>JASPKZ010003835.1:2935000-3485000 GCA_030220185.1 Diploptera punctata
GAATAAAGGCGGCCGTCATGCAGGGCTGACAACCCGGTTGACGTCAAGTGCCAATTGTCTAGAAAAAGTGGGAGCCTTAACCTCCTACTACCCCAAGGGCCTCCTGAGGCCTGTAGTGGGATTACTTTAGTTTTTTTTTTTAAATTACATATTACATATGTAAATTTACATACACAAAAATAGGAAAAAATAATACTTACTTACTCACTGGCACTATCGAATCCGTAGGTTCATGGCCGCGCAGACATAAGCTCTCCATACATCCCTATCCTGAGCTAATGCCTTCCAATCATCCCCTGTATAATCTACTTCCCTCAAATCATAGTTAATGTTATTCACCCACCTCATTCTTGGTCTACCAACTGGACGTTTTCCCTCTGGCTTTCCTACAAGAAGCTTCCATGCACGTCTTTCATTCCCCATACATGCACAATGTCCTGCCCATCGCAGTCTACGAGACTTAACTGTTCTTATTATGGAAAAAAATAATAAACTTTGAAATTCCCAGAGAAAAAAAAAATTGATTTGGAAGTTCATTGTTGAGTCAATAGAGAGAGCAGAAATCAACCTACAGGATAACCAACTGCTATTTTGAGAGTTAGAAAGAATTGATAAACCATCAATACTCAGGGTCCTCATAAAAGCTACAAATATGAGATGAGTAGTACATATCTAAATCATATTATCTATAAGAATTAAATAAATTGTGATTTCTTCTTAACTCATACTTCTATGTTTTTTTAAACACAGCACTGCAGTATCAGCGACCAACATCACCATCCTCAGCTGTTTTCACGACTGTCAATTTTTTCTTTTGCTGATAATTATCCAAACTGCCATTTGGTGTTCTTTTGAAGGTATTATTTTCTCAACTGCCATCTGTTGTATTTTTGAAGAACTTTGTAATCAAAGAACCGAGCTTGATTACAAAGTTCTTAAAAAATGATGGCAGTTTAGAAAATAATACCTTCAAAGAACCACCAGATGGCAGTTTGGATAATTACCGGCAAAAGAAAAAACTGACAGTCATGAAAACAGCTGAGGATGGTGAAAATGGTTGCTGATACTGCAGTGCTGTATTTAAAAAAAAAACATAACGGACTTCCAATATATAAACCCGGACCGGCCTCACGGGGTTTCACCCGTCAGGCAGCGCTCTCTCCTCGTCCGCATTTCACTCTGCCAGCCGCTCGTCCTTGAACTAGTCAGTTTACTATCGTTCGACAAGATGAGATGTCAGCTGACATTAGAGCAGCGCATTTATGTGTGTAAATGTTATTATAAATACGAATCAGCTCGTCGCGTTCGCGAGGAATTTATTCGGAACTTCCCTGGACAATTACCTCCTTCCAGATCGATAATCCACAATCTTGTGACTAAATTTGAGACCACTGGTTCAGTACAAAATAAGAAACACACGTGAAGGCGTACGGTTCTCACCGAAGAAAAATTAGACGAAATTGGCGAAAATTTGGAACGTTCACTACAAAAATCATTACCGAAATTAGCACAACAAGTTGGGATTTCAGTATCTTCTGCACATACAGCAACAAAATGTGTTTACTCGGTATAATGCCTGTTTAACTGCGGGAGGACAACATTTCCAGCATTTTCTATAAGGTAAGAAACAGTTCAAGGACGGGTGGCAGACAGGGTGAATTGCAGGAGGAAGAGACAGCACTGCGTGCCGGGTGAAACTCCGTGAGGTCGGTCCGGTTTTATATTTGAAGCCCTGTAGAAGTATGAGGTAAGAAGAAATCATGATTTATTTAATTCTTATCATATTATCTAGCATATTTTATTATTTTAACTTTTTTACATAGTAATCTCAACGGTGGTCCGTAATGATAGACACATGTATATGAAGGTTGTGTTTGTGTTGAGCAGCGGTGACCTTCCTGGAGTACTGGAAGCGCAAGTCTGCAAGTCTTGCTCACCACTGGGACTGCATGGGGTTCCAGGAGGAGGAGGAGCGCCCAAGACCTGAGTTTGCAGCGAGAGCTCCGTTCCTGGAACGTAACCCTGTGACTGGTATACGTGAGCCGAGCTTCCCCAGCTCCCTGCGGCACAAGAGAGTGGCTGCGGGCATCGGCATCATCTTCCTCATGGCAAGTCTCACATCCATCCTTAGTAATATTTAAAGAAAATCATCTTCTTCTAAAAGCTTCATCAATTGACGTAGTCCTTCATGATACCCGAGCAACAATAATTATTGGAGTCCTTACTGGGTCGCACACTTCCACTAGATCCTTGTCAATGAAACCATTCCTCTAACTAACTAACTCACTGGGACAATTCAACCGTTAGTTCATGACCATAAACTGTAGGTAACACTGGTCAACATGATTTTTTGTCTCATGAGTACCAATAGTTGTACTTAATGCAGTTTTTATCGTGTTTTCAAATATGTATTCGGAATTTCTCCATCACCCACAGTTTTTCTTATTTCAATTTCAATTAATGGATTTAAATAATTATTTTTTTAATAAACTTTTTTTCGTCCATTTGTCCATTGTAAAATAAAACCAAATGAGCTAACTCAGGAGATTTAAGCTATGGAAAAGAGACATCAAGGCAAATGGAATCCTAATATGCTAGCCGATTATTGTTGGACCATCAAGAGGGATGCTCCACAGGCGAAATATAGCAGAAAATCGTCATTTCTTACTTTCTTGGTGAGTCCGATTGTTCAAATATTGTGTAGTTACAAATGTAGAAAATATTAAAGTGTTTGAAAATATAAATTCCTGTCTCTCGGAAACCGATATCATATTTGAATTCAGGAGAAAATACCAGAATCACATTTTTTTTTTCTGAGACAAAAAATAAGTTTATTTTTTGTTGTTCAGTGTCATCAGCTAAAAATTTTAATTCCAATATAAACTGCAATAATTATTGATGCTGAGGCCACACTGACATAAGCTCTCCATACATCCCTATCCTGAGCTAACCCCATATATAATCTACTTCTTTCAAATCATGATTAATGTTATTCTCCCACCTCATTCTTGGTCTACCAACTGGGTGTTTTCCCTCTAAATTTCCTACAAGGAGTTTCCATGCCCCTCTTTCATTCCCTATTCATGCTACTTGTCCTTATTACATCTAGTTTCCTATAAAGATGATGTAGCTCACTGTTATATAGTCTTCTTCAGAAATTTGGTTTAAAAATTTTCCTAAGAACTTTATTCTCAAATACTCGTAATATTTTCTCCTCCCTTAAAGTAAGAGTCCATGTTTCGCATCCATGTAACATATCTAAAGATTGTCTTCAACAACAATCCAGATGTAACCAGATTAAGAGGAAGACCAAGGACAAGATGCTGCAATTGTGTACAAGCAGATGTGAAAGGATTTGGAATAAACAACTGGAGGGAGTTGGCAATGGATAGAGAAGGATGCAAGAAGATCATAGAGGAGGTTAAGACCCAGGCAGGCGTAAAGCAGGATTTTAATATTATAATGAATATAAAAGTTAAAGTTAATAATTTTATACTTTAAAATTCTTTTAATATTTTTAAATATAACTTAAATAAAGAAAAACATCTAAATAATTCATTCTTGTTCATTGTTGAATAAAAATGTCTCAGTAACAATTAAAGAAATTGTATTACATAACAGTCTTTCTAAATAATGCTTTTAAAAATTGTTTTAAGTCATTGTTGTCAGAATTATAAAGCTTTCTGTTATAACTGTAATAAGAACACCTGCTTAACTTCATATTTTTAAATAAAAGTAAACTGAATTCTGATTGGATGTTAAAACAATTTAACTTTTTGATTTAACAAATCAAATTTAAACCTGGTATTTAAGGGACTATTAACCAATAGAATTTAAAATTAACATCATGTGATGTAATAATGTTCTTTAAAATTATAAAAGAATTACACTAGTCATTCTGCATACAATTTTCAACAAAGATAGAAGCAAATAGAACTCTCCTGATGAAATGTAATATTTAATACAAGAAGAATATATGGTGAAATTAAATGTTTCTTACCTTTCCTCATATGTATTTTCTAAGTTGGTCGCGATTTCGAGACTATAACTGTCTCATCATCAGAACTTTGTTGGCGACTGGTGATGAGACAGTTATAGTCTCAAAATTGCGATCAACTTAGAAAATATATATGAGGAAAGGTAAGAAACATTTAATTTCACCATAAATTAAACCTCATAGTGATTTATTCCTATAAAAGTTAAAAAGAAGAATAGTTGATTCAAGAAAAGAAAATAATTTTATTTTAATTGACGGTGAAGAATAATACCACCTATATTTACTTGATCTGCTGGAAACCTACAAAGTGAATAAATGTGAAATTATTTCTACAAGAAACAGCTTTTAATGATTTTTAAAGTGTTTTCCTATCTAGTGTACCAACTACCAACCCTAAGAAGAGAATCCGGCTCTACTGAAAATAAAACCCAACCTGAACCAGTAATTCATTTTGGGACACCAATCCTTCTTCAAAATGTTACTACAACATTGGGCATGAAGAGAATTACTGCTTCAAAATGTCACCACAACTTGGGACAGCAATTAACTTCTTCAAGCTGTAACATCAAATAAGAAGAAGAAGAAGTTTTGTATTGACTTTGGCTTTCACGGCCAGAGTTGCTACGATGGTCTTGAAGAAGATTTCCGGACTGTTGGCCGTGGTCTTGAGGCTTGTAGTTCCCCAACGTTTCACCAGAGACTGCATCTGGTTTTATTCTAGATGTGTTAGATATGATTTTTTTGTTACCACTTCCAATTTTATCCCAAGCATGTTGGAAATAATTATTTTCATTTTTTAATGAATGGTGTTTGTTTTTCAGATCTCGTTGGTGATAATATTCATTGTAGCTGTGATTATCTATAGAGTTTTGGTTTCAATCCCGCTGTTTCAAAACTCTACATTCAGAGCGCAGGCTCAGGCTATTGCCAACATGACAGGTGCAGTGGTAAACCTGATTCTCATCATGGCCATGAGCAGAGTGTATGAGAAGCTTGCTTACCGCCTCACAGCCTGGGGTAAGTATACACCGGTCTGTTTCTTTATGTCTGTGCATTAAGTACTGCGCAGTGATGTGGTTGGTTTGCGTTACAGAGATGCATCGTACGCAGACTGAGTTTGACGACAACTTGACGTTCAAGGTGTTCATCTTCCAGTTTGTTAACTTTTACTCTTCTATATTCTACATTGCTTTCTTCAAGGGACGCTTTGTTGGCTACCCTGGTAACTACACACGCATCCTCAGACTACGCAATGAAGATGTGAGTATTCAACTTTCGTAGGGAAAAAACACTACGAGGTTTAATTTAAGAATTAAATAAATATTTTTTATTACCTCACCTCATATCCTTTATCTTCTAGACACATAAGCGTTTCTCATGCCTTTCCTTTCAAGGGAACTGTCAACAATTGCATACCAAAACCTACCTTGAAATTTCTTCCAGAGAAGTGATGTGATGTACCAAAGGCATGGCCAAAAAATTATCTGCTACTTTTAACTGCAAGGCACTAAAATGCAGCGCCAAATCTTTCATATCTATGAATGCATTAGACTGTAAAAGTCGTTCTCTGCTGAGAAAGTTGCATCCAAAGACTTTTAACTGCAAGGCACTAAAATGCAGCGCCAAATCTTTCATATCTATGAACGCATTAGACCGTAAAAGTCGTTCTCTGCTGAGAAAGTTGCATCCAAAGACTTTTAACTGCAAGGCACTAAAATGCAGCGCCAAATCTTTCATATCTATGAACGCATTAGACTGTAAAAGTCGTTCTCTGCTGAGAAAGTTGCATCCAAAGACTTTTAACTGCAAGGCACTAAAATGCAGTGCCAAATCTTTCATATCTATGAACGCATTAGACCGTAAAAGTCGTTCTCTGCTGAGAAAGTTGCATCCAAAGACTTTTAACTGCAAGGCACTAAAATGCAGCGCCAAATCTTTCAGATCTATGAATGCATTAGACTGTAAAAGTCGTTCTCTGCTGAGAAAGTTGCATCCAAAGACTTTTAACTGCAAGGCACTAAAATGCAGTGCCAAATCTTTCATATCTATGAACGCATTAGACCGTAAAAGTCGTTCTCTGCTGAGAAAGTTGCATCCAAAGACTTTTAACTGCAAGGCACTAAAATGCAGTGCCAAATCTTTCATATCTATGAACGCATTAGACCGTAAAAGTCGTTCTCTGCTGAGAAAGTTGCATCCAAAGACTTTTAACTGCAAGGCACTAAAATGCAGCGCCAAATCTTTCATATCTATGAACGCATTAGACCGTAAAAGTCGTTCTCTGCTGAGAAAGTTGCATCCAAAGACTTTTAACTGCAAGGCACTAACATGCAGCGCCAAATCTTTCATATCTATGAACGCTTTAGACCGTAAAAGTCGTTCTCTGCTGAGAAAGTTGCATCCAAAGACTTTTAACTGCAAGGCACTAACATGCAGCGCCAAATCTTTCATATCTATGAACGCTTTAGACCGTAAAAGTCGTTCTCTGCTGAGAAAGTTGCATCCAAAGACTTTTAACTGCAAGGCACTAACATGCAGCGCCAAATCTTTCATATCTATGAACGCTTTAGACCGTAAAAGTCGTTCTCTGCTGAGAAAGTTGCATCCAAAGACTTTTAACTGCAAGGCACTAACATGCAGCGCCAAATCTTTCATATCTATGAACGCATTAGACCGTAAAAGTCGTTCTCTGCTGAGAAAGTTGCATCCAAAGACTTTTAACTGCAAGGCACTAACATGCAGCGCCAAATCTTTCATATCTATGAACGCTTTAGACCGTAAAAGTCGTTCTCTGCTGAGAAAGTTGCATCCAAAGACTTTTAACTGCAAGGCACTAACATGCAGCGCCAAATCTTTCATATCTATGAACGCTTTAGACCGTAAAAGTCGTTCTCTGCTGAGAAAGTTGCATCCAAAGACTTTTAACTGCAAGGCACTAACATGCAGCGCCAAATCTTTCATATCTATGAACGCTTTAGACCGTAAAAGTCGTTCTCTGCTGAGAAAGTTGCATCCAAAGACTTTTAACTGCAAGGCACTAACATGCAGCGCCAAATCTTCATATCTATGAACGCTTTAGACCGTAAAAGTCGTTCTCTGCTGAGAAAGTTGCATCCAAAGACTTTTAACTGCAAGGCACTAACATGCAGCGCCAAATCTTTCATATCTATGAACGCATTAGACCGTAAAAGTCGTTCTCTGCTGAGAAAGTTGCATCCAAAGACTTTTAACTGCAAGGCACTAACATGCAGCGCCAAATCTTTCATATCTATGAACGCTTTAGACCGTAAAAGTCGTTCTCTGCTGAGAAAGTTGCATCCAAAGACTTTTAACTGCAAGGCACTAAAATGCAGCGCCAAATCTTTCATATCTATGAACGCATTAGACCGTAAAAGTCGTTCTCTGCTGAGAAAGTTGCATCCAAAGACTTTTTGCATACTCAAAAATCTGTTCATGCGATAATGATTGTTCAAATTCCTAAGCTACCTGACGAAGTGACTTTACAGAGAACGAATCGTGAGCAACCCGATGGGAACTGATGTAGTTTGAAACCTTGCTGCATACCTTGCTGCTTTATCCAAGATGTCGGACCTTGAAGACTTCGATCATGTTTTCGTTATACGCAGAGAAGAGGAATTTGATAGAGTCTACCAAAGAATTCAACTGGAAGAACAGGAGAATCGGCGTAATATCGCGCGATGCAGAGGTCGTCAAATACAGTATTATTTGTGGGACGCAAGCGTAAATGTGTTCCTCTAGCAGACGAAAATAACGGAACTGGTTTTATCGCTGAGAATTCTGGATAATTTCTTGCCAATATTACGAAAAAACTACTTTCATGCATGACCAGTCAGCGACTCACTAATTCGAACTTTGTACGTTCTCACGGAAAACTCAGCTCACCAGAGACTAATGTATTTGCATGCGGCCTTTAAACTACAGAGAAGTAATACAACTCCTGACTTGGTGGGTTGGATAACCCTCACAACGTGCCATCTGCATCCTGCCCCACCTCACTCCTCTCCACTTTATTCAAACAGGGACATTCACACAACGAATGGATTTCTCAAGCAAGTCTAAAACATGACCTCAGTTTTCCAATTTTTTATTGTTTCTATAAATTTATAAAAATTATTAAAAATTCACAAAAATTGTTATGAAATCATAGATTTGTTTTTGTAATTAACAGCCGTACATTTTCTATTTATATGGTTGTTATGGAAACATTAAAAAATCGGAAAACCAGGGTTGTGATTTAGAAATCTACCCAGTGTGTTGCCATTGCTGAATTTTGGCTTCAATTTCTATGCCTTGCAGTTAAAATTATTACATAATTTTTTGAACATGACCTTGGTACATCACAACGCATCTCTGGCAGATATTTCGAGGTAGGTTTTGGCTGCATTGGTGACAGTTCCCTTGTCAGATTTTTTAATCTTTAGTTCCCTTAAAGGTAAATAAAACAGTAAACTTCTGTTAACTAATAATAAAGTTAACACCCCAGACAACAAAACATCTGGAATTTATCAAATTGATTGCAACAGGATATATATAGGAAAAACAAAAAGGAACTTGGAAACTCGTAAAAAAGAAAACTTCAGAAACATAAAGAATGGAGAAATTGAAAAATCAGCTATAGCAGCACATAGTTTATTAGAGCATCATAGGATTGAAAAAGAAGCAACACTTTTGAAACATCTATCTAAACCTTTGGATTTAACAGTTTGGGAAAAGATATATATTCAAAAAACCATACTAGAACCATGAACTTTGAGATTCCAGACGAACCAAGCTTGATTACAAAGTTTTTAAAAAATACAACAGATGGCAGTTTAGAAAATGACTCCTTCAAAAGAACACCAGATGGCAGTTTGGATAATTACGGGCAAAAGAAAAAAAATTGACAGTTGTGAAAACAGCTGATGATGGTGACAATGTTCTTTGATACTGTGGTGCTGTGTTTAAAAAAACATAGAAGTATGAGGTAAAAAGAATTCACAATTCATTTGATTCTTAACAATAAAACCTCATAATGTTAAAAATACCCAAATTTATTATATTAAAATAAAAAAGTAATCATATTTATGTACAATATGTGAAAAAAAAATGATTGTACTGTAAACGTGTAACATTTGTAAGTCATGTAAATCTGTCTGTTGGACGTGAGTGTGTGTTTGTATGTTGTTAACAGTGCAGCGCTGGAGGTTGTCTGATAGAATTGGCTCAGCAGCTGGCAGTTATTATGATTGGTAAACAAATAATAAACAACGCTCAGGAGATTCTGGTGCCCAAGATGAAAGCCTGGTGGCAGAAACAAGTAAAACTGTCTAAGAAACACAAAAACGCGTTGGGAGGAAGACTACCAACTTATCAACAGTGAAGGTCTCTTCCAGGAGTACCTCGAGATGGGTGAGTAACATAGTGCTCTCATGTGTTCCTTTATCCGAGAGATAAAAGGTCTACCAGTTTGTCCTATATAGACATTGTCACATGTGCCACACTTCAATTTATATACACCGGATAATTTATCTTTTTTTGTTTTGTTTTGAGAGCATATAACAGAAATTTAGAAAATTCAAAATATGCTAACCACCTATTCCAATTTAATCATTTTTTTGATCCAAATTTTGAAATTTTACATATTTGTGATAAGGGTAAGAAGTTAGATCTTTTGGAGGCTGTAGAAATTAATAAATTTAAAAGTACTAAAAAACTGTTAAATTCTGAACTTGATTTGAATGAATCCCCTTTGTTAAATTTAAATAAATATTGTTGTATTGTTGCTTAGATCAGTTGGAACACAATTCATAATTTGTTAACATGTCTGAAGAAGGTACAGTGTACCGAAACAGCTGTCACTGAATTATATAATAAATATGAAAATCAAATAAAACTACGTTTTATTTTTATTTAATTAATAAATATGGATTTTCATCAAGTAAACACCAACTCAATTGATTAGAAGTATGAATAACTGGAAAAAAACACTTTTTAAAACTGAAACTACCAATTCATTCCGTAAAATGAACCATTGTGAATGCTCGTGTGAACAAATAGAGAAAGGAACTTGTGCTATGGTAAAGAAACCAATGTTTGTTGACAGTGCTGCAGTTTGGCTTCATCACGATATTTGTGGCTGCCTTCCCTCTCGCACCGCTGTTTGCTCTTCTTAACAACTGGGTCGAGATCCGGCTCGATGCTCAGAAGTTTGTTTGTGAAACACGTCGCATTGTGGCAGAGCGCGCAGAAAACATCGGCATCTGGTTCAAAATTCTAGACATGTTGGCACACCTGGCTGTGATCAGCAATGTGAGTATTCTTACTCATTTACAACCTACAAGTCATTGTGGAAACTTACAACTTGAAAAAGTAAAATACCATTCAATATAAAAATTATGAAATTAATATTTAGGAGAAAAATTAATGCATACTCTGGGATTTGAACCCAGGATTTCTGAATTTCCATTCCATTAAGCAACCTAGACTCCTGATTTAGAGATTAATTATTCTCTTAATTATTTAATACCGTTATTCTCTTTAGGATTTTTAGCATTGTACATTTTTCAGTAGAATGAGAGCTGGCCCATTCCTACAACCCCCAACCTGGAGGACCAGGTAATTTGTAATCAAGATTGTCTTCCTCTAGCCTTTTAGTGAATCATCACTGAACTACGAGACAGTACCTGTTAGTTTTGGTTCGCCTCGGGTATTTCATTTCCCCGATACCACCCACATCTGGGAAGCATCCACCACCTGGGGAGGTGCCTGAAGGGGGACTAGCAACCCCACATGGGAAATGGATTTTTGGAGGCGATCAACAAGAATTTCAAGAAGGAATAAAGTCAGAAACAACACAATAAGGAAAATTATGCAAGTTGAAAAAAAATATTAGAAAAAATAGAAGAAAAATGTTTGAAATGGTATGGACACCTCATAAGAATGGAAGTAGAGAGAATACCAAAGAAGATGCTTAATTGGAAAGCTAATGGAAGTGAGAGAGGCAGACCTAGAGAACGTTGGATAGATGGAAGTATGGAAGCTAGAGATTTGAGGGAAGAAGATGCTTTAGACAGGAACCTCTGGCGACAAATCACTTTGGGTTGAAGGAGACACTGTATTGTGGAATATTCCAAATAAAAAAAAGACTCGTGTTCAGTTGGAGTTGAGAATCTTCACTCTACATAATCTTTAGCAGCTCCTTTTTCAAAAAGACTTTTTAATGGAATTTTAATATCATTTTTAAGCTTCATTTTCAATGTTATTTTCTTTTTTTAAAATTTCATTAATACAACATGTTCTTATTATTAATTTCATACATCTCAATGATGGATAAATCATATTTGAAGAGAAAAATTATACGCTCAGACCGGGACTTGAACCCGGGACCCTTGGTTTTCTAGTCCAAGTGCTCTACCATTTGAGCTACCTGAGCAAGTACCGATCTAAATGCAAATTTTTCTCTATATACGTTGTAATTCCCGCCCACCAAATGCTTTGAAGCCTTTGCTTGATTTATCCATCATTGAGATGTATGAAATTAATAATAAGAACATCTAAAAAAGCTGTACTGGCATTTATAATGTAATGTATAATTCCCAAATATGTCTTCTTAATATAGGAGCCGCCATTTGCAAAGATAGAAGCAAAGGCTTCAAAGCATTTGGTGGGCGGGAATTACAACGTATGTAGAGAAAAATTTGCATTTAGATCGGTACTTGCTCAGGTAGCTCAAATGGTAGAGCACTTGGACTAGAAAACCAAGGGTCCCGGGTTCAAGTCCCGGTCTGAGCGTATAATTTTTCTCTTCAAATATGATTTATCCATCATTGAGATGTATGAAATTAATAATAAGAACATCTAAAAAAGCTGTACTGGCATTTATAATGTAATGTATAATTCCCAAATATGTCTTCTTAATATAGGAGCCGCCATTTGCAAAGATAGAAGCAAAGGCTTCAAAGTATTTGGTGGGTGGGAATTACAACGTATATAGAGAAAGATTTGCATTTAGATCGGTACTTGCTCAGGTAGCTCAAATGGTAGAGCACTTGGACTAGAAAACCAAGGGTCCCGGGTTCAAGTCCCGGTCTGAGCGTATAATTTTCTCTTCAAATATGATTTATCCATCATTGAGATGTATGAAATTAATAATAAGAACATCTAAAAAAAAGCTGTACTGGCATTTATAATGTAATGTATAATTCCCAAATATGTCTTCTTAATATAGGAGCCGCCATTTGCAAAGATAGAAGCAAAGGCTTCAAAGTATTTGGTGGGTGGGAATTACAACGTATGTAGAGAAAAATTTGCATTTAGATCGGTACTTGCTCAGGTAGCTCAAATGGTAGAGCACTTGGACTAGAAAACCAAGGGTCCCGGGTTCAAGTCCCGGTCTGAGCGTATAATTTTTCTCTTCAAATATGATTTATCCATCATTGAGATGTATGAAATTAATAATAAGAACATCTAAAAAAGCTGTACTGGCATTTATAATGTAATGTATAATTCCCAAATATGTCTTCTTAATATAGGAGCCGCCATTTGCAAAGATAGAAGCAAAGGCTTCAAAGTATTTGGTGGGTGGGAATTACAACGTATATAGAGAAAGATTTGCATTTAGATCGGTACTTGCTCAGGTAGCTCAAATGGTAGAGCACTTGGACTAGAAAACCAAGGGTCCCGGGTTCAAGTCCCGGTCTGAGCGTATAATTTTTCTCTTCAAATATGATTTATCCATCATTGAGATGTATGAAATTAATAATAAGAACATCTAAAAAAGCTGTACTGGCATTTATAATGTAATGTATAATTCCCAAATATGTCTTCTTAATATAGGAGCCGCCATTTGCAAAGATAGAAGCAAAGGCTTCAAAGTATTTGGTGGGTGGGAATTACAACGTATATAGAGAAAGATTTGCATTTAGATCGGTACTTGCTCAGGTAGCTCAAATGGTAGAGCACTTGGACTAGAAAACCAAGGGTCCCGGGTTCAAGTCCCGGTCTGAGCGTATAATTTTTCTCTTCAAATATGATTCATTAATACAAGTTATTTTTGTATTTGGTTTGATAACAGAATACCTAAGATGATATTAAATTTTGAAGTGCAGGGCAACACAAGAAAAGGGAGATCAAAAGAACAGTGGATTCAAGGAGTGTGTAGGAGTATGGTCTCAAGAGGATTAACAGAGAGTGATGCAGAGATTAGTGATGTATGGAGGAGTAAAATTTACAATGAGTTGTATGAGAACACAGTATTGTAGAGAAATTCTTAATAAAGAAAACATTTAGTACAAGTGACACACTGTTGAGAAACACAAAGAAATTGGGGCCTGAAATAGACATCAATAAAACTAAATATATGGTCACATACAGGAATACATTACATAACCCCCTCAGGGGTCCTCATCTAGGGGATATGTGGATGGCGACCACAAGGTGCCCAAGCCGAGCAAAACATTTCTTCCACTTACTTGTGTTTTGCACTCTTTTAACTTTACTATCTAACCTCTCTTGGTTAACTCTTGTTTTTTCGACCCCGATGCTATTAGGACATCCGAGGGCTAGGGAGTCTTTCCTTTCTTCCATTTCTTCTTTCCTTTATTTTCTTTTCTTCTCCAGAAAAGCCTGACCAGAGGCTATAAGATGGCAGGCCCATCACTGGTCTTGCCTTCCTTTGGCCAAAAACCAATCGAAGGGACTATCATTATGCTTTCAAGTCTTATACGAGAATTTTCCGGAAGAAGCTGGAGGGAAAATTTTCTATAGGATCGTAACAGGCCTTGGCCTAATACTTGGAAGGAAGAAGAAGAAGAAGAAGATTTAAATTAAACTTCATAATGATTTTCCCTATATAAGTTCAATTCAGTATATAATGGAAATGGACAGCTAATGACAAATGATCACAATTTTGAAGAAGTGACTGAATTCAAATACCTAGGAACAATAATTGTTCTGCGAGTGGTTAAGGCAAGATGCCTTGGCTCAGAGGTATGGAACTTGCACTGGTTTGAGTCTCCATGGGGGGAAGAACTTTTTCTCATGCAATTTCAGCCAGTATAGGTCCGGTGCTGACCACATGTCACTCCTACACTGGTATATGATCATCTACCTCTGTGATTAACATATGTGGACGTGAGGCCAGCAGCTGGCTGATAGGCCAAGGACCTTCTAGGCCTGTCACACTTGGAAAAAAAAAGGACAATAATTACAAACAGCAATGAGCTGCAAAAGAAATTAAGCATAGACTCAATTGTGGAAATGCATTTGAGGGACTCTCGTCCCCACTTCTCTCAAAAAGCATAAACTGTAAATTATAAAACTGTATTCTACCACTTATATTATATTGATGCAAAACATTGACTCTTACTTTAAAAGACAAGAAAAGATTACAAGTATCTGAAAATAAAGTTCTTAGGAACATTTTTGGACCGAGGAGAGATGAACAGACAGGTCAATGGAGAAGATTTACATAACAATGAACTCGTAAACATCAGTGGGCAGGACATGCGACATGAGTGAGGAATGGAAGATGGACATGGAAACTCCTTGTAGGAAAATCAAAGGGGAAGTACCCAGTCGGTAGACCAATAATAAAGGGAGAATAAGATTGGTCATGATTTTAGGGAGGTAAGTTATACAAAATATTACTTCAGAATAGGGATGTCTGGAGAGCTTATGTTCCTACAGCTGCAATAATGCCAGAGAGTAATTTTTTAATTAGCAGTGGATTGATCTAAGTTGTCAAGTAAAAATGTTGTGATCATTGGTTGGTGTCAATTTGTGAATCCACTAATCAAAATTTGTATAACTATAAAGAAAATCGTTGTGCACTGTAGCCGAGTGGTTAAGGCAGGAAGCCTCGGCACAGAGCTATGGAACTTGTGCTAGTTTGAGTCTCCATGGGAGAGGAAATTTTCTCATGGTATTTCGGCCAGTATGGGACCGGTGCCCACCCAGCATAATGAGGCATTTGGGTAGCTACAATAAGTAGCGGCTCCATGCTGAAAAAACAAGCTATAACGGCTAGGGGACCTGACATGCTGACCACATGTTACCCCTACAACTGGCTAGATGATCATCTACCTCTATGATGAACACATGTGGATGCAAGGGCAGTAGCCAGCTGGTAGGCCAAGGGCTTTCTAGGCCTGTCACACCGTCGAGATGGAGAGTTATAAAGAAAATCATGATGAAAGCATGGACTGTTACAATAACATTATAAATTTGATCTAGTTGGTCATCAGAGATAATCAACTTGGCAGTCCTGTTATAAATGTAAGTGTTAAAAATGTAAAGTTGGTACATGAGATCTCAGTGATCCTCAAGTATATAAAATACTGTAAAATATTGTGCAGACCTTTCGGAAAGATATATTCCATCTTCTGATATGGTAAAGTATTGACTGTTTGCAATGTTGCAGGCATTCCTGATAGCATTCACATCCGAGTTCCTGCCGAAGTTGTTGTACCAATACGAATACGACTGGAACCTTGAGGGTTATGTCAACTTTACACTTGCTAATGCTCCAAATGGTACACTTCCCCTGGCTTGCCGGTACCGGGGCCTGCGTGATGACTCCGGCAAACACAAACCATTCTTTTGGAGGCTGTTAGCTGTGAGACTTGCATTTGTCATCGTGTTTGAAGTAAGTTGCACAAGCAGGGTGAAGTGGGGCACCAGCATGTTGAAACTTATAAGAAACATAAGTAAATTTTAATATTGATTATTGTGAGTTGGTTATTTTGACTCACCTCATATTTCTTGATTTTTACGGAGGAGGGTCTTGAAACTTGTAAGTAAAGTCTGCTATCTAGTGCAGGTTTCATGAACTTCGAGATCTTCTTGTTCTTCGGGAACTTTTATCTCAAATTTAATATTTAAGGGAAGTAACACTATGAGGTTTATTTAAATTTTTATGGGTTAGGTTTTTTTCTGAGTCACCTCATATTTGTAATTTTCTTGCAGACTGTAGTTTCAGCACTCTTGTGCCATTTTCAATGCTTCCTATTACTGGTTGGTGATCCTGTAGGTTAATTTCTGCTCCCTCTGTTGACTGACCGATGAACTTCCAAATCATAATAATTTATCCTGAAATTCATCAAACCTGCAACAGATGGCAGTTGGAAATTTGATGGTGATGGCAGAAGTTTGACATGGAGTTTTGGCTGAGGATAGAGAGCATGTCCTTTCAAATTGGTCCAATAGAAATCACAGATTATTATGAGGTGAGATGTAAAAATAATTTGTTTGTCTAATACCACCAGGTTGTCTTTTATGACATTTCTGCTTTCTCACCTGCCATTGCCAAAATTGTAATCCATTTATTAGGTTCGGGCACCTGGAAGGCAGAATTACATTACTTCAATGATAATGAAGCGCCTGGAGAGTTCTTAACCTAAATTCCAGACCATGAGGAACCATCCTTTAAGGAAAAATTCCTATTGTTTTATCAGGAATCAAACCTAAGACCTCATGAACTATAGTCAGAAACACTGATCCTAGTCCACTTCAGCAGTAGCAGCCCATGCTTGGTCTGAAAAGCATTTAATCGATACAAAAGCTAGCCTAATCAAACACACAGATAAACAAAAAGAACTCACAGTCTGGGAAAAAATCCACATAAAAAAAAACAGGAAAGATAAACTCATGAATTTCGAAACTCCGACAAATTTTGACGTGATCCAGAGGTTCATTGGTCCACCGATAGAAGTAAGAAGAAAACCGCCAAGAAACGACATAACACCAGTCGACCAGAGGCTACTGAAGCTCCGAAACTGCAGTATAGAAGAAAAAAGGATATGAGGTGAGGTAATCGAAACATTAATTTAATTCTTTCATCATTTTGTTTATCGTATGTTACATCATATCCCAGCCAGTGAGGTCTTCGCCCATATCCATGGGCAGGGGTTCTTGACAGAAGTCAGTCACCATAATTAATATAGTGTCCACCCCCCGCAACTAGGACGCACCTGCCAAGAATTACCAAGTTATATACAGTTTCACCAAAAACCTCCCGCGTATATAATAGCCTTGTATTTATGGAATGTGTTTATTTGTTACAGCATGTGGTGTTTGGAATTTGCCGGTTAATTGATGTTTTGGTACCAGACATACCAGAGAGTTTGGAACTTAAGATAAAGCGAGAGAGGTACCTCGCCAAGCAGGCCTTGCAGGACTCCGAGACCATCCTGAAGGTGAGTGAATCTCAGCTTGGTCATAAGTCGGATGGGTAGATTAGCTAACGTAAGTATGTAGGGAAGTAAGTTTTTCTGAATAAATTCATATAAAGTGGATCCAGAGGTATCATACTTCATAATTTGTGTTCTGTTTCAACATGTTTTGATATATAATAATTAAATGAATCGTGATTTCTTCTTACCTCATACTTCTATGTTTTTTTAAACACAGCACTGCAGTATCAGTGACCATTGTCACCATCCTCAGCTGTTTTCACACCTGTCAATTTTTTCTTTTGCCAGCAATTATCCAAACTGCCATCTGGTGTTCTTTTGAAGGAATTATTTTCTAAACTGCCATCTGGTGTTCTTTTGAAGGAATCATTTTCTAAACTGCCATCTGTTGTATTTTTTAAGAACTTTGTAATTAAGCTCGGTTCGTCTGGAATCTCAAAGTTCATGGTTCTAGTATGGTTTTTTTGAATATATATATCTTTTCCCAAACTATTAAATCCAAAGGTTTGGATAGATGTTTCAAAAGTTTTGCTTCTTTTTCAATCCTATGATGCTCTAATAAACTATGTGCTGCTATAGCTGATTTTTCAATTTCCCCATTCTTTATGTTTCTGAAGTGTTCTTTTTTACGAGTTTCCAAGTTCCTTTTTGTTTTTCCTATATATATCCTGTTGCAATCTTTGCAATCAATTTGATAAATTCCAGATTTTTTGTTGTCTGGGGTATTATTAGTTAACAGAAGATTACCCAGGCTGAATTTGTTAATTGGAGCCAATGTTATATTAAATTTTCTGAAAATTTTTTGAAACTTATTATGAACTTCAGGATGGTAAATAAATTTCTTGAATTTTACATCTTTCTTGGAATTGGCAAAAGAAAAAATTGACAGTCGTGAAAACAGCTGAGGATGATGACAATGGTCACTGATACTGCAGTGCTGTGTTAAAAAAAACATAGAAGTATGAGGTAAGAAGAATTCGCGGTTCATTTAATTCTTATGAATTAAACCTCATAATGTTAAAAATTCCCAAATTTATTACATAAATGTTTTGATATATCATACGTACCATCATCAGCTTGTCCAGAGTGTTGTTGACAGTGGATGTCAAAGTCCCACTCCATCTTTTGACTGGCCGAAGTACTTGTAAATCAAATCTTTTTCTCTGGGGATTTCAAAATTCATAACTCTGTTTGTTGTAGATCTTCTCCCAAATTGTAAGTTCTTTTCTATTTCCCAACTTTCTCTTATAGCCTTTGAAGATCCCTCTTCACTGCAAGGCAGCTGTTCCCTCTAAACTCTAGGGGGAACAGTTGCCTGTTCTACCTTCAATACCATACTGTAGGTCTCCTACTTTGCCATATCTTCCATTGAGGTCTTCACCCCTGACTAGGGACCCTCATAGGGTGCTATCAGCTGGTCGAGCTGAACTCAGGTGTTTTTACAAGATTGTTACTCCTCCCTGTCATCTTTTTTTAACCTACCTTGAGACAGGCTTTGGCAGATTTCTATCATCATCATCATCATAGTACATTCACGAATTTAGGCCATTTGTTGACCTGTTTCAGTCTCAAGAGAAACACCATCCAGAAGTCTTTTGAGTGGACGTCCTGGTCTTCTTCTTCCTGCAGGTTGATATCTTAACATTTGTTTGGGTATCCTGTGATCTTCCATTCGATGAACATGTTGTATCCATCTTGACTTATAATCAGAAATTTTGTTTTCTAAAGATTCCATGTGCAATTCTTCTAAGATGTCTTCTTTTTTTTGTGATCTTGTAGTGTGTATCCTGCAGTCCTCCGAAGGTATCTCATTTCAGCAGATCTAAGTCTCTGTATATCCTTCTGTTTCAACGTCCATACTTCGCTACCATACAAAAGAGTTGGAAGAGCCAGTGTTTTATACACTTTCAGTCTTGAATGCTTTTGGACTAACTGTGGCTTGAAGATAGAATTTATTAACCCTAAAATTCTTAAAAAATTAGATAATTTAGATTTCTAAATTGTAGTAAATAACAGAATATCTGGAAGCTGCGATCTGATTGGTTATTAATATAACTTGAGTTGCATACATTAAAATCTAAGAAGTCATCCTGAAATTTGTAAGAAATGTGTAAATTAATGGAAATCATTTCATTAGATTTTAACGACAATCACTGCATTAGAAAATATGAATATCTTTGAAATGGTTGTGACTCAGATTTTTCAAGATGGCCGAGTCGGTGACACCAGTTCAAAAACACATGCACAGAAAACCGTTACAATCAGGTCAAAAGGACAGACAGATAGAGACGATAAGCCCATTTGTTGAATGGAGTCAACTCGATTCAATGGTAAGCAAACTGATTACAAATATATTGAAATTTTTTAGGAAAAAAACCACAACGAGGTTTAATTTAAGATTTAAATTAAAATGTTTTATACCTCACCTCATATCCACTCTTCTAATTATACTGCAGTTTCAAAACTTAGGCAGCTTCATCTTCAGTAATTTCTTATCGACTAATTTCATGTCAGTCAGAAGAACTGTTTAAAAAAATAAAAAAGAAAAACTTATGAACTTCGAAATTCCCGCAGATTCTGAGTTGATCCAGAGGTTTATTGGCTCACCAACAGAGGGAGGAAGAAGCAGTTCTTCTGTTCGACATAACATAAAAAGTTTAATATTGGAAGGGAAATGATTACATAGAGGTAGTAGTCATAAGCAATGCCACGAGCGATTTCCAAATTATCGATAAATTCACGACTCACGAAGCGAGGAGTGAATTTATCTAGAGAATTTGGAAATCAAGAGTGGCATTTGTTAGGACTATTTAACGAATAAAATTAAGCTGTTTACTCACAAATCATTATTTAAATATAGTTATTTTAAAATATTTATATATTTAATGTAAACGGCGATGTTTGAAAACAAATGAGAAACGATTGGTATGCTTCATCTGCTTCTTTTGTTTATCACTGCAACCAGATCATATTATTTATTGCCAAAGGAACGCAATATAGTAAGAATCACGGTGGACTAGTGGTTATGCTTCTTGCCTCTGGTCCCGAGGGTCATGGGTTCAAACCCGGCCGGGGTCGATGGATTTTTTAGGATGGAAAAATCCAAGGAGCAAGTCCTCCAGGAGGGACTTTAAGCCATGGGTCCCAAGTCTGAAGATTTTCAGGCTCGTAAAAAATCCGTAAGTCTCAATGAAAAGGCCTCTAAGCAAAATTTACCGGATTTTCCCCTCCTAGTAC
This sequence comes from Diploptera punctata, assembly GCA_030220185.1. Taxonomy (NCBI): domain Eukaryota; kingdom Metazoa; phylum Arthropoda; class Insecta; order Blattodea; family Blaberidae; genus Diploptera; species Diploptera punctata. The sequence continues at coordinate 2,955,425 of JASPKZ010003835.1, forward strand.
TACCTTGGTTTCCTAGATGTCAGTATGAGGCGGAACGCTGACCACGGACCACTCAAAATTATATCTATACGAAAACAAGTGTAAATAAATTAGTATGGTTCAAATTCTTCCCTGTAGGGGGAGAGTACTCAAATCTCTGTTAAGGGAAAAACGGGCTTACAAGAAGAAGGACTTCACAGATATATGGTTCCTTCTTCTTCCTTTGGCCCTACGGTCCTCTAAGAACCTTGGCCTCCTTCATAACAACTGTCCATTCTTCTCCATTACTAGCTTTCTGTCTCCATCTTTTCACCTTCAGTTGTCTTAAGTCTTCCTCAACCTTATGCAACCATCTTAGTTTGTGTCTTCCAACCTTTCTTCTACCTTCCGGTTACGTTTCTAAAATCCTTGCTCCATCCACAACACATGTCCTACCCATTCCAGTCTCTTTCTTCTAATATCTCCTACCAAATCTAATTCCCTATATAATTCTTTCAATTCCTGGTTTGTTCTAATTCTCCATATATCTTGTTCCTGTACTGCTTCATATATCTTCCTTAATATTTTACTTTCCCATATATTTAATATGTACTTATCTTCTTCTGATAATGAGATATGTGCTTCCACCTAACATCAACTCTATAAACTTATGCACATGCGTACTGTTATTCAGTAGGACTTATAAAATTTATTGTGGAACTCAAACTATAGTTTTCCCCTAGTAAATGTTTCTGGAGATGTCCATCAAAACTGTTCCAAGTGAAAAAACAAAATATGAGGCAAGCCATAAATTACTGGTTCAGTTTCTTGACAAATTGGTTCGTACCGTTACATCCTATGAATTTTGAAAAGGCGAGTTTATCTTGTGTTGCAGGTTGCAGCTCGGAAGGATGATGACGACGATGAACTGATACCAAATGGTGGGATGGTGCTGGACTTGACGGCAGAGCTCGGAGGTCTCGTCCGAGGGGCTCCACCTCTCTCGGAGGTGAACAACGCTTCAATAGAATCGCAGCAGACGACATCAACAACATCCCGTCAAGTTGGTACTCCTGAAGCTCCAAAACATAAACCCGACACATGACATAAGTTGTCCACCTTATGAAAAGGTGGTCTTTAAACGTCTTCCGACAATGATGTCAATTCTTGTTTTATCTCTCCTCGCACCGTGGGGCCGTCCATAAAATGAGTATCAGGCATTGCCATACATCAGCTCGGTTCTGCTCCCTTATCTTATTCTCTAGCTGTGTTTAGTAATTTACAGCTGAAATTGTGTCACAAATAACATGTCTCACCTCGCAACGTAAATACATTCACTGGATGTGTTTCTCAACTCTTTGAATTGATTAACGTATCTACATCTCTTCTCCGCTAGGTTCCAGTTGTAATGTAAACAAACCAGTTGTATTCAGAGTTAAATATGGGAAATAACATTATGACATTGTTAATTAATGAATTAATGAGTCATTTTTTACATCTTACCTCATAGTTTGTTTTCTTTAACACAAAAACTGCAATTTTCAAGAGGAACATCCCTCCCATTTTCAACCAACATTATGACTACCGGATTTTTGTTGGAATCTCCATGTATAACATTGCCATCTGGTGTTGATTTGATGAACTTCGAGATCAGGTCCCGTTCATCAGGAATTTCGAAATTCAAGATCTAAATTTGTTTTTCTGAATACATATCTTCTCCCAAATTGTCAATTCTAAAGGTTTTTCCAAATGTTTTAAAAGTTTGGTCTCTTTTTCAATTTTATGATTCTCCAACAAATGTAAAAAATGACTGATTCATTTATGAAATCAGATGTATGTATGAGAAACTCAGCTCAGGTTTTATAAGATGATGGTTGTTCCTGTTCTTTTGTATGGATCTGAATCTTGGGTACTTGCAAAAAATATATCTCATACATTCAAGCCATAGAAATGAAATGTTTAAGATCCGTAAAAGGATGTACACGCATGGATAGATTAAACAATGAATCAATAAGAAATGAACTGGAGATATTTTCAATACTCGATAAACTAGACGAGCACAAATACCAATGGAAAGAACATTTAGACAGAATGGACAATACAAGATTATTCAAAATGATCAACACCTACAAACCGTATGGAGAAAGATTATTGGAACGACCAAAGAAATGATGGACTTGAGACCGGAACAGGTCTCATTGACCTGATCCTGGAAAGGAAGAAGAAGAAGAAGATGTATGACTGCATTTTCAATAATTGAATAATGGTTTTACCTTTAAGCATGTAAGAAAATATAGTTCGCTCTCTAACACTCGAAATAATATAAATATATATATATATATATTATCTAGCACATGTTATAAGTTATGTGGGAGAATCTTGAAATATATAATTACAATTTTAATATATTAAATGAGCATTGTTTTATTCTTATGCATGCGCAATGCAGAATATATTGGGATTTTAGTTGTTTCAAAATGGTCGCTTCTCTATAATTTCTTAAAACATTGGAAATGAAAGCATTTGAAATGCGGAAAGAAACATATTATTTAGAATGTTTTTCAAATAGTTTAGTGAAAAAAAAATTCTACATTAGCTATTGAGGATGTGGTCAAAATTACAGCAGAATTTACAGATGAGTCACTGTGGAGCATAAATTCTGCTCGTAATGAAATTATAAATATTATAATAATATAATATAATAATGATATAATGATATGCACGACTCACCTCATATTTGTAGTTTTCTTGAAGACCAGGTTTCAATGCTCTAAGCATCATTGTCAATTCTTTCTAACTCTTGAATCGGCAGTTGGTGATCCTGTAGCTTGATTTCTGCTCCCTCTGTTGGCTGACCAATGAACTTCCAAATCAAATTTTTTTTCCCCGGGTATTTCAAAATGTATTATTTTCTGTGTATTTTTGTGGATGTAAATTTTCTCCCAAATTGTGAGTTCCTTAGATTTATCTAACTGTTTCAGTAATTTGGCTTTTGTTTCGAATTTGTGTTTCTCTGACCGCGCATAAGCAGTGATTGCAGATTTTTCTACTTCTCCATTTTTTACATTTCTAAGGCGTTCTTTCCGCTGGTTTGGACATATAAATAGAATGCAGGAAGACAAGCTTGTAAGAAGAATATACAAATGGAAACCAATATGCACCAGAACAGCTGGACGCCCAAAAAACAGATGGCAGGATGATGTTATAAAAGATATATTAGAAATGAAAATTGGAAATTGGCCAGTCTGTATCCAGAACAGATCCAGGTGGAGAAAAATTGTTGAGGAGGCCAAAACTTCAATGAGGTTGTAGTCGCCTACTAAAGAAGAAGAAGAAGGTGCTCTTTCCAGTTTTCTATGTTTTTATTATTTGTTTCATACATCTTAATGATGGATAAATTATATTTGAAGAGAAAAATTATGTGCTCAGACCAGGGCTTGAATCCATGCCTTTGGCTTTCTAGGCCAATACTCTACTGACTGAGCTATCTGAGCGAGCTCTAATCTAAATGCAAATTTTTCTCACAGCATTTGGTGTGCAGGAATTAACAACATATATGACAGAAAAATTTGCATTTAGATTGGAGCTCGCTAAGATAGCTCAGTTGGTAGAGAATTGACCTAGAAAGTCAAAGGTCCTATGTTCAAGCCCCGATCTGAGCGTATAATGGATGGGAATTACAATGTATATAGAGAAAGATTTGCGTTTAGATCGGTACTTGCTCAGGTAGCTCAGTTGGTAGAGCACTTGGTCTAGAGAACCAAAGGGTCCCGGGTTCAAGTCCCGGTCTGAGCGTATAATTTTTCTCTTCAAATATGTATAATTTTTCTCTTCAAATATAATTTTTCCAGTTTTCTGCAGCATGAATAAAATATTGACGCAATAATACAGGCAATGAACCAATGTGAGAAGTTGTCATTAAATAAAAACACTAAGCTAGGCACTGCAACAGGCACTAAGGCCTGAGACTTGAATCATGGTTTTATATATTTGATTGGCTCCACTAGAAACAAATCCAGAATCTACTGATGGAAATGAGCAACAAAAACTGTTGGAATGTGTTGAGAAACATGTCCACGTGGTAGAATTTATTTCAAGAGGAGAGGTTCATATTTTTTATTCAATTTCAGTGATTTTGAGCTCATTGTGTCACTTCTTGTTGATTATGTATAAATTCTCTAGATGTTTGGTTCATAACATACACTTATTTGATCTGTAGACATTTTTGAGTTTGTTGGCCGTGGTCTTTAGGCTTAAAGAGACTGTGTCTGGCATCCTCAAGGGTTGGTTTGAGTTTTAGGCCTAACAACTACAGGCAACAAGCTTGAAAAATGTCTACAGATCAGAATACAAACTCTGGCCATGAAAGCTTAGGTCAGTATACACTTGTTTATTGCTAGTTACTATTTTTGTGAATTTAAAGTTGGTAACACTAGTTGTCAGCTGATCTACAGTTTGAACAACAGTGGTTAATATTTTGCAAAATATCACTATCTGTTAAAAATAACTACAATTTATTGAAATGACACAGGTTACAGATGAGCACAATTTTAACAGGTTATGGAGTCCCATTATGAAACAAGGAATCAATGTATCAGAGGATGTAATCAAATTTCTTTTTTGAAAAATTCTCAGTTATTCCTCTAACAATCATGACTAGGGCAAGGCAATTAATGATTTTACATCTTCTTCTTATGGAGGTTGAAACATTGCTTGCATATATGAAAATGTACGGCATTAAAAAATGGATTAAATAAAAGCAATTCATTAGGGCATTTTTTTGCATTTTCTTAAGTTTTTTAGGAATTGGTCATATTTTGGCAATTTTTAGGTCTTTTGAGCATTTTTTACACTTTTCCAGAATGCTGCGACATTATTTGTATTTGATTTAAGATTTTTATTATAATTCAGTATTTTTCCTTGTCAATACAATTTCTTGGAATTAAGTAGTTGTTTTGCTAACTACTACCCCTATTTTTCAAGGTATGTGCATAATGAACTTGCCCACTTCTAGGAATTTTATTCAATTTCTTAGAGCTTATGCTAGCTTCTACCGTTATTCTGATTGTTAACTGCAATTCAAAATTGCTGTAAAAGTGCACTGTGTAATTGAAATGGATTTTCTGCAATAAAAGGTACCCTAATATGTATTTTTTAAATACTTTTCTTTTAATATTTTGATGTTAAGTTAAATTTTATGTAATTCAGTAATCAAGTGAGTACTTAATCTAATAAATAGTATTTTTATTGGTAATTCTTAACTTTTGTATTCTTTTTTTTTATTTCATCGGTCATTTTTTTGCATTTTTTAGGTTATAAATGCATTTTTTTATTTTGCATTTTTTACCAATTTATAGGTTATTAAATGCCTTGCCCTAATGATCAGACTGTAGAGTATTAAGGACTAAATCAATATGAATGTAAAGAAGCTGTTAAGATTCAAGCATACATTAGTGCAGACTTTATCAATGTATTCATAAAAATAAGATTCATAAAAAAACTATAGTTTTACATAAAATTGTATAATGTATCACAACTTTGACAAACTATAACACTAATATACCTTAAGGTAAAATTCTCTCTCTCCCTTCCTGGCACGACAGGCCTAGAAGGCCCTTAGCCTACCAGCCAACTGCTGGCCTCACATCCACATGTGTCAATCATAGAGGTAGATGATCATAAGCCAGTGTAGTGGTGACATGTGGTCAGCATGTCGCGTCCCCTGCCGTTATAGCTGGTTTTCTCAACCTGGAGTTGCTACTTATTGTAGCTACCCAAATGCCTCACGATGCTGGGTGGGTACCAGTCCCATACTGGTCGAAATACCGTGAGAAAATTTCTTCCCTCATGGAGACTCGATCCAGCTCAAGTCCCATAGCTCTGCGCCAAGGCTTCCTGTCTTAACCATTTGGCTACGGCACGGGACCTTAAGGTGAAATAGGGTTTGTAAATGTCAAATACTGTACTTTACGGACTATAAGTTGCTACTGACTATAAAATGCACCTTAATTTTTAAGCAATTTAAAAAAAAAGAGAAAAACATTTTTTTGCAAGACCAGTATTAAGATATGGTAGTGAAGCATGGACAATACGAAGAAGAGATGAAAGCCGAATAACAGCAAGTGAGATGCGATTTATGTGCCGTACAGCAGGCTACACAAAGTGGGACCATAAAAGAAATGTGGAAATTATGGAAGAATTGGATGTAGAACCCATTCTTCACCATATACAAAACTACCAGAACAACTGGAAAGCCCATCTTCAACGAATGCCATCTCATAGAATTCCAAAAGCCATACTTCGCTACTGCCCCCAAGGCAGAAGATCGCTGGGACGTCCAAAAAAGCGCTGGATGGAAAATTCCTCTTTGAGACCGTAGCAGGCCACTGGCCTAATACTTGCATGGATGATGATGATGATCTTTTTTATTACTGGATTGTAAAGCCTGACTAAAAGAAATTCTTAGTTTATAAAACCGTTCTGATCTTTAAAATCCCTGAAAATCATATCTGAACTTTCTTCTTCTTATATTTGAAGAGAAAAATTTTTCCTCTTCTTCTTCGTCATTGTTCATCATTGTCCTTTTCATATATAAGATAGTCTTCACAACCATCGAGAGTGTTACTTACGCCGCACTTGTTGAAAGATTTAACAATAATGTCTTCTCTCACTCTAGACCACGACTGTTTTATCCACTGACACACTTGTTTGATTCATGTTGGGTTTCATCCATCATCCATTTGTTCAAGTTCACTGGCATCGTAGACTGCAATGACGCATCATAGGCTAGACAGTGTTCTGGGTTTGTGATGGCGGGGCGGGAGGGAGACAGTGTTAGCAAGCTTATGAATCCCCGCAACACATGTTCGTCACATCAATGCACTGCTGCTGCCAGTTGAACCCAATGTTGCCAGATAGAGATAATTCCCGCAGCATCGAATATATGGCAATTTTTAAGACTTGCGGGAATTTTAAATCAAACATTGGACATTTTTATATTAATTTCAAGTAAAAGACGCACCTGAATTTTTTAGGGCAATTTTTTTGAAGAAAAAAATGCGTCTTATAGTCCGTAAGATACAGTAATAATAAATAAATAATACAAATTAAACAGCTGATTTATTAACTTGGTTTATGAGTGTCGATTTTACTTACATATAACACTGGACGCTCTGTAAGCTGTTAAAATTGTGTGCATTAATTCATTCACACCCTCTATAATACTTCATTACTTTTTGAGTGTTTATATATAAATGTGTTTACTGTATGTTTTTTAACTTATCTAAAATTTGTATATGTAACCTTGTAAACATTTAAAAGTCTAGGGATCAGAATTGGGCTGAATGGAACATTATGTTGGCAAGCCTGTAGAGATGCATGAACCAAGGTCTTCCACTTAATATCACGAGGGAAGGAAACTGGGGATTTTTTTTTATATTTGAGCAATAAAACTAGCAAGTTTTTAGTGGACAAAAAAAAAACAAGCTTTAACATCTATCGTTTAGAACATTTAGAAATGTAGTTATAAATTATAAAACAGAAAATATTCTATACAATTAGTAAAATAGAAAAAGATCCAGGTTGTGAAGGACCTGCACATCAGATGAAATGGTCCCTTAATCTAATCTGAAGATAACCTTGTATTTTAGCATCATACATTAAGGAAGAATGGTTTTTACAAGTATACATATAGCCAACTGTTGACAGCAGAAATATTTTACTGTGAATTGCTTCTAAGCAGTTTCCTAAAATTATACACACTTAACAAAGTTGTAAATTTAATTGAGTCGGTGACATCTGACCTCGTACTTGAGAAATTGCTTCAGCATATCTTTATACCATCATCAGCTCTTTCTGACTCAGTAGAAAGAGCTGTTGATAGTATCCAGGCATACTGAAACAGTTCTCAAGAATAAAAATTTAAAAATCTTTATACATACAGGGCTATTCAAAAAGAGGAACAGATTTCAAACATTTATTTCTTCCAAATTACATAAAATATAAATACAATTCTAATGTTCCTGGAAAGAGAAAAGTTCAAATTTCAATATTTTATGCATTCAATATGAGCACCATGTGTTAGATGACAAATACCAAAACGGTGGCTCATTTCTTGCCACACACAAATCAGCTGGTCTCTAGTTATCTACAATTCGATGTCACAGATTTTTCAAGAGTATCAGGCATAGGGGGGATAAAAACACGGTCTTTTACGTAACCCAACAGATAAAAATCCACGGGTTAGGTCTGATGACCTGGGAGGCCACCGGCGATGAAGTTGATCTTCTGCTCCTCCTCTTCCAATCCAACAGCGCCAATGCAACATGATCACAACTTCAAGCAACAATGCAATGCGGCCATGATCAGAACTTCAAACTTTTTTCTTTTTAGGAACGTTGGAATTGTGTTTCTATTTTTTGTAGTTTGGAAGAAATAAATGTTTGAAGTCTGTTCCTTCTTTTTGAATAAGCCTATATATATATATATATATATATATAATTCTTCTGTATGTGTGTATGTCACTGAACTTCTCCTAAACGACTCGACCGATTTTGATGAAATTTTTTGTGTATGTTTGAGTGGGTCCCTGGATGATTCAGATTCACAATTGGACCCTCTAAAACCATTAGGTGTAGGAGTTCACCTGAGGTAAAAATTTAAAAATTGCTCTAGCGGTCACAATTTTCAATGTTTCACAACGAAACTCAGTATATCTTATTAAAATAAATGGAGGTAGGTATTATCAAAAAATGAGTGAAATCTGACAATTAGAAGTGGAGGTTTACCTGAAATCTGAAATTAAAACCTGAGTAGCAACCACCATGTTTGGTTTGTCTCAGCGTAAACCATACAATTTAATTAACCTTTAATATTTCATTTATTCAGGCGTAGCAACGCACGTCGGGTATTAGCTAGTTTCAATTAAAAACATGATTTTAAATTCTTGCAACAGATGAGAAAATGAAGGTAGAGTAAGCTGTTAATACGCAATTGAATGACCCCCATGTCAATAATTGAAGCTGTGTGTGTTTTTACAGCTGTGAAAATGTATTATTGTGACTGTTTAACACATGCCCCAAATGGTAGTCAATGACCAATCAAGTTTCAATGAATTTTGTTTTACAACCAATGATAATCGTATTTCAGCTCACTATTTATCAAATTCAGTTTACAAAAATAAAGAAAGCTCCTCCTTTGTTAATATTCTGAAACAGGTCAGAGCATTATTTTGCAGTGACTGACTCTCCAATAAATATGTTGAATATAGCAAATATAAACAGATTTGAAATTCATCGGAGAACATTTTTTTAAACAACTCACCTCATATAATTCATGTTTTCTACGAGTTATGGCCGAGGATGAACGTGATTACGTTTCAAACCACGGTATCGTGGAAAACATGAATCCTATGAGGTGAGTTGTTTAAAAAAAATGTTCTCCGATGAATTTTAATGATTATACCTCATAATGTTTACTTCCCAACATTAATTTAATATAATAAACAGATTCCTTCAAATTAAGCATTTGATAATTGTATGTTCAATAATTGTGTTTTTAAATAATGATTTTACTGAGTTGTTTCTTAAAAAAATTAGTTAATAACCTATAATTCTGGTTATAATATACAGTTTGATGTGTTTCATTTTTTCTCCACTAGGGTGCATTCTTACAATATTGTGATCCTATTTGGCAATAAATAGTATGATCAAGTTGCAGTGAATATACATAACCTCACATTTCTGATTTGTTTTCAAACATTGCCATTTACATTAAATATATAAATATTTAAAAATACCAGTAACTATATTTAAATAGTGATTTTTGAGTAAACAGCGTAATTTTATTTGTTAAATAGTCCTAACAAATGCCACTCTTGATTTCTAAATCTTCTTGATAAATTGGAACTGGAATTATAATTTTTCTACCATGTTTAATGTCAAGAATGCAAAGTTCTGCTAATGGGAATGTTTAAATAAGGTTATATTGGCAGCAGTTGGCTATACTTATGGATGGTCCCATCTCCCTGCTTGTATTTTCTGATAATAAGACTGATGGGTTGTGTCTCATCATGCACCAGGGGCAGATTGTGATATTTCTTGTTACGTAGCGTAGCGCAGACATATCAAGCACAAATGTTATTATTATTACACGTCCAGGAGCAAGTCCGACCTCCGTCGCAAGACACAGCTCACAAAACAAATTGTTTAGTTAATTGTCACCATACAATTTCTGACATTTTCAATCCCAGAGATTCACAGCTGCAAGCTCTCCATACATCCCTATCCTCAGCTTATGTTTTCCAATCTTTCCCTGTATAATTTACTTCCCGAAATCATGGTTAATATTATTCTCCCACCTCATTCTTGGCCTGCCTGCTGGTTGCTTTCCTCTGGTTTTCCTGCGAGAAGTTTCCATGCCCCTCTTTCATTCCCTTTTTGTGTCACATGTCTTCCCCATTGCAGTCTACAAGACTTAATTGTTCTTATTTTATCTGGTTTCCTGTAAAGATTATGTAGTATTCTCTGTTAACCTGTCTTTTTGTCTCTCTTTGATTCAAAAAAATTTCTAAGAACTTTATTCTCAAATACTTGTGATCTTTTTTCCTCCCTTAAAGTAAGAGTCCATGTTTCACATCCATATAATGTAACTGGTAGAATAACAGTTTTATATATTTTCAGTTTAATATTTTTTTTAGAGAAGTTGGAACATCAAGAGTCTCTACAATGCATAATAGCACGCATTTCCCTAATTGAGCCTATGTTTAATTTCATTGTGCATCTCATTCCTATTTGTGATTATTGTTCCAAGATATTAGAATTCAGCCACTTCTTCAAAATTTTCCTCATTTGTCATTGTTTTTCCATTTCCATTATTTAATGTATTTCTATGTGTGAACATATATTTAATTTTATTAATGTTTACTTCCAGCCCCAATTTCTTAGTGTTACTCAATAGAGAATGCATGTTGGCCCTTAGTAGATTATGTAAATCTCCCTCATATTTTGCTGTCTTCCTTGGAACATGTTTCAAAAACATTTCCTTCATTCTCACCCAAACTCTGACTGTTGATTCTTAAAATCATCTTTAAATTAAATGGCCATGATGTAGTTTTAATAAAACTCGACATTTTGTGTACAGCTATGATAGACATTGTGAGACAGTGCTTGTCTTTTGTGAACTCCTAAGGCTATGCAGATAACCTATTTAAATTTACAAATATAAAAATGTCTTTAATAAAAAAAAACAAGAATCAATGAATTCATTAAAATTTGGATTCTGGGTCTTTAAAAAATAATGACTCACGCATCAGTATATTCATTGGCAGCCAATCAAAATACAACTGAATATAAAAATTGAATCACTGAGTTGAAAAGGAAAGAAACTCCACTACATTTGAAGACATATAAAACACGTATGCAACACAGAAATTATTAATTCTTACTACTTACCAATCTTAGCCAGAACCTTTATAAGAAGGAAACCTGTAGAGATGGAAAAAAATCTCCAGACTGGTACGATTTTATATGTAAAATCATCCTGTATAAGCCGGAAACCTTCATAATGCGGAAACGGAATGGTTTTTAAAGTACCAATAGTTAATTTTTACCTCAGTAAGACGGAAAATTATTCTTAAGCACGTTCTAATTACAGTATTAATGACCACACGTGAAAATTCTGCATATGACGCTTTCTGCATTATATCGTTTTACCTTCTTGTGTTGCCATTGTATTGCGGGGATACCCTTGCTTATGTGTGACAGTGGGGAATCCCTTGCTTTTCCTTGCCTGCTTACGTTACTTGCGAGGGAGTTGGGGAAACTTTTGAGTCTTCCTGTAGTTGAGTTCCTTCTCGCTTTTGTGTAATAAAGTTGTTTTGTATTGCCGTGCAAACTGAACTGTGTTACATACACTATTTTTTCTGTATTTCAGTCAATACGTTATGTCTTTAAAGTGTGCATGTAAAACCCTTACACTGCGTGAGAAAATTCAAGCTTGTAATTTGGGAACCCTTTATAAGAAGGAAAACTGCCAAGATGGAAATATATTTAAGGAACCGTCATGTTCCTTCATAGACAGGTTTTACTGTATATTTGTATTCCATGTAAGCAGAGGACCAATATTGTAAATGGTCAAAAATTTATCAGAGCAAATTGTGAGGAGTTATGTAGTTTTTTTAAGGTTTTCTCAAAAGTAGGGCACTTGGAGTTTCTTCCCTTTTCAACTCAGAAATTCAATTATAAGTTGGCAGCAGTGGATTAATGATTATGTTCCTTGCCTCTGGGTCACTTGTTCAAACCCAGTCAGGGTTCATGGACTTTTACGATGGGATAGTCCAAGGGTCAAGTCCTTCGGGAGGGAATTTAAGCCGTAGGTCCTGAGTTTAAAGATTTTCAGGCTCGTGAAAGAACTGCAGTCCTGAATAAAGAGACCTCTGTGCAAAAATTAACCGACCTTCATCCATCCAAGTAATATCTTACTTATATTTGAAGAGAAAAATTATATGTTCAGACTGGGGCTTGCACCCAGGACCTTCTACGAAGTGAGCTACCTGAGCAAGCTCCAATCTAAATGCAAATATTTCTCTTATATATGCTGTTAATTACCACGTACAAAATGCTATGAAACCTTTGCCTCTATCTTGCAAATTTAATTGGGAATTTTACTTTATATCTGTCCCGCGCCATAGCCAAGCGGTTAAGGTAGGAAGCCTTGGCACAGAGCTACGGGACTTGTGCTGGTTCGAGTCTCCATGGGGGAAGACATTTTCTCATGGTATTTCGGCCAGTATGGGACCGGTGCCCACCCAGCATCGTGAGGCAATTGGGTAGCTACAATAAGTAGCGGCTCCAGGTTGAGGAACCAGCTATAACGGCTGGGGGACTCGACATGCTGACCACATGTCACACCTACACTGGCTGTTGATCATCTACCTCTGTGATTGACACATGTGGATGTGTAGGGCCAGCAGCCGGCTGGTAAAAGGGCAACCGCTGAAAAGTGGAAAGACCCTCAATCGGAACTTTACATCTCAGTGCATTGAGATGTATGAAATGAATAATAAAAACATCGGAAGATGCCATTTTGGCTTTATTATTGTAAAGGTCTTCCCAATAAAGAAGCCACCATTTGCAAGATAGAAGTAACGGTTTCATAGCATTTGGTGCACGGGAATTAACAGCATATATAAGAGAAAGATTTGCAGATTTGCTCAGATAGCTCACTCAGTAGAGCATTTGCCTAGAGTGCAAATGGTACTGGGTTCAAGCCTCAGTCTGAGCATATAATTTTTCTCTTCAAATATAATTTATCCAACATTGAGATGTACAAAATGAATAATAAAAACATTGAATATCTTCTTGCCTACTAGAGTCTCATTGTGGCGATGTGCTGACCACATATCACTTGTTGACATCTGTAGGTAAATAAGCATAATTAAATTATCTTAATTAATGAACTTCCTAATGCCCATGCAAGTTATATATGGGATAGATATTTATTCTAATGGCAGGAACTTTAAGCAAAATTTACCTACCTCCATCATCCTAGTAATACCTTAGTTGTCTACCAGATGTCTCATTGGGTCGGTGTGTTGACCCCATACCATACATGACATCTGTAGGGAAATTAGCACAACTAAATTAACATGGTCTAGTAACTTCTAACAAAGAAGAGGTTAAGATCTAACGTTGGGCTGTTACGTCATTGTAGGTAGATAGTAGAATGGCAGGAACATGAATTTTATCATTTTCTCAAGCGATTACAAATGTTTGATTGAGTTTCCAGCATCTGTCAGTTTCTTGTGCAGATTGAAGTGTTGAGCAGTGCTCGAGGTGGTATCACTGAGCCACATTTAGCCAGAAAGTCTTTTCCAGTGTTTAATTAGTGTTTTTTATAATCTAACTTTTGTTCCACATGTCAGATAAAAATTGTTCTTTCAGAATATTATTTACTTCAAGTTTTGTATGTTTTATTGTGACCCAAGAGGTCAATATCATTACAACAGATAGTAGAGCTGACCATAACCTATCATGTAACAGAGTTCTCATAGGTTAGGTTTACCTGCTATCAAGAAGTTGTGTTGTGAGCTGTGTGCTGTTAGCAATATGGACTGCTCTATTCATGTTATTTCACATTTACGGCATGCATTTTGAGCAACGTATGTAATTTTTAATTATGGCCTAAACAATGTACAAATATAATAAAAATAAATATAATTATATTGAGCCATCAGTTTATAGTCTTCTCTGACAAAGATGCTAGAATCCCATGATGCTTAACCCTCTGCAGGCCATCGGTAAAATCTCTTGTGTTACAGATTTAAATTGTATCTGCCAATGTGATTGGCTTTGTAAATAGTTTAAGTATAGTGTCTGGCAGTTAATGGGCAGAAGCATCAGAGCCAATCTAACCAGCTCATGGCACCTAAACAGTTAAAATATATAATTTGGGAATTAAAGAATTCGGAAGCAGAGGAAGACCAAAAACAACGGTGGACCTGTCAAGAGCATCTTGAAATTTACAAGGGAATTGTCAATCATTGCATGTCAAAATCTACCTTGAAATTTCTCCCAGAGAAGCATTGTGATGTACCAAAGGCATGTCCAAAATATTATTTCCTGCTTTTAACTGCAAGACACTAAAATCCAGCCCCAAATCTCTCATTTAAATTACAGGGAAGTAATACAACTCATGACCTAGTGGATTGGATAACCCTTATAATCTCCTGTCCGCACTAGGGTGGGCCGAAAAAACTCATTTTTTTATTTCAAAGTTGTAATAGCATGGAAAAGTTGCAAATTATATAGACAAAAGAAAAGAAAAATATATCAAAATCAGTTGACATCTTCCGGTTGCGCAAAGGCACAAAGTTTGACAAAATCTGAAAAAAACTTCATTTTTGAGATTATTTCTTAAATTATTTAATGAGATGTTTTCGTAATGTAATAGTTTGTAACGTCTTCAAATAGAGCCTAAAAACATTGTGTTTTAATTTGGTTTACATCAGTTCATATCTTCCGGTCACGCATAAGCTACAAAATTTGTTAGAATAATGAACAAGTTATGTATTTGAAGAGAAAAATTTTCACCTAGATCGAGACTCGAACTCGGGACCTTTGGCTTTCCGGGTCAAATCCTCTACCAACTGAGCTACCGAGGCGAGTTATATATATATATATAAAGTTATATATTTGGTATGATAAGAAAAATAAATGCCTGGACAGGATTCGAACCCGGATCTCTGAGTCTGTACCTCAGCGTGATATCCATTACACTACCAGGCGAATCCAATTCAAACACTTATTTTTCTTATATATGTATTATATTCTCCATTATATATTTATATATATAAAGTTATATATTTACTCATTTTGGTATTTGATAAATTACTTCCAGAGAATTGATTGTTAGATCCCAAAGGTAGACATAAATGTGATTAGCAAAGATCAGCAATACCTACTCGATATTAAAAAAATAAATAGTTGCAAAAATGAAGTTTTTTTTTCATATTTTGCCAAAGTTCAGAGCCTTTGCGTGACTGGAAGATGTCAACCGATTTTGATAATTTTCTTCTTTTTTTTAGCTATATAATTCACAACTTTTCCGTGCTATTACAACTTCAAAATACAAAAAATTAGTTTTTTCGGTCCACCCTAGTCCGCACTGCTCCCTGCCTCATTTCATTTTGCTCTATTCAAGCGGGGACATTCATTTGCTTTGCACAGTGGGTTACCTTGCTTGATTTCTATGCCTTAAAGCTAAAAGCTCAGATAACTTTTTAGATACAAACTTGATACATCACAACGCTTCTCCGGGCGGAATTTCAAGGTAGGTTTCGATGTACAATGGTTGACAGATCCATTGTAAGAATAGTGGGTGAAAGAGTAATGATGATGGAAATGATAAGATGAAAGTGAATTGGATCGGTTAGGACTAACAAGAAGTTGCCTGTTACAGGATTCACTTGAAGGAATAAACGCTCAGAAAAGGTATAAGATAGCACTGGTCAACATGATTTTTGTCTCATGAGTACCAATTGTTGACTTAATGCAGTTTTTTATCATGTTTTCAAATATGTATTCAGAATTCCTATATCACCCACAGTTTTTTTTATTTCAATTTCAATAAATGGATTTAAATAATTATTTTTTAATAAATGTTTTTTCGTCCATTTGTCCATTGTAAAATAAAACGGGGAACACTTTCATCAGGAGATTTCAGCTATGGAAAAGAGATATCAAGGCAAATGGAATCCTAATATGCTGGCCGATTATTGTTGGACCATCAAGAGGGATGCTCCACAGGCAAAATATAGCAGAAAATCGTCATTTCTTACTTTCTAGGTGAATCTGAATGTTTGAATATTGTGTAGTTACGAATGTAGAAAATATTAAAGTGTTTGAAATTATAAATTCCTGTCTTTCAGAAACCTTGCATGATGGAGAAAAGCTGATATCATATTTGAATTCAGGAGAAAAAATACTATCAGAATCACATATTTTTCTTTCTAAGACAATATAAGGTGAAAAGCAGAGAGAAATGAGTAGAGAGTGCTGAATTTACAATGAAGAACTGGTTCTGTAATCCAGGTTCTCAGTCTGGTTTAGGCTACATTGATTGGCTTTTCTGAAAGGAAGAAGAAGTATTATCCGTGTACACCAAGAATTACACTAGTTTTTTTTTAGAATTTATTTTATAAACAAGTTAGTTTATTTTATTGACTGGATAGAATTTGAATTTGAAAATATCTCATCATCATGATCCATGCAAGTATTAGGCCGTGTGGCCTGTAACGGTCTCAAAGAGGAATTTTCCATCCAGCGCTGTTTTGGACTCCCAGCGATCTTTTGCCATGGGGGCAGTAACGAAGCATGACTTTTGGAATTCTATGAGATGGCATTCGTTGAAGATGGGCTTTCCAGTTGTTCTGGTAGTTTTGTATATGGTGAAGAATGGGTTCCACATCCAACTCTTCCATAATTTCCTCATTTCTTTTATGGTGCCACTTTGTGTAGCCTGCTGTATGGCGCATAAATCACATCTCATTTGCTGTTATTTGGCTTTCATCTGTTCTTCGTATTGTCCATGCTTCACTACCATATCTTAATACTGGTCTTGCGAGAACCTTATAAAGCTGTAATTTTGTGTTCTTCTGTGCTAAAGATGGTTTCATTATACTGTTAATTATCCCCGTTGTTTTTGTGAAATTTGTGATTTTCTTTGATATATCAGCTTCATCTTGAAATGTTAAATTATAACCCAAATAATTAAATTCATTTACTCGTTCTAAAATTTCATCATCCAAAACAATTTTGCTAGGTATAGGGTATTTCCCACAAAAGGCCATCACTTTAGTTTTCTTTGTATTGGTTGTAAATATCTAAATTGCAATATTAAATGATAGTATTAAGGGCTACAAAAAAAAAAGTGAGTATAAAAATAACTAAATAGGTTCCAGCATGAGCATATCTTCTTGCAAGGGAGGATAAAACTGTTGGAGGAAGGGGTGGAATATTTACGATCCCCGGGACAGATTTTTCCTTTTACTGGCACCAAAAAACAGAAACAAACACATTTTATACCTTGAGCGCTCACTCAACGAATTAATTAAATACCTTCTAAACAACTCTTGGTCGTAACAAATATTGATTTCACCTCTCACTAGATCACATTCTTCCGACCTATTTTTCAGTACAAACAAGAGGGAACTGAATTGGCATGTAGAGTGTAATATTTTATAGAGACTTCCTTTTCTCAGATGAAAAAAGCAATATAAAATTATCAAACTGACAAAAATCACTTTTTGTATAACTTTATGCTTTTTGCGTCCATCTGTTCTAACTACCATGAGTGAACCAAGCAAAGCCTTGTCTCTAATGTAGAGTACAGCAACAAGATAGCAATGATTTGGACCCTCCAATTATATCTTTATCTTGTCGTGGAGTGGCTAGCATGCTTAAATGACTCTTAGAGCTATGCTAGCAGTAGCATTGATGCCAAAAAGGGTTTACCTATCCTGAACAAATTGAAGGTATGTAAAGAGTACCTTGGTTGAAAGAATAACTGTCTTTCACCATAAAAATATAACCGTCAAAAAATGCAGATATGAGTTCCACTGTTGTAAAATTTTATGTCAGCTGTAGCATTGCTGCAGAAAGGGTCATCTGTGCTGGACAGGTCAAAGGAAATAAACCAGATGAAAAGAGGACCTTGGTCAAAAGAATGACAATCTTATGCTTAAAAACACAACTGTCAGGAAAATGCAGACATGGGTTCCACTCGGGTAAAATTTTATTTCGGCATTGCAGCCAAAAGGGTACCGCTAACCCATGCTGGACAGGTCAAAGGTGGTAATCCAAATGAAAAGAGTGATTATCTTTCACTGTAAAAATAGAATCACTAAGAAACATGGTCATGGGGTAAAATTTTATGGGCAGTTTATATCCATGTGGCTATGAACCTCCCGGTTTGATAGTGCCAGTTAGCAATGCTTTGGATCTGCATGATATATGATTCAGATGTGATTTGTATTGATTTGAGTTTGTATCTCTATGACGAAAATAGTGGGTTATCGCTGACCGAGAATATATGCTGCAGCCATCTATCGAGAAACTATTGTGACAAGCATGATTGCCAACAAAATATAGGAATTCAAATTTGGCAGTTTGGTAGTTGGCATAATTAAATTCGATACCAAAACAACGACCGAAATATCGAGATCGAGGGTCGCATCGAATTTCTCAATAACAAATCGATAGTGTAATGGCCGCTGTTTGGCTAGTAGACAAAATTCTAAAATATGGAATTAAGAATGTCAGAACACGGAGTTTGGTGTTTTATATTTATTTTTATTCTCCTAGAGTTAGTTGCGAAAACAAAAATGACAATACATGGAAACGGCCATGGTAAGTACGTCTTGAAGTTCCACGTCGATTTTTTAGAATTGTCATGCTGCTGTATAAAAAGTAATCTGAAATAGTTTTTAGATTTAGCCTAAATCTTATTTTATATGTATTGAGATTTCACTGAATTGTGTTGTGTCTCGTTCCCAGCTTTTATGCAAGCTAATAATGAAGTTAGATACTTTGTGGATGGAATTGGCGTTTCCTCTGTTCATGAGGTAAGTAACATTAGTTAATCATATAAAAGTTGATTGATTTTTATAATCATATGGAGAATATTGATTATTCACTTCAGTACTTAGCTTATTTTGAGTGAGAGAGAAGTAATTTATGACTTTTACATAATATACAAATGTCAAAGATTCTAAAGAAAAGCAAGCTTTGTAAAATGACATTTAAAGCAAATAGTAAAACAAAAAGTGTCAAAATTCCTATAGATAAATTAAAAAATTACAACAATAATTGATTACAACAGGTTTAACGAATGAATAGTAAAAGAATCCCCTGGCCGACCTTTAGTTTGACTCACTATGGTATACCAACATTCATATGACATTGTTGCACTATTTACCTTTTTTCCATTTTTACTAACATTTCGTACTATTTTAATGTTTTGTAACTATTCTTAATCAGTTACTTGTGCTGGAACCCATTGAAAAACCATCTTTATATTAAGTCTTTTCAAATGATATATTATTTTCCATGGAAGGAGAATTCAGAATGGCAATAAAGCATAATTTGGATTATTAAGACATTAAAGTCAAGGTTTCTTTCAAAAGAAATGATGTAGTGTATATCAAACTCTGGTAAAACCAGTATTAATATGTGGCAGTGATACATGGACCTAGTACCAAGACCAATATGTCATTTGAAAAGAAGATATGGAAAAACTGTTTTGGAAGTCCTATAGAACAGCAGTGCGCATGCGCCAGAGTTTATAGAGCCAGTGATAACCCACAATCGAACCACACATTGATTATCATCTCGATTACTATCCGTTGCTATGAAATTTAAATGACCAATATTTGCAATAAATCTCCAAAATTGTGTTAAAAAAAATATATTAATGATATTAAAATTACCAAACGTTTATTAAAAATGGGTGTACACTTACTTATCACTCCCTAACACTGATTCAACCAGCGATAACCCAAAACAGTGATAGGAAAATCATAGACTAAGTAATATACTCTGTGGAGAAAATAGCAGTTAGCATCACAATATTGTCTAACAGTGTCATAATATTGTGATTTGCATATTTAAATAAATACTTCAAAATTGTCTAATAATGTTATAAAAATTATTTGAAAAAGTTTAAAATATTAAATAATGTTAGTAAATACAGAAGAAGAGATATAGTTTACAACAATATAACTGAAAAGTCAAGCGCTAGTAGAAGTGCAGTAGGAGAGCCTAAATCTGATCTTATACCACCAAGTTAATTCTGCACGGGCGGAAGGGTAAGAGTTTTAGTGCTAGTGTCGCCGAACTACTGAATCTATGGAAGGGGGATGTAGGAGAAAACTATACATCCGATCACGTATTGAAATGGTTCAAATATAAGTTTGGGCAGAGAATCCCTAAACACGTGTGAAAGATCTTAACATGGTTGTCAAATTAGTCATTTAAGCATGGAGCGCTCAAGTGGCTGGATCATTTAAAATTACAGTATTTGTCATCTCTCCGTTACCAGCCTCACAATAAATCACAAGTGGCAACATGTAATGAGAAGTGACAGCCCATTCCTACACGTAACCCCATTAGTAACAGGGTTGTCAAATTAGTAATTTTGCCAATGACCGTATAGAAGGACAGACCATTAAAATCCATAGCATTTGTCAGCTCTCTACCTGCCAGACAAAGAACATATACAGGAAGTGGCAACATAGTAAGGGAGAGAAAGACAGCATGTTAGTTAACAAATTTTCCAACTGCACAGATTACTTAGTGGAGTAGTAAAGTATCTTTTGCAGTTTCCCGGGAAACGGATCACACTGAAAAACAACACCGCACTGCACAGCGCGCCTCGTGCCGCACCGCACCGCTCACCTCACCTCGCAGTGCACCACACAGCATGCCTCGCGCCGCACCGCACCGCGCACCCTACCTTGCACCGCACAGTGCACCTTGCCTCGCACCGCACCGCACACCCTACCTCTCACCGCGCACCTCACAGCGCACCGCTCCTCGCACGGCATTACATTACTTTACACTATACTTTTTCTATTACTATTTCTATATTATATTATATTATATTAATTATATTATATTATATTATATTATATGCTGTGGTCTCGAGGTAGCGTGCTGCCTTGTCACGCAGCGGGCCCGGATTCGATCCCTGGTCGGGGCAGTTTTTCTGGGTGAGGTTTTTATCGGTGTTTTTCCTCACCTGTAAGACAAATGTCAGGAAAACTTTAAGGCCCAAACGGTCCCCGAAATCATATGGCCATCATCCTTATCATTGTCATCCTTACCATTATCACTATCACCATCATCCTTCACCGGTGTGGAAAGCAACGGGAAGCTACCACACCTACACAATTCCCTAGTAAAGCTGCAAGCATAGCATGAAAATGCTATGATTGCAGTGAAGGACCTGCCTTCGGGCAGAATTACTATGGATGGATATTATATTATATTACTTTACATTACTTTACGGGGGCACGCCATAGTGTAGTGGTTAAGGCACTGAGCTACAAGCCGGAGGGTCGAGGGTTCAAGTCCCGTTGGGGTCAGGATTTTTAAACACCCAAACACTCTGGCGGCACTATGGCCGTGGGGTCGACTCAGCCTCTAACGGAAATGAGTACCAGACGCTTGTTCTGGGGGGTAAAGGCGGCCGTCACGCAGGGCTGACAACCCGGCTGACATAAAGTGCCGATTGTCTAGAAAAAGTGGGAGCCTTAACCTCCTACTACCCCAAGGGGCTCCGGGCCTGTTGTGGGCTCACTTTACTTTACTTTACTTACATTACTTTACATTACATTACATTACCGCGCACTGCACCTCGCACCGCACCGCGAATCCTACCACGCACCGCACCGCACCGCACCGCACCGCCAGGCGCACCGCGCACCCTACCACCCACCGCACCGCGCACCTCATAGCGCAACGCACCCTACCTCGCACCGGACAGCGCACCTCACCTCGCACCGCACAGCGAACCGCACCGCGCACCTCGCAGCGCACCGCGCTCCTCGCACAGCACCGCGCACCCCGCACCGCGCACCTCACCTCGCACCGCGCACCTCGCAGCGCACCGCGCACCTCGCAGCGATCCGCGCACCCTGCACCGCACCGCACACCTCGCACCTCACCTCGCACCGCACCGCGCACCTCACAGCGCACCGCACCTCACACGGCATTACATTACTTTACACTATACTTTATCTATTACTATTTCTATATTATATTATATTATTATATTGTATTATATTACTTTACATTACATTACATTTCCGCGCACTGCACCTCGCACCGCACCGCGAATCCTACCACGCACCGCACCGCGAATCCTACCACGCACCGCACCGCACCGCGCACCTCACCTCGCAACGCACCTCACAGCGCAACGCACCGCGCATCGCACCGCGCACCTCACCTCGCATCGCACCGCGCACCTCACCTCGCACCGCACCGCACACGTCACCTTGCATCGCACCGCGCACCTCATAGCGCAACGCACCGCGCACCCTACCTCGCACCGCACCGCACCGCTCACCTCACCTCGCACCGCACCTCTCACCTCACCTCGCAGCGCACCGCGCACCCTACCTCGCACCGCACCGCACCGCTCACCTCACCTCGCACCGCACCGCACCTCTCACCTCACCTCGCAGCGCACCGCGCACCCTACCTCGCACCGCACCGCACCGCTCACCTCACCTCGCAGCGCACCGCTCACCTCACCTCGCACCGCACCGCACCTCTCACCTCACCTCGCAGCGCACCGCGCACCCTACCTCGCACCGCACCGCACCGCTCACCTCACCTCGCAACGCACCGCGCACCCTACCTCGCACCGCACCGCACCGCTCACCTCACCTCGCAGCGCACCGCTCACCTCACCTCGCACCGCACCGCACCTCTCACCTCACCTCGCAGCGCACCGCGCACCCTACCTCGCACCGCACCGCACCGCTCACCTCACCTCGCACCGCACCGCACCTCTCACCTCACCTCGCAACGCACCGCGCACCCTACCTCGCACCGCACCGCACCGCTCACCTCACCTCGCAGCGCACCGCTCACCTCACCTCGCACCGCACCGCACCGCTCACCTCACCTCGCAACGCACCGCGCACCCTACCTCGCACCGCACCGCACCGCTCACCTCACCTCGCAGCGCACCGCTCACCTCACCTCGCACCGCACCGCACCTCTCACCTCACCTCGCAGCGCACCGCGCACCCTACCTCGCACCGCACTGCACCGCTCACCTCACCTCGCAGCGCACCGCTCACCTCACCTCGCACCGCACCGCACCTCTCACCTCACCTCGCAGCGCACCGCGCACCCTACCTCGCACCGCACCGCACCGCTCACCTCACCTCGCACCGCACCGCACCTCTCACCTCACCTCGCAGCGCACCGCGCACCTCGCACCGCTCACCTCACCTCGCAGCGCACCGCGCACCTCGCAGCGCACCGCGAACCTCGCACAGCACCGCGCACCCCGCACCGCGCACCCCGCACCGCGCACCTCACCTCGCACCGCGCACCTCGCAGCGCACCGCGCACCTCGCAGCGATCCGCGCACCCTGCACCGCACCGCACCGCACCGCACCGCACACCTCGCACCTCACCTCGCACCGCACCGCGCACCCTACCTCGCACCGCACCGCGCACCGCTCCTCGCACGGCATTACATTACTTTACACTATACTTTATCTATTACTATTTCTATATTATATTATATTATTATATTGTATTATATTACTTTACATTACATTACATTCCCGCGCACTGCACCTCGCACCGCATCGCGAATCCTACCACGCACCGCACCGCACCGCTAGGCGCACCGCGCACCTCACCTCGCAACGCACCTCACAGCGCAACGCACCGCGCATCGCACCGCGCACCTCACCTCGCATCGCACCGTGCACCTCACCTCGCATCGCACCGCGCACCTCACCTCACCTCGCACCGCACCGCACCGCTCACCTCACCTCGCAGCGCACCGCGCACCTCGCACCGCTCACCTCACCTCGCAGCGCACCGCGCACCCTACCTCGCACCGCACCGCACCGCTCACCTCACCTCGCAACGCACCGCGCACCCTACCTCGCACCGCACCGCACCGCTCACCTCACCTCGCACCGCACCGCACCGCTCACCTCACCTCGCAGCGCACCGCGCACCTCGCACCGCTCACCTCAACTCGCAGCGCACCGCGCACCTCGCAGCGCACCGCGAACCTCGCACAGCACCGCGCACCCCGCACCGCGCACCTCACCTCGCACCGCGCACCTCGCAGCGCACCGCGCACCTCGCAGCGATCCGCGCACCCTGCACCGCACCGCACCGCACCGCACACCTCGCACCTCACCTCGCACCGCACCGCGCACCCTACCTCGCACCGCACCGCGCACCGCTCCTCGCACGGCATTACATTACTTTACACTATACTTTATCTATTACTATTTCTATATTATATTATATTATTATATTGTATTATATTACTTTACATTACATTACATTCCCGCGCACTGCACCTCGCACCGCATCGCGAATCCTACCACGCACCGCACCGCACCGCTAGGCGCACCGCGCACCTCACCTCGCAACGCACCTCACAGCGCATCGCACCGCGCACCTCACCTCGCATCGCACCGTGCACCTCACCTCGCATCGCACCGCGCACCTCACCTCGCACCGCACCGCACACGTCACCTTGCATCGCACCGCGCACCTCATAGCGCAACGCACCGCGCACCCTACCTCGCACCTCATAGCGCACCTCACAGCGCAACGCACCGCACCGCGCAACGCACCGCGCACCCTACTTCGCACCTCATAGCGCACCACGCACCGCACCGCACCGCGAATCCTACCACGCACCGCACCGCACCGCTAGGCGCACCGCGCACCTCACCTCGCAACGCACCTCACCTCGCAACGCACCTCACAGCGCAACGCACCGCGCATCGCACCGCGCACCTCATCTCGCATCGCACCGTGCACCTCACCTCGCATCGCACCGCGCACCTCACCTCGCACCGCACCGCACACGTCACCTTGCATCGCACCGCGCACCTCATAGCGCAACGCACCGCGCACCCTACCTCGCACCTCATAGCGCACCTCACAGCGCAACGCACCGCGCACCCTACCTCGCACCTCATAGCGCACCGCACCGCACACGTCACCTTGCATCGCACCGCGCACCTCATAGCGCAACGCACCGCGCACCCTATCTCGCACCTCATAGCGCACCTCACAGCGCAACGCACCGCACCGCGCACCCTACCGCGCACCTCACCTCGCACCGCACCGCACACGTCACCTTGCATCGCACCGCGCACCTCATAGCGCAACGCACCGCGCACCCTACCTCGCACCTCATAGCGCACCTCACAGCGCAACGCACCGCACCGCGCAACGCACCGCGCACCCTACCTCGCACCTCATAGCGCACCGCACAGCGCACCGCACCGCACACGTCACCTTGCATCGCACCGCGCACCTCATAGCGCAACGCACCGCGCACCCTACCTCGCACCTCATAGCGCACCTCACAGCGCAACGCACCGCGCACCCTACCGCGCACCTCACCTCGCACCGCACCGCGCACCGCACCGCACACGTCACCTTGCATCGCACCGCGCACCTCATAGCGCAACGCACCGCGCAACGCACCGCACCGCGCAACGCACCGCACACGTCACCTTGCATCGCACCGCGCACCTCATAGCGCAACGCACCGCGCAACGCACCGCACCGCGCACCGCACCGCACACGTCACCTTGCATCGCACCGCGCACCTCATAGCGCACCTCACAGCGCAACGCACCGCACCGCGCAACGCACCGCGCACCTCATAGCGCACCGCACAGCGCACCGCACCGCACACGTCACCTTGCATCGCACCGCGCACCTCATAGCGCAACGCACCGCGCACCTCACAGCGCACCGCACCGCGCAACGCACCGCGCACCTCACAGCGCAACGCACCGCACCGCGCAACGCACCGCGCACCCTACCTCGCACCTCATAGCGCACCTCACAGCGCAACGCACCGCACCGCGCAACGCACCGCGCACCCTACCGCGCACCTCACCTCGCACCGCACCGCGCACCGCACCGCACACGTCACCTTGCATCGCACCGCGCACCTCATAGCGCAACGCACCGCGCACCCTACCTCGCACCTCATAGCGCACCTCACAGCGCAACGCACCGCACCGCGCAACGCACCGCACCGCGCAACGCACCGCGCACCCTACCTCGCACCTCATAGCGCAACGCACCGCGCACCTCACAGCGCAACGCACCGCACCGCGCAACGCACCGCGCACCCTACCTCGCACCTCATAGCGCACCTCACAGCGCAACGCACCGCACCGCGCAACGCACCGCGCACCCTACCGCGCACCTCACCTCGCACCGCACCGCGCACCGCACCGCACACGTCACCTTGCATCGCACCGCGCACCTCATAGCGCAACGCACCGCGCACCCTACCTCGCACCTCATAGCGCACCTCACAGCGCAACGCACCGCACCGCGCAACGCACCGCACCGCGCAACGCACCGCGCACCCTACCTCGCACCTCATAGCGCAACGCACCGCGCACCTCACAGCGCAACGCACCGCACCGCGCAACGCACCGCGCACCCTACCTCGCACCTCATAGCGCAACGCACCGCGCACCTCACAGCGCACCGCACCTCACACGGCTTTACATTACTTTACACTATACTTTTTCTATATTATATTATATTATATTGTATTATATTACTTTACTTTACATTACATTACCGCGCACCATACCTCGCAAATGAATTGGTCCCGGCAAAATAATTGTAATTTTACGTGTATTTATTTTGTATTAAACAGAATCTGTCCAACGCAGAAATGGAAGGATATTTCTGAAAAAAAAAAAATGTTTATAAGGCTGAAAGAGAGAGAGAGAAATAACTTAATTTTTACTTCATTGAATTCTCGTTAGGCATATTAACAATAAGTGGTGATTCGTGCTGCTCGTATCTGTACCTGGAATTTTCTTTCGACCTCAGTGCATGCCCGTTTTGCAAAATAGAGATTTGTTTAAAATATTCTGTCTTACAAATTACCACCGTAATGTAAAATCTTAAATTATTTTAAGATCTGAGAATGATTGTGTACGTGTCTTTCACAGGTAGCGTTCTGAATTTATTGAATAAAGATGGCTAAAATCGTATGTATCATTGTCATTGAACGAAAAAATGAAAGTGATTAAATATAAAGAAAAACAAACTCTCAATACGCGAAATAATGACTAAATTTAGATGTGGAAAAACCCAAGTTTGTGAGATTTTAAAACACAAAGAATCAACGAGGTGTGTTTTACAAGTCCATGATCAAAAAAATCTCCAAATTTATGAACCGATGCTCCAAATTCAAACTCTAGCTGTTGCTATATCCTTAGGAAATAACAATTTCAACACATCTTCAGGTTGGTTGTGGACAGTTTTAAAAGACGACCCAATGTAGCGTGGAATGAAATTTGCAGGGAATCAAAGGATGTGGATGAAAGTATAACTAGTGAGCGGAAACCGAAACTGCTTACTTTAATTTCAGGATATGCGCATAACATACATTTTTAATGCTGAGGGACTGGTTTTTGCGCGTTACCGTCGAAGTCGCTTGTACATATTTTACTGCACTTTCAAATGGCAGCAGAACTACAATTGATCCAAGGTACATGAAAAGACATACGGTGCTCTATAATCTAAGATTGGTTAATATTTTTTTTATAAGGCAGAATGATGTCTAATGTGAAAAAAAAGGCCCCATGCAATTCCGCTTTGAACAAGTTTTACTGTATATTTATGTAAAATTTTATTATGTCAGCTCAAATTCTTCTTCTTCTTAGACAAGTTTGGGACCTTCATCAGTACCATTATTAGTAATTTCAAGGCTACACAATAACAGTCGTGAAAATACTGAGGATGGAACCGAAGAAGGATCTAAAACTAGTCTAAGAAGAAGAAGAATATGAGGTGAGGTAATAAAATTTTGCATAAATAAATACCTCATAGTGTTAATTTGTAAAAAGTTGAATGTTTATAATATAAGAATCAAATGAATCGTGAATTCTTCTTACCTCATACTTCTGTTTTTTTAAACACAGTACTGCAGTATCGGCGACCATCATCACCTGTTTTCACAACTGTCAATTTTTTCTTTTGCCGGTAATTATCCAAACTGCCATCTGGTGTTCTTTTGAAGGAGTCATTTTCTACTGCCATCTATTCTATTTTTGAAGAACTTTGTAATCAAGCTTGGTTCATCCGGAATCTCGAAGTTCATGTTTCTCGTAAAAAAGAACACTTTAGAAACATAAAGAATGGAGAAATAGAAAAATCAGCTATAGCAGCACATAGTTTATTAGAGAATCATAGAATTGAAAAAGAAGCAAAACTTTTGAAACATCTATGTAAACCTCTGGATTTAACAGTTTGGGAAAAGATATATATTCAAAAAAACCATACTAGAAACATGAACTTCGAGATTCAGGACGAATCAAGCTTGATTACAAAGTTCTTCAAAAATACAACAGATGGCAGTTTAGAAAATGATTCATTCTAAAGAACACCAGATGGCAGTTTGGATAATTACCGGCAAAAGAAATAATTTACAGTCATGAAAACAGCTGACGATGGTTGCCAATACTGCGGTGCTGTGTTTTAAAAAAACATAGAAATATGAGGTAAGAAGAATTCATGATTCATTTGATTTTTATCAATAAAACCTCATAATGTTAAAAATTCCAAAATTTATAATGTTTATAATATATTTGTGTGTTTTACAGGAATTGACAAGTTCAGCGGGCGTTAGGTAAGTCTTCATTTAAACTGTTTAACATTTTATTGCAGCTTCGACAGTGAGAGTCATTCGTGGAGTTTTACACAAGTAACTCGGCCGCGGTGGTTATGCTCCTTGCCTCTGGTCCCAAGGGTCGCAGGTTCAGACCCGGCTCGGTCGATTGGTTTTTTTTAGGATGGAGAAATCCAAGGAGCAAGTCCTCCGGGAGGGACTTTAAACCATGGATCCCAAGTCTGAAGATTTTCAGGCTCGTAAAGGATCCTTAAGCCTGAATGAAAAGGCATCTAAGCAAAATTTA
This sequence comes from Diploptera punctata, assembly GCA_030220185.1. Classification (NCBI taxonomy): domain Eukaryota; kingdom Metazoa; phylum Arthropoda; class Insecta; order Blattodea; family Blaberidae; genus Diploptera; species Diploptera punctata. The sequence continues at coordinate 2,984,619 of JASPKZ010003835.1, forward strand.
CCGAATTTTCCCATCCTAGTACTACCTTGGTTTCCTAGATGTCAGTATGTGGCGGAATGCTGACCACACACTACTCAAATGACATCTATACGAAAACAAGTGTAACTAAATTAGTATGGTTCAAATTCTTCCCTGTAGGGGGAGAGCGCCTAAATCTCTGTTAAGGGAAACATGGGCTTACAAGATACAAAAAGATAAGTGTTCTTGAACTAGATGTTACCCAATTGTATTGTGAATGGTGATTCACCACTACAGGGAAGCAGGATTATAAGAGAAAAATTTGTGTCTGAATAGGGATGCCTGGGTAGCACAAGTGGTTAGTGCATCAGTGTGTATAACTGGAGATCTTGGGTTCAAATGCTGTTTCAGGCAAAAGTTTTTCTCTTCAAAAAGTGATTTGCACCAACAAACTTCATTCATAGAGTTCACTGACTGTAGTTAATTTTACTACGTGGAGATGCAAGATACAGTCGAGTTAAACAATGCTCATTAAAGTCCAGCCATTGGATCTCCGACCCTGACGTTTAGGTTGTATGAGGGGTAAAGGGAGAGTCTCGCCCTCTACTGCCAATAAGGAAATAGTTGAACTGTGAGTAGATGTCTGCCACAACCAATCACTGTTCTTGATGCCGTTATAATGCTGATATGTTGTCAGCTGTATTTCTGCTAACCGCATACATAAAGCGGCCCCTCTCACTGAATATCCATATCGGCAACACCATAGAGAAACTTTGAATGGAGGGAAAACTGAGTGCAGTGACATCTAAAAAATTTCAGTCGTTTATGATGAACTACAATGAGCAAACTACAATGGTAGCGCTGTTTCGTAGTAACAGAATACGTAACTAAATAAAACAAATGCAAGGCACATGGCGTGTTCACTCGGGATTATGGGAAATTAGCCATTTTGTAAATTTAAATTTTTAACTGCTATCCTTTTGTTCTATGTAAAAATGATATATTATCGAAAGTTAAAATCATTACTTAGATTTTATTTTACTCTAATTTGTAAGTAAATTCAAGCTTGTTTACGTTTTTAATGTGAATCTATTTTCAAAGACTATTTAACTCATGCCCCAAATGGGAGTCAATGACCAATCACGTTTGAATGATTTCTGTTTTACAACCAATCAGAGTCGTGTTTCACCAAATATTTATCAGTGTTATAATTACCATATTAAAGAAAGCTCCTCCTTACAATATTGCGTTACTTTTGCAATAAATAGTATGATCTTGTTGCAGTGATAAACAAAAGAAGCAGTAGAAGCGTACCTATCGTTTCTCATTTGTTTTCAAACATCGCCGTTTACATTAAATATATAAATATTTAAAAATAACTATATTTAAATAATGATTTGTGAGTAAACAGCTTAATTTTATTCGTTAAATAGTCCTAACAAATGCCACTCTTGATTTCCAAATTCTCTAGATAAATTGGAAATCACTCGTGGCATTACTTATGATAAACCTACTAGAAGTGATAAAATTCTAAGATTTGTTAGGTTAGGAAGAGTGATGTTAGTGTACAGTCATTTCTAATAAACATTTTAAAAATATGACTTTATAATGGACAGATGTACAACATGGCTAAGGTTCTTTAATAAATATTGTATAAAATATGTATGTGAGAATAAGGGGGTAGGTCAATTGTACATATTTATTAAAAGAGCTCATAATGCACGTTTTTAAATTTTAATGAAGAAAATAGATTAACATGTTTTATTTATTTCCATTCTTACCTTCTGTTAAAATTAAAGAAAATCTTTAGGTCTGTGAGGCTGGGTACAAATAATTCCACAATTTAAGATTAATTAATATGTTATGTATTCCTATAAAAGTTCAATTCCACGATATTCACCAGATGGTGTTATATAATTATAATTCATAATTTTACCACCAGATTGTGCTGAATTTTATATTAGTATAGAAAAAAATCAAAAAAATTTAGATGTCGTTAGTTGTTCTACGCTAGCGCCACTTGTGGCATGTATGCGACACTTGTCCACTTTCTTCTCTGGTACTCTGTGGGCAACACTGTTGTGAAAACCTCAGAGCCGAGATCCAGTGGCTGAAGTATATGGCTCTCAGCACGAACAAAGGAAGGTCTGGAGCACAAATTCCACCTTGCTTAACCTCTATATTCCGGGGTATTTAAAAATACCGCATGAACTGCTGGACGGAATTTAAATCCCAGTCCGTGATATTAAATGGATGGTAGAGTGCGCATACTAACAAAAAAAATTTTTTTTACGATAAACTATAAGAGCTATAAGTATAAAATAACTTTTATTTCATTCATAAAGGAGTGTGTTATTCAATGAAATGTTTAATTTTTACATACAATAGAGAATTTTATTATTAAAAGTTAAAATTTATTTGCGAGGTCTATATTTTTTGGTTTGACTTTATAATGGGTTCAGTTTATGATTTGAAGGTGACTGTACTCTTGCAAGGGGAATTTGATGACATAGTTTGAACACGTGTGCCATGAAAAATCTGCTTTCAAACCATAAACATGAGTACCCTGCCTTGTTGACGACAATTATCAGCACATTTTTTTTTTGTGTGGCGCTCAAACCTTGTAAGATACCACACTAACATTCAGTCTTGAATTAATAACTGTAGACGGTGGTTTGTTTTTTTAACATATAAAGAAATGGCTTCACGTATATGGCATCCTGGATTATCAAAATAATGTGAGTAGCTTATTAGATATTTTTTTTAAAATAAATACTAACAAGATATTTACCATGTTAACTCATTATAATTTAAATACAAAATTAGGGGTGAAAAAGACACCATATGTTTCTTTTTTATTTTATATGAATACTTTATCTAAAACACAATAGGTTAGAGCCACAAATAACTTCCTTGCAACATTTTCTGAATTTTTATAATTTTACAAAAAAATAATGTTATCATGAGAAAAATATGTAAAAATTAGGGGTGAAAAAGGCACCTGATGTGTTTTTTTTTTAAATATTTTTGTGAATACTTGATTGGAACACAATAGGTTAGAACCACTAATAATTTCTTTACAATATTTTCTCAATTTTTATAATCTTACAAAGAAATAATGTAATCATGGGACAAATATGTCCAGTAAATCCTTTAGGGCTTTACATTTCATGGGACAAATATGTCCCACAAGTCTTCTAAAGGTTCATCATCATAGTACATTCATGAATTTAGGCCATTTGTTGACCTGTTTCGGCCTCAAGAGAAACACCATCCAGAAGTCTTTTGAGTGGACGTCCTGGTCTTCTTCTTCCTGCAGGTTCTTCTAAAGGTTAATGTGCATTACTTGCAGGCAATTTACTGTCTGAAAGTGTTATGAATTATGATGTAGATTTGCAGAAATCACATAAACACGACCACCTATGTTGTTGCATTTTACTGTGTCTGGCAAGGTGACATGGTGAGACACTGCTGCGAGGTGTGTTGACTTCAACTGAGTCAACAAAAGTAGATCTTCAACAGTGAATGGGGAAGCGAAATGTCTTCTTAACTAAGAAGCCACCATTTGCAAAGATAGAAGCAAAGGTTTCATAGCATTTGATGCATGGAAATTACAACGTATATAAGAGAGGAATTTGCATCTAGATTGGAACTCGTCCCGGTAGCTCAGTCGGTAGAGCATTGGCCCGGAAAGCCAAAGGTCCTGGGTTCGAATCTCAGTCTGGGCAAAAAATTTTATCTTCAAATATAAACAAATATTTTTTTTATTTTGTTTTGTAAGGTCTTACAATATTTGAGGAGTTTAGAGTAAAAGTAGACCACATCTAAAATTTAAAATCCAAGTTGATTGTGAATTTGGGTTAAAAAATCAATATTTGAGGGATTGACGTAAAAGTGGACCAAGCCCAACATTGAAAATCCTTGTTATATGTGAATTTAGGTAAAAAATCAATATTTGGAGATTGAAGTCAAAAGTGGACTAAATCCAAAATTGAAAATCGTAGTTGTACTTGAAATTGGGTAAAAATATCAATATTTGGTGGGTTGAGGGCAAAAGTGGACTATATCCAAAATTGAAAATCCTGGTTATATATGAATTTGGGATAAAAATTCAATATTTGATGGGATTAGGGCAAAAGTGAACTAAGTCCAAAATTGAAAATCCTAGTCATATGTGAATTTGGGTTCAAAATGTCAATAATTGTTCAGACCAATGGTGAACCAAGTATCTATTATATTTTTTTTTCAATGCCCAAGGTTGTCATTTTGACATTTCTGGTGTTCTCTCCTGCATTGGCTTAATTCTGACTCACTTCTGAAGTTGTGGCACCTGGAAGGCGGAGTTACGTTACCCCGATGATGTGATGTGTGATAAATAATAATGAAGCACCAGGAGAGTTCTTAACCTAAATTCCAGACCTTGGGCAATCACAGGAATAATTCTCTTTTAAAAAAATTCCTATGGTTTGGCCGGGAATCGAACCTGGGACCTCATTAACAGTTGTCAGAAACGCTGACCACTAACCCATGAGGCTGGTCTGATGAACCAAGTATTGTATTTGTTCTTTTTCACTGTAAAAAAAATAATGTTTAACCCTGCATCTGCAATTAAATGCATTACTTTAACTTTATATCAGTTTTTGTCATTAGAGTAATTTGTGGACTTGGTCCACTTTTGCTCATTTATTTTCCCATTTACTGTTGATTGTGTGGAAGTTGAAGCCAACACACCCACATGCAGCTGCAGCTGTAGCAATGTATCAGGAGTTGAGACAGTGTTTTGCTTGTTGTTTTCAGAATGCCGACTTTAGATGAAAATTCCATGTACAACAATAAACTGCACTTAAAGTTTGAACCACCAGTTTTAGATTTTAAACAAAGGTTAGTATTTACTTCCTCCCGTGGTGCCGGGTTCTAGAATAGCACCACGGGACCTCCCCCTGTCGTAAGAGGCGACTAATAGGAGCAGCAAACCGCTGTCCTTAACCAAATATCCTTTCATTTCATAATCTTCCTGTACCCCTGCGTGGACAGAGTAGCTCCAGTTACCTTTCCTGAATTATCCATCTTATACAAATACCTACTGCTGGGTAGATGTACTAATATACCTAGATGTAAGACAACAGCCACCTGACCAGCAAGCCAAGACCTTTGGGAATTGGTTTGGGCAAAGCCTAGCGCCCTCAAACAATGTTTTTTATTCTTTTAACACTAGTTCTTTTAGCTAGTAAAACACTTTTTTCTTTTTAATTTGCCACTTATATTAAAGGACAGGCAGCTCCATGGCGCAAGCGATTAGATCCTTTAATAAGTTATGTAGATAGGAAATAACATTGAGGTTTTTTAATATTGCTTATTTTTTATTTCACTCACCTCATACTTCATAACTCCTAGCATACCCAGGGTTTCGTCACATCCTTTGTGACATTCTCAATGCTGTGTCACATTCACAACTGACGTCCGGCTGCCTTCTATCCTGCAGACTGACCTCTGTGCCATCTGATGGCTGACCGACGAACTTCCAAATCAGTCCTCTCTCCTTATAACCGGGTATTTCAAAATTCATAGTTGTATTTTCATTCTTGCATATGTAGGGTCAGGATTTTCAAACTGACCCAAACCTTCTGGTGGCACTATGGCCCTGGGGTCGACTCAGCCTCTAACTGAAATGAGTACCATACGCTTGTTCTGGGGTAAAGGCGGCCGTCACGCAGGGCTGACTACTCGGCTGACATCAAGTGCCGATTGTCTAGAAAAAGTGAGAGCCTTAACCTCCTACTACCCCAAGGGCCTCCTGAGGCCTGTAGTGGGATCACTTTACCTTTATATGTAAATTTTTTCCCCAAATTGTGAGTTCCTTCAGTTTTTCCAATTGTTTAAGTAATTTTGTTTTGGTTTCTATTCTATGTATTCAAACCAAAACAAAATTACTTAAACAATTGGAAAAACCGAAGGAACTCACAATTTGGGAAAAAAATTTACATATGCAAGAATGAAAATACAACTATGAATTTTGAAATACCCGGTTATAAGGAGAGAGGACTGATTTGGAAGTTCGTCGGTCTGCCACCAGATGGCGCGGAGCTCAGTCTGCAGGATAGAAGGCAGCCGGACGTCAGTTGTGAACGTGACACAGCATTGAGAATGTCACAAAGGATGTGACGAAACCCTGGGTATGCTAGGAGTTATGAAGTATGAGGTGAGTGAAATAAAAAATAAACAAGATTAGATCCTTGCCTCTCACTGCTGAGGTCCCGAGATCGAGTCTCGGTCACTCCATGTGGGTTTTGTGGTGGACGAAACGAAGCTTGTGCAGGTTTTTCTTGGGGTTTTCTCCTGTTTTCCCCTGCCACAATTACACTCCACCATTTCTCCATACTCATCTTGTCCACTTTGTTTCATTTCATTAATCTGCCCCTGTGATGGTGCATCAGGCATGGTCCGCCAGCACTCTTGTAGTTCACAGACCTCTATATAAGGGGCTTCATCTCATCTCATCCCTCGATCCAACCCTGAGTTGGACACAAGTTGAGAATATTTATTTATTTTATTAAAGGACAGTGGAAAGCAACGGGAAGCTACCACACCTATAATTCCCTAGTAAAGCTGCAAAACTTAGCATGAAAATGCTATGATTGCAGTGAAAGACCTGACCTTGGGCAGAATTACTATAGATGGATAGATTAAAGGACAAATTTAAATAAAAACACTGAAAATAAGTTTATTGTGTTGCAGACATCTTGGAATCCCACACCACGAGAAGGTGACTCTATTTAATGTAAATAACAATAAAACAATTCACATGTCTTCAATATCCGGCAGCACTGTGCACTTCCACAGCTCGTTCTTCCAGGACAAGGTCAGTCGCACTTCATCAACTCTAAAGTTATTCAATATTATCTAAATTTGCATTCTGTAAACTTTCCTTTTGCTTTTTCCTTTCTTTGTGTCTTGTGAATAGTTTTACTCATTTCCTTTGTGTATCTCGTCCTGTGTCATTTGTCTTAACTAGGGCAAGGCATTTAATGACCTATTAATTGGTAAAAAATCCATTTATGGCCTAAAAAATGCAAAAAATGACCGATAAAATTAAAAAATGACAAATAAAAAGTTAAGAATTACCAATAAAAATACTATTTATTAGATTAAGTACTCACTTGATTACTGAATTACATAAAATTTAACTTAACATCAAAATATTAAAAAAATACACATTACAGCACCTTTTATTGCAGAAAATCCATTTCAGTTACACAGTGCACTTTTACAGCAATTTTGAATTGCAATTAACAATCAGAATAAGGGTAGAAGCTAGGATAAGCTCTAAGAAATTGAATAAAATTCCTAGAAGTGGACAAGTTCATTATGCACATACCTTGAAAATCACTCACTATTAATGATATAACCTCATAATGTTTACTTCCCAATATTAATTTAAATATACATATTTGAAGTTTGGCCCACTCTTTTCATTACATGCTATATTAACTGTCATTTATTACTATTAATGGTAAAGAGAAAAATTTTCTGCCTGAACTGAGAATTGAATCCCAGACCTTTAGCTTGTGCTGATGCTCTACCAATTGAGCTATTCGGACATTAGGCCTATTTAGGAATATAGTTTACCTGGCAATGTTGGAATGTATGCTCCAGATGCGGAGTCCAAATCTGTGTGAGTGAATACTGGCCTCCAAGATGCTGGGAATGTGAAGATGGGATGTTGGGGTGGAGTGTAGACGTGTTTACACATGCACCCACACACACGCACGCACACACACACGCACACACACTCGCACGCACACTCACGCGCACACACTCGCACGCACATACACTCGCACACACTCGCACGCACATACACTCGCACGCACACACACACGCGCACGCACACACACTCGCACGCACACACTCGCACGCACACACACTCGCACACACACTCGCACGCACACTCGCACACACACTCGCACACACACTCGCACACACACTCGCGCACACACTCGCGCACACACTCGCACACACACTCGCACACACACACTCGCACACACACTCGCACACACACTCGCACACACACACTCGCACACACACACTCGCGCACACACTCGCACACACACACTCGCACACACACACTCGCACACACACACTCGCACACACACACTCGCACACACACACTCGCACACACACTCGCACACACACTCGCGCACACACTCGCGCGCACACACACTCGCACACACACACCCGCTCACACACATACTCGCACACACACACTCGCACACACACTCGCGCACACACTCGCGCACACACACTCGCGCAACAACACTCGCACACACACACTCGCGCACACACACTCGCGCACACACACTCGCGCACACACTCGCACACACACTCGCACACACACACACTCGCACACACACACGCACACACACTCGCACACACACACACTCGCACACACACACGCACACACACACTCGCACACACACTCGCACACACACACTCGCGCACACACACTCGCACGCACACGCACGCACACACACGCACACTCGCACGCACACACACTCACGCTCTCAGACACTCACACTCTCAGACACTCACACACTCTCACCTGCACTCACACACTCACACACACTTACACTTGCACACTCATACACACATTCACACTCATACTCTCACACTCATACTTGCACACTCACACATTGATACTCACACATTCTCACTCACTCTCGCACATGCGCACACACACTCATACTCCCACATACTCGCACACCCACACACTCACAATCTCTATCGCACACTCACACTCGCACACACACACACACACTCACACATTCTCACACTCACACTCCCACATACACACACTCTCTCACACACTCACTCTCACTCACACTTGCACACACATTCACTCTCACACTCTCTGACACACTCACACACATTCTCACACTCACTCTCACACACACATTCTCACACTCACACTCCCACATACACACACTCTCTCACACACTCACTCTCACTCACACTTGCACACACACATTCACTCTCACACTCTCTGACACACTCACACACATTCTCACACTCACTCTCACACACACATTCTCACACTCATACTCCCACATACTCGCACACCCACATACTCACACTCTCTCTCACACACACACACACTCACTCTCACTCACACTTGCACACACACACATTCACTCTCACACTCTCTGACACACACACACATTCTCACACTCGCACACACTCACACTCTCACATACTTGCACACCCACATACTCAGACTCACACACACTCACTCACACTTGCACACACACATATTCACTCTCACACTCTCTGACACACTCACACACACATTCTCACTCTCACCTCACACACACTCACATTCTCATACTCACACTCCCACATACTCGCACACCCACATACTCGCACACCCACATACTCACACACTCTCTCACACACTCACACACACTCACTCTCACACACTTGCACACCCACACACACTCTCAAACTCGCACACACTCTCAAACTCGCACACACTCACACTCTCTCACACACTCACACACACACTGACACAGTCTCACACTCACACACACTCACACTCCCACACACACACTCCCACATACTCGCACACCCACACACTCAGACTCTCACACACTCACACACACTCACTCACACTTGCGCGCACGCACACACACACACACATTCACTCTCACACTCTCTGATTCACTCACACACACATTCTCACACTCACACTCGCACACATTCTCATACTCACACTCCCACATACTCGCACACCCACATACTCATACACTCACACACTCGCACTCTCACACACTCACACACTTGCACACCCACACACACTCACACACCCACACACTCACACACTCTCACACACTCACACTCCCACATACTTGCACACCCACATACTCACACACTCTCTCTCTCTCACACACTCACTCTCACACACACTCACACACTCTCTCTCTCACACACTCACACTCTCTCTCACACACTCACTCACTCACACACACACACACACACACACACACACTGACACAGTCTCACACTCACACTCCCACACACTTGCACACCCACACACTCTCAAACTTGCACACACTCACACTCTCTCTCTCACACACTCACTCACACACACTGACACAGTCTCACACTCACACTCCCACACACTTGCACACCCACACACTCTCAAACTCGCACACTCACTCACACACACACACACACTGACACAGTCTCACACTCACACTCCCACACACACTGACACAGTCTCACACTCACACTCCCACACACACTGACACAGTCTCACACTCACACTCCCACACACACTGACACAGTCTCACACTCACACTCCCACACACCTCTCTCTCTCTCACACACACATACACACACACACTCTCACACTTTCACACTCACACAATCACACTCTCACACACTCACACTCGCACACCTTTTCCTAGGTATTAGAATTCAGCCACTTCCTCTAAATTTCCCTCATTTGTTATTAACTGTCCATTTCCATTGTATAACTTACTTCCATGTGTGACCATGTATTTAGTTTATTGATGTTTATTTCCAGTCCCAATTTCTTAGTGTTACTCAAGTGGTGTGTGAATGTTGGCCTTTAGTATCTCTTGGTTATCACCCAATAGTTCTTGCCCCAATGTAGTGAACCATCATTCACAGTCATTTACTGTTGCAGTAGATGTGATACTGTAATGTGTGTGTGTGATTGTCAGGTGATTCCACCGCTGGGCAACACATCGTTCAACGTTGTGTTCCTGGGCCGGGAGGAAGGGGAGATAGAGAGCAGCCTCTTCATTCACACATCAGAGGGCAGCATCAAATACCAGGTACAGAGAATTGTATAAGTGGAAAGAGTTGTTTACGTTCGTATCAGAGCTCGAATGGTGTCATTGGTACACAAAAGGATAGAAAAGTATAAGAAACAAAAAATGATAAACAGAAGTTCTCTTGAAAAAGAAAAACAACCTATGAAAAAATGTAGGAAATTCACATATCACCCTTGGGTACACAATAAATTCCAAAAGATATTTGAGAAGTTTAATATTAAATTAGCACCGAAAAATAACTACAGTTTAAATAAACTAATAAAAACCAACAAAAATGAAAAAAAAACTGATAAAAATAAAAAATCAGGAATATGTCAAATTGAATGCATGGGTTGTGAAAAGATATATATAGGAAAAACAAAAAGAAAATTAAAAATTAGAACCAAAGAACACACAAGAAATATTAAAAATGGTGAAATAGAAAAATCTGCAGTTGCTGCTCATGTTTGGTCTGAAAAACATAATATAAATTCAGACACTAAATTATTAAAACAGTTAGAAAATACAAAAGAACTATTTGGGAAAAAATCTATGTTCAGAACAAAAACAGAGTTATGAATTTTGAAATACCGACGGAGCGTGACCATGTTTGGAGGTTCTTTCTTATAAATTTTGAAATACCGACGGAGCGTGACCTTGTTTGGAGCTGACATCGACATCCAGGTTGTGCAACATAATGCAACATAAACCAAACCAGTCTGGACAAGCTGACGGTAAAACAGAATTGTTTTGAAACATATCCAAGAACAAATCAACATTAATATTGAGGTAAGATGATCAGACCAAATATAATATAATTAAAATAACCTCAAAATATCACTTCCTAAAATTAAATATGAATTTAGATTATATTAAAACTCAGCAATTAAGATGGTTCGGACATGTTAAGCGAATGGAAGAGGATCGGCTACCAAAATGTGTTAGGGAATGGAAACCTGAGGGAAGACGAGGCAGAGGAAGACCTAAAACCTCCTGGAGTCAGGGAATATGTTCATACATGAAGGAGAAACATCTGCAACCAGGAGATTGGATGGACCGACAAAATTGGCTATTAGGAATTGGACAATGTCAAAGACATTAATCAACCGATGATCTATCTAAATAAACCCATAGCAAAGAGGTGTGTGAATAAAAATAATTTAATTTGCTCTTATTGCAAATAGCTTCTTGTCTGTTTTGCACCATACCAGAGTCGTTTAAGGCACCATGCTATGGTGCAAACTTGTCCTGGTTCAAGTCTCCTGGGAGAAAAAATTTTCTCCTGGAGTTTTGCCCAGTATGGGATCAGTGGCCATCCAAAATATAAGGAATTTGGGTAGCTACAATAATTAACAGCTCTAGCTTAATAAACCCCAGCTATAATGACTGGGGGATCCGACATACTGACCACATACCACCTCTGTTAGTTACATGATATCTACTTCTGTAAATGGCAATGAATATACATTTTTCCGGTACCCATGTTCACAGTTAACTACACATTTGTTTCAACACATTTTTCTATTCCTGTCTGTTCATCCATATATCTTCTTCTATTTCCCATTCCCTCTTCGCTTCATTGATTCCCTGAATCCACGTAATAGTTGGTCTACCCTTCTTTTTCCTTCCCTGTGGTTCCCAATCCATAATTATCTTAATAATATTATCATATTATCAATAATAATATTAAAAATCATTAGGAAGTTACATTATGAGGTTTAATTTAATATTTGAGTTTGTATTCTTTAACATTCTTACTTCATATGTTTATTCTGTTGGACAATCATTTCAAAGCTATTGCTCCATCTTCAGCTTGTTCACAAACTGGCCTTTTCTTTTCTTCAAGTTGTCGGCCCTGGATCTGTGTTCCAAACAACTTGGTAATGGGGCTCCTTTCTCCAAGAATTTCAAAGTTCATAATTTTCTCCTTCTTCTGTATATAGATCTTTTCCAATATTGTGAGTTCATTGGTATTTTCTAACTGTTTTAATAATTTTGTATTTATATCTATTTTGTGTTTCTCTGTCCAAACATGAGCTGCTACTGAAGATTTTTCCGCTTCTCCCTTTTTTACATTTCTTATGTGTTCTTTAGTTCTAATGTTTAAATTTCTCTTTGTTTTCCCTATGTATACTTTATCACAATCTGCACATTTTATTTGATATATTCCTGATTTCTTTATTATCTTCAATTATACATAGAGAAAACAAAGAGAATTATATGCTCAGACTGGGAACCACGATCTTTGGCTTTCTACACCAATACTCTACCTACTGAGCTACCTTATATACCCTGCAAATTCCTGCACACCAAATGCTATGAAACTTTTGCTTCTATCAAATTCAAATGGCAGCTTCTTTATTAAGAAGAAATATAATTTATTCTTGATTGAGATGTGTAGGAATGAATTGTTATTGGTTGTTGCAGGTGAAAGGGGCGAGTGTGAGCAGTCCGTACCGGTTGAGACCGCTGGTAGGGGTGCGAGTTCCACTTAATTCGACGTACTCGCCCCTGATCTACATGCACAACCCTCATTCAACGCCGATGCAGGTACAAGATACTGTCAAGTGTTTTGATATTACTTGTGTTGTGTTGTTGAGCCACTAGAGTATGTGCTGTGTTTGCAGATTGTGGAAGTATACAGCAGTGGCGGCGAGTTCCATCTGGAACTTCCTTCCGGTGAACTTGAAGGTCCAAAACATTTGTGGGAGATCCCGCCTTTTCGCACTAAACCTGTCATCAGAATTCGTTTTGTTGCTAAAGCAGAAAAAAATCATACAGCTTACGTTAGGTGAGTTAGAAATTAACTTTATTTTTTATTTAACACAGGCCCGTTGTGCTAGCATGCCTGCAGACCTGAGTTCAATACCTGGTGGGATTGAAATTTTTTTTTTTACTTTATTCAATGTTGGTTGGTTGGTTGGTATCCAATGTCGAGCACTTGATAATGAAATCATTTGCTCTCTTGCACTCCAATATTTAGCAGAAAGGCTGGTCTCTTCTACAAAAGCTGGACAACGGAGGAGATGGTTTCTTTCCATATCTTCATTTAAATTGCAAAAAGGGCATTTAGGTGAATCTGTTATGCCAATTCTGTGTAGGTGTTTATTCAAGCAGTCATGTCCCGTTAGCAGTCTGAATGTTGCTACTGCGGATTTTCTTTGTAATGTAGTAATGTCATAAGCTTGTAGATTTTCCCATTCCTTTCCAGATGTTTTGGTCGTGTATTCTTCTCTAAGTTTATTGATGTATTTATTTGAGATAATTCTTTTGATAGAGTGAATGGAAACTGGAGTAGAAGTTGGGTTTGAAACAATTTTGCTACACTTCTTGGCTAGGAAAATCGGCTATTTCAGTGCCTGTCACTCCACACTGGGACGGAATCCATTGAAAGTACAACTTTTTTAGGTAGACGGGATAACTGTTTTATCATTTTGTGACATTCCGATAATTTGATGATTTTGGGGTTGTGGTGTGTGTTTGTATCGTGTTATAGCAAGAATGGCTTAAGTCAACACCGCTCATTTTGAACATTCTGGTATTCTCTCCTGGCATGGTGTTATTATAACCCACTTCTGAGGTTGTGGCGTTTCGAAGACCGAATTATGATGCCCCACACATGATGATTTAGGATAGATTGATGATTGCGTCAGGGAGGAGTCCTTATCCCTCAACTTAATGAATATGTTAATGATGGTGATGATGGACCGCCGATGATTGGGGACCGTTTGGGGCCTTGAAGTTGCTGAAATGTTTCTTATAGCTGAAAGAGCCAAAATCCGGAAGAAAAAAACCATCACCCAGGAAAGTTTTCCTGACCGGGGAGTCGAAAACCCAGGGCCTGCTGGACTGGGTTGGAAATTTCTTTAATCTTGTATACAAGAACACTTCAGAAATGTTAAAAATGGAGAAACAGAAAAATCTGCAATAGCTGCACATGCCTGGTCAGAAAAACATAGAATTGAAACCAAAACAAAATTACTTAAACAATTGGAAAAACCGAAGGAACTCACAATTTGGGAAAAAATTTACATATGCAAGAATAAAAACACAATTATGAATTTTGAAATACCTGGTGATAAGGAGAGGGGATTGATTTGGAAGTTAGTCGGTCAGCCATCAGATGGCATGGAGGTCAGTCTGCAGGAGAGGAGGCTGCTAGACATCAGTTGTGAATGTAATACAGCATTGAGAATGTCACAAATGAAGTGACAAAACTCGAGTCTGCTAGGGAGTTAAGAAGTATGAGGTGAGTCAAGAAACAACTAAACAATATTACTAAGTTAATATTGAGAAAAAAGGCAAATAGGCATTTATAGGCAAAATGAACTTCATGGAAAACAAACAAGTCTAGGGTCGTTGGTATGAACTTATGTGAAGTCAAATTTCTTTGATACTGACGGTTTCAGACAATATCATGTCCTTCTTCAGTCATGGCTTCCACTGATGAAATTCTGTGATTGTTGATTTCTCTAATGTCATCACCTCTTGTGCTGCCATCTTTCGTTGGGATTATAAACTTTGTAATTAAATTTTTATCCACCGGAATATCGAAGTTCATAGATCGATATTTATTCTTCTGAATGAATATCATTTCCCAAATTGTCAATTCCAACGGTTTATCCAATTGGAAAAGAGGCAAAACTTTTGAAACAATTGGATAAACCATTGGAATTGATAATTTGGGAAATGATATTCATTCAGAAGAATAAATATCGATCTATGAATTTCGATATTCCGGTGGATAAAAATTTAATTACAAAGTTTATAATCCCAACGAAAGATGGCACACAAGAGGTGATGACATTAGAGAAATCAACAATCATGGAATTTCATCAGTGGAAGCCATGACTGAAGAAGGACATGATATTGTCTGAAACCGTCGGTATCAAAGAAATTTGAAATCATATGAGGTGAGTCGATAAAAATATGTTCTCCACTCACTATTAATGATATAACATCATAATGTTTACTTCCCAATATTAATTAATAACTATAGGCATTTTCCCTAACATCCGGTCTCTAGTTCTGATTATGTGTTGTTTCAGGATTAAAGTTCCCTAACATCCGGCCTCTAGTTCTGATTATATGTTGTTTCAGGATTAAAGTTCCCTAACATCCGGTCTCTAGTTCTGATTATATGTTGTTTCAGGATTAAAATTCCCTAACATCCGGTCTCTAGTTCTGATTATATGTTGTTTCAGGATTAAAGTTCCCTAACATCTGGTCTCTAGTTCTGATTGTGTTGTTTCAGGATTAAAGTTCCCTAACATCTGGTCTCTAGTTCTGATTGTGTTGTTTCAGGATTAAAGTTCCCTAACATCTGGTCTCTAGTTCTGATTATGTGTTGTTTCAGGATTAAAGTTCCCTAACATCCGGTCTCTAGTTCTGATTGTGTTGTTTCAGGATTAAAGTTCCCTAACATCTGGTCTCTAGTTCTGATTATGTGTTGTTTCAGGATTAAAGTTCCCTAACATCCAGTCTCTAGTTCTGATTATGCATTGTTTCAGGATTAAGGTTCCCTAACATCCGGTCTTTAGTTCTGATTGTGTTGTTTCAGGATTAAAGTTCCTAACATCTGGTCTCTAGTTCTGATTATATGTTGTTTCAGGATTAAAGTTCCCTAACATCCGGTCTCTAGTTCTGATTGTGTTGTTTCAGGATTAAAGTTCCCTAACATCTGGTCTCTAGTTCTGATTATGTGTTGTTTCAGGATTAAAGTTCCCTAACATCCGGTCTTTAGTTCTGATTGTGTTGTTTCAGGATTAAAGTTCCCTAACATCCAGTCTCTAGTTCTGATTATGCATTGTTTCAGGATTAAGGTTCCCTAACATCCGGTCTTTAGTTCTGATTGTGTTGTTTCAGGATTAAAGTTCCCTAACATCTGGTCTCTAGTTCTGATTATATGTTGTTTCAGGATTAAAGTTCCCTAACATCCGGTCTTTAGTTCTGATTGTGTTGTTTCAGGATTAAAGTTCCCTAACATCTGGTCTCTAGTTCTGATTATATGTTGTTTCAGGATTAAAGTTCCCTAACATCCAGTCTCTAGTTCTGATTGTGTTGTTTCAGGATTAAAGTTCCCTAACATCTGGTCTCTAGTTCTGATTATGTGTTGTTTCAGGATTAAAGTTCCCTAACATCCGGTCTTTAGTTCTGATTGTGTTGTTTCAGGATTAAAGTTCCCTAACATCTGGTCTCTAGTTCTGATTATGTGTTGTTTCAGGATTAAAGTTCCCTAACATCCGGTCTTTAGTTCTGATTGTGTTGTTTCAGGATTAAAGTTCCCTAACATCTGGTCTGTAGTTCTGATTATGTGTTGTTTTAGGATTAAAGTGAACAAGAGCGAGGAGGTGCTGGTTGTGCCAATAGAAGTGGAAGTTGCATCTCACGCCGGACTCTATTCTCCCGACGATGTGCTGGATTTTGGTATCGGAGGCAGTCGAGATAAACCTAAACAAGTTTCTCTGCTCCTTTTCAACTCGTGGAAAAAAATGATCAGGATACAGGTGAACTGCACACTGTTGTTGTTGTTAATAAACTCTACCACTAATCTATATGTGTCAACACGTAGAAACTCTACCACTAATCTATATGTGTCAACAGGTAGAAACTCTACCACTAATCTATATGTGTCAACAGGTAGAATTTCTACAACTTTTTTAGTAACTTCACATTTGTTTTTGACAACAATTTCCAATCTTCTTTATTTTATTCAGAACTAGTTAATTCCCGGCGTGCGCTGCTGCGCCTAAATAAATGAAAATTAATGTGCTTTTATGTTTAGTTAAATAAGTGAAAGGAAAAATAATTATTAATTTATATTTTTTAGATACCCCGTGCTGATTACCCGGCGTTACCCGGGACTCTACTTATCCCGATCTTCTTGCCGTAAATGAGCTCAATTACAAAAATTAATGTGTTTTATGTTTAATTAAATAAGTAAAAGGATACATTTATATTGTAATTATTTTTAGATTCCCGGGTGCTGTTTACCTGGCATTGTCTGGGAATCTACTCATCCCGATCTGCTTGACATAAATGAGCTGAAAGACAAAATTCGTTATTGTGAGTTATCTATAAAAGAATACCCGCCATGTGCAGCTATGCTTGCACAGGGACCTATGTACTTGTCTACATCTTCTTGGCATCAATGAAAGACAAAAATGGTTATTGTTATTCATAAGAGATAAACATATGCTGGGGGAAGAAATTTTCTCATGGAATTTTGACCAGTATGGGACCAGTACCCACCCAGCATCGTGAGGCATTTGTGTAGCTACAAAAGTAGTGACTCCAGGTTGAGAAAACCAGTTATAATGACTGGGGGACTCGACATGCTGACCACATGTCATCCCTACACTGGCTTGATGATCGTCTACCTCTGTGATTAACACATGTGGATGTGAGGCCAGCAGCTTGGAGTTGTTGTTATATAAACATAGAAATATGTTATATAATTTGTCATTAACTCTCCATTTTCATTTTTTAAATGTATTTCTATGTGTGCTATATACAGTATTTAGTTTCATTGATGTTTACTTCCAACCCCAATTTCTTAGTGTTACTCAATAGAGTATGCACAGAGGTAGATGATCAACAGCCAGTGTAGGGGTGACATGTGGTTAGCATGTCGAGTCCCCCAGCCGTTATAGCTGGTTCCTCAACCTGGAGCCGCTACTTATTGTAGCTACCCAATTGCCTCACGATGCTGGGTGGGCACCGGTCCCATACTGGCCGAAATACCATGAGAAAATTTCTTCCCCATGGAGATTCGAACCAGCGCAAGTCCCGTAGCTCTGCGCCAAGGCTTCCTACCTTAACCGCTCGGCTACAATGTGTTAATGATACCATTTATCTGAGAGAAGTAACCATCGTCAAGATATGTAAACCTAACATGAAATGAACTAGTGGAAATATGATTTTATGTTTTAACCGTCAGACATGTTGAATTTTTCATAGAATAACTGATATGAAGAGGTAATTTATTTTACGTATCAAATCACATTTAAAATGCAAGGAACCTAAAAGCTAACCAAACCTAAATCAATTACTGTAACACAAATCAATTACTCTAACATAGGTGAATTCCAGGGAACGTCCTTTTTATTTTTTACACGGTTAAATAAGTAGAAGATAAATTCGAACATAATTTGTTGAAACCACAGATATGGTCCACAGATATGCTAATGTACACATTGTGCTCGTTTGTGGTGTATCGCTGGACATTGGTGGTGTATCGCTGGTTAGAAGTAAGAACTGTTGTGGTCATGATGACAGGAAATAGTCCCACTTTATTTTCATATTTACGAGTAAAATAACGAAGTAATAATTACATCTCTTAGGTAAATATGTTTAATATAGTGTTTTATTAATATTTCTTGCAATTAGGTTCTCTTAAAGTGGGTGGATAAAAAGCTTGTCGTCTCCCACCCGGCCCAGCTTACTTCCTAATCTGCAAATTTAAGATCAATCACGATTTCAGATTTCGGAAGGAAAAGTCTTATATTTTAGTAAATATGTTGTGTGTATCTTATACAGAGGAGTGTCTTATACACCGGAAAATGTTCTATATTCTTCTGTAACTGTTTTAGTTATAATGTGTGTGGAATATAAAGTTTGTATTATCGATGTGTTTGCAGAACGTAATAGCAACTCCTGTATCAAAAGCTTTAAAAATAGATTTCCAACCTGTGAAAGTTCCGCCTGATTCTAAAACACCGACACAAGTCGCCATCATCACATTTGATTGTAAGTATCATTTATAATTACAATCAGTACTTTTAAAACCTCCGTTGAGGTTACTGTAGGTGAATTCCATGGTAACTGACACAACTATTTGAGAAAAATAACATTTATAAGAATTAAATTAATTGTGATTATTTCTTACCTCATACTTCTATATTTCTTTAAATACAGCACTACAGTATCGGCAACTTCTTGTCACCATTGTCAGCTGTTTTCACGATTGTCAATTTTTACTTTTGTTGATAATTATCCAAACTGCCATCTGATGTTGTTTTAAAGAATTCCTAAACTGCCATCTGGTATTCATTTTAATGAATCATTTTCTAAACTGCCATCTGTTGTATTTTTGAAGAACTTTGTAATCAAGCTTGGTTCATCTGGAATTTCGAAGTTCATGGTTCTAGTATGGTTTTTTTGAATATATATTTTTCCCCAAACTGTTAAAATCCAAAGGTTTGGATAGATGTTTCAAAAGTTTTGCTTCTTTTTCAATCCTATGATGCTCTAATAAACTATGTACTGCTATAGCTGATTTTTCAATTTCTCCATTCTTTATGTTTCTGAAGTGTTCTTTTTTACGAGTTTCCAAGTTCCTTTTTGTTTTTCCTATATATATCCTGTTGCAATCAATTTGATAAATTCCAGATTTTTTGTTGTCTAGGGTGTTAAATTTATTATTAGTTAACAGAAGATTACCCAGGCTGAATTTGTTAATTGGAGCCAATATTATATTAAATTTTCTGAAACTTATTATGAACTTCAGGATGGTAAGTAAATTTCTTGAATTTTACATCTTTCTTGGAATCATGTTGTAGGGTGGTGTATTCCTGTAACCTTTTCTGTTGTTTAAATTTCTTTAATTTATTCTTTATTATGTGTTCATCAAAACCATTTATTTTAGCAACATGTACAATATGATTATATTCATTGTCAAAATTTTCTACATTAAGTGGAATATTTATCAATCTTCAAGATGAGTCAGTGAAATTCACTATTGAAATTGAACAAGATCCCATTTTTAGACTTATACTTAATAAAAAATGAACAACAGCAAAGAATTGAGTTTAATATTTATAGAAAAGACACACATACTGACAACTACATAAAATCTTCAGGTTTTAATCATTTGTCACATAAACATGCAATTTTCAATAGTCTATTACACAGATTGATAAATATTCCACTTAATGTAGACAATTTTGACAATGAATATAATCATATTGTACATGTTGCTAAAATAAATGGTTTTGATGAACACATAATAAAGAATAAATTAAAGAAATTTAAACAACAGAAAAGGTTACAGGAATACACCACCCTACAACATGATTCCAAGAAAGATGTAAAATTCAAGAAATTTACTTCCCATCCTTAAGTTCATAATAAATTTCAAAAAAATTTCAGAAAATTTAATATAACATTGGCTCTAATTAACAAATTTAGCCTCGGTAATCTTCTGTTAACTAATAATAAATTTAACACCCTAGACAACAAAAAATCTGGAATTTATCAAATTGATTGCAAAGATTGCAACAGGATATATATATAGGAAAAACAAAAAGGAATTTGGAAACTCGTAAAAAAGAACACTTCAGAAACATAAAGAATGGAGAAATTGAAAAATCAGCTATAGCAGCACATAGTTTATTAGAGCATCATAGGATTGAAAAAGAAGCAAAACTTTTAAAACATCTATCAAAACCTTTGGATTTAACAGTTTGGGAAAAAATATATATTCAAAAAAACCATACTAGAACCATGAACTTTGAGATTCCAGACGAACCGAGCTTGATTACAAAGTTCTTCAAAAATACAACAGATGGCAGTTTAGAAAATGATTCATTAAAATGAGCACCAGATGGCAGTTTAGGAAATAATTCTTTAAAACAACATCAGATGGCAGTTTGGATAATTATCAACAAAAGTAAAAATTGACAATCGTGAAAACAGCTGACGATGGTGACAAGAAGTTGCTGATACTGCAGTGCTGTATTTAAAGAAATATAGAAGTATGAGGTAAGAAATAATCACAATTAATTTAACTCTTATGAATTGAACCTCATAATGTTAAAAATTCCCAAATTTAATATATAAAAATAACATTTTTTTTTTTAGCCTTTAGGGTGCAAGGCACTACTTTTTCTCTTCAAAACATTTATAAATGTTTCAATCTGTTTAACAGAAACTTTGGAGTGTATATCTTTAGTAATTGTACTTAAAATGTACTGTTTTATGTTGGTAACTGACGTAACTGTATAATGATATCATGTTTTACAAAGTGAGAGTAAAACAATCTCTGTGAAGTTTTTAGTTTTATTTAAACAAGCAACTGAGTTATATTTGAAGAGAAAAATTTTCTCCTAGACCGAGACTCGAACCCGGGACCCTTGGCTTTCCGGGCCAAGCGCTATACCAACTGAGCTACCGAGGCGAGTTGCGATCTAGATGCCAATTTTTCTCTTATATACGTTGTAATTCCCTCGTGCCAAATGCTTGAAACCGTAGGTTCTATCTTTGCAAATGGCGGCTTCTTAGTTAAGAAGACATTTATTGGGAATTTAACACTACTTTATAAAGCCAGTAGGGCTTCTATTGACGATTTTATTATTCATTTAACACTTCTCATTGAAGGATAAATTATATTTGAAGAGAAAAATTTTCGCCTACACCGAGACTCGAACCCAGGACCCTTGGCTTTCCGAGCCAAGTGCTCTACCAACTGAGCTACCAAGACGAGTTGCGATCTAGACTGAGTACCTGAGCGAGAGAGGGAGCTAGGCCAGTAAGAGGGAGAAATGAGATATTTTGACTTTTGTATTTATGTTTATAATTCAAAATCTAGAAGGTTAACAATAATTTTTTTCTTGAACATTTTAATATTCATGTTTTCAAGTGTTTAAAAAAATTATTTCAAATAATTAATAATTATATATCCTATCCTCAGATAGGCGTGCAAAGAGCGTCATCTGAAAATAAAAAAAAGAAAGCAGTATGAACAACATTTTTTTTTCGCCTCGGTAGCTCAGTTGGTAGAGCACTTGGCCCGGAAAGCCAAGGATCCCGGGTTCGAGTCCCAGTCTAGGTGAAAATTTTTCTCTTCAAAATATAATTTGTCCTTCAATGAGAAGTGTTAAATTAATAATAAAATCGTCAATAGAAGCCCTACTGGCTATAAAGTAGTGTTAAATTCCCAATACATGTCTTCTTAACCAAGAAGCCGCCATTTGCAAAGATAGAAGCTATGGTTTCAAGCATTTGGCACGAGGGAATTACAACGTATATAAGAGAAAAATTTGCGTCTAAATCGCAACTCGCGTCGGTAGCTCAGTTGGTAGAGCACTTGGCCCGGAAAGCCAAGGGTCCCGGGTTTGAGTCTCGGTCTAGGCAAAAATTTTTCTCTTCAAAATATAATTTATCCTTCAATGAGAAGTGTTAAATTAATAATAAAATCGTTATGAAGAACATTCTTTATGGTAGTTTTCATGTGCACACATGATTAACTAAAATTCTTAAAATACAACAGGAAGTAACATTAAGAGGTTTGTTTAATAATTAAAACATTTTGTCTGTTCATTCTTACCTCTTAGAGTTGTAAATTCATTGGACCAGAGGCAAAGACAGCAGGAATCAAGAATCAGGGCCGACAACATGAGAAAATTCAGTCTGTAATTGCTGATGATGGGACCAAGAAGCTCTGAAACATATGTTCAACAAAAACAACTCTAAGGGCCGTATGCAAATACATTAGTCTCTACTCAAATTACTTCCAATCACTGGTGAGCTCACTGTGAGCAATTGCTGAGATCGAATTAACGGCCGACTTACTGGTCATGCATGAAAGTTGATGTTTTCGTAATATTGGCAACGAATTACCCAGAATTCTCAGCGATAAAACCACTTCCGTTATTTTCGTCTGCTATAGAAGAACGCATTTACGCTTGCGTCCCGTAAATAATACCGTATACAACGATGTCTGCTTCGCGCAATATTACGCCGATTCTCCTGTTCTTCCAGTTGAATTCTTTGGTAGACTCTATCAAATTCCTCTTCTCCGCGTATACCGAAAACATGATCGAAATCTTCAAGGTCCGACATCTTGGATAAAGCTGCAAAGGTTTCAAACTACATCGGTTCCCTTCGGGATTTTCACGATAAGTTTCTATCTTGAGCTATGATCTTAAGGTACCTCGTCAGGTAGCTTACAATTATTATCGCATGAATAGATTTGTGAGTAAGCAAAATGTATTTGGATAAAACTTTCTCAGCAGAGAACGCCTTTTACTGTCTAATGCGTTCAAACATTCGACCCTAAGAGGTAAGAATGAACAGACGAAATGTTTTAATTACTTTTAAATAAGCTGGGATTGGAAATTGAGTTCAACTCCAATTTAATAAAGTTGTTGTTGTTTTCTAATGGTGAGATTTGACACTTAAGTCATTTTCTCTCTGGCTTCCCAGTACAAGCGAACAAGGTCCTTAGAGTGTTGTGCAGTTGGATTTAAAGCTGGACAGACTAGAAGGTGGTGTTTGTCCATGATCAGGTCCGGGTCTTTGCATATGACACATCTGTCGGATTGGAAAACGTTTATTCTGTGGAGGTGGTGAGCCAGGCAGTCATGTCCTGACATCAGTCTGAATTTTGCTCACTGCTTCTTTGCGGCCTTTATATTTTATTTCTGTGCCAATTTAATAAAGTTGTTGTTGTTTTCTAATGGTGAGATTTGACGCTTAAGTCATTTTCTCTCTGGCTTCCCAGTACAAGCGAACAAGGTCCTTAGAGTGTTGTGCAGTTGGATTTAAAGCTGGACAGACTAGAAGGTGGTGTTTGTCCATGATCAGGTCCGGGTCTTTGCATATGACACATCTGTCGGATTGGAAAACGTTTATTCTGTGGAGGTGGTGAGCCAGGCAGTCATGTCCTGACATCAGTCTGAATTTTGCTCACTGCTTCTTTGCGGCCTTTATATTTTATTTCTGTGCCAATTTAATAAAGTTGTTGTTGTTTTCTAATGGTGAGATTTGACGCTTAAGTCATTTTCTCTCTGGCTTCCCAGTACAAGCGAACAAGGTCCTTAGAGTGTTGTGCAGTTGGATTTAAAGCTGGACAGACTAGAAGGTGGTGTTTGTCCATGATCAGGTCCGGGTCTTTGCATATGACACATCTGTCGGATTGGAAAACGTTTATTCTGTGGAGGTGGTGAGCCAGGCAGTCATGTCCTGACATCAGTCTGAATTTTGCTCACTGCTTCTTTGCGGCCTTTATATTTTATTTCTGTGCCAATTTAATAAAGTTGTTGTTGTTTTCTAATGGTGAGATTTGACGCTTAAGTCATTTTCTCTCTGGCTTCCCAGTACAAGCGAACAAGGTCCTTAGAGTGTTGTGCAGTTGGATTTAAAGCTGGACAGACTAGAAGGTGGTGTTTGTCCATGATCAGGTCCGGGTCTTTGCATATGACACATCTGTCGGATTGGAAAACGTTTATTCTGTGGAGGTGGTGAGCCAGGCAGTCATGTCCTGACATCAGTCTGAATTTTGCTCACTGCTTCTTTGCGGCCTTTATATTTTATTTCTGTGCCAATTTAATAAAGTTGTTGTTGTTTTCTAATGGTGAGATTTGACGCTTAAGTCATTTTCTCTCTGGCTTCCCAGTACAAGCGAACAAGGTCCTTAGAGTGTTGTGCAGTTGGATTTAAAGCTGGACAGACTAGAAGGTGGTGTTTGTCCATGATCAGGTCCGGGTCTTTGCATATGACACATCTGTCGGATTGGAAAACGTTTATTCTGTGGAGGTGGTGAGCCAGGCAGTCGTGTCCTGACATCAGTCTGAATTTTGCTCACTGCTTCTTTGCGGCCTTTATATTTTATTTCTGTGCCAATTTAATAAAGTAAATATATGTATTCTGCAAACCAGCAAAATTAGACAATAAATTTGATTTGGTTAGTGTTCATGCGTGACGGACTTGTGATGTTGAGTGGTGTTTACAGGGAAAACAGCGTTTGAGAGGAAGCAGTTCTCTGGGAAGCTGGTGATAAAGAGCAAGCAGAACCAGCACAAGTTGGTGATACCGTACGTGGCGCACGTTCTGGAGGGAGGGCTGGAGTTCAATGCATCGGTGACACAATACTGCTCTGACCTGGGGCACAACCTGGGGGTCAGGAACTTCACTGTCACCAATGCATTCAAGACAACTGTTGCTCTCGTCAACGTCTCTCTTCCCAAAGAAGCGCAGGCTCATTTCATGGTAAGTTTTTTAAGTCATTTTGTTATGTCATGTGTTGTCAATTCTTTTAAGTGAAATGAAGACAAGTGGATACTGACTTCTGTTTGTACAAGGAAATAATTTCATAGTTCTTCTTCTTCTTCTTCCTTCCAAGTATTAGGCCAAGGCCTGTTACGATCCTGTAGAAAATTTTCCCTCCAGCGTTTCATAGGACGGCCCAGTGATCTTCGTCCTCTTGGTATATAATTATAAACAGCTTTGGGGATCCGATTTGAACTCATTCTTTCAAGATGGTGTTTCCAATTTAGTTGGTACTGTTTAATATATTCCAAAATTGGCATAGTCTTCAATTCTTTTAAGATATCGGTGTTCCTTTTCCGATCCCATCTGGTGTAACCCGCTGTTCTGCGCATGAATCTCATTTCACAAGCCGTTATTCTGCTTTCATTAATTTCATAGTTAAATATGGGAAATAACATTATGAGGTTCTTAATTCGTAAATTAATGAGTAATTTTTTCACATCTTACCTCATATTTTATGTTTCTTTATGTTTTTCCAAATGTTTTAAAAGTTGGGCTTTGGGAAAACCTTTAGAATTGACAATTTGAGAGAAGATATATATTCAGAAGAACAAATTTAGATACATGAATTTCAAGATTCCTGATGAACATGACCTCATCTCAAAGTTCATCAAATCAACAACAGATGGCAACGTTATTGATGGAGATTCCAATGAAAATCCTGTAGTCATAATGTCGGTTGAAAATGAGAGAGATCCTTCTCTTGAAAACTAGTTCCCGTGTTTCCCAAACTGTCAATTCCAAAGACTTTTCTAAATTAAGTTATGTAGATAGGAAATAACACTATGAGGTTTTTTAATATTGTTTATTTTTTATTATTTCACTCACCTCATACTTCATAATTCATAGCAGACCCAGGGTTTCTTCACATCATTTGTGACACTCTCAATGCTGTGTCACGTTCACAACTGACGTCCAACGGCCTTCTATCCTGCAGACTGACCTCCGTGCCATCTGGTGGCCAACCGACAAATTTCCAAATCAGTCCTCTCTCCTTATAACCGGGTATTTCAAAATTCATAGTTGTATTTTCATTCTTGCATATGTAAATTTTTTCCCAAATTGTGAGTTCCTTCGGTTTTCCAATTGTTTAAGTAATTTTGTTTTGGTTTCTAATCATGCCTGGTCAGAAAAACATAGAATAGAAACCAAAACAAAATTACTTAAACAATTGGAAAAACCGAAGGAACTCACAATTTGGGAAAAAATTTACATATGCAAGAATGAAAATACAACTATGAATTTTGAAATACCCGGTTATAAGGACTGATTTGGAAATTCGTCTGTCGGCCGCCAGATGGCGCGGAGGTCAGTCTGCAGGATAGAGGGCCGTTGCACGTCAGTTGTGAACGTGACACAGCATTGAGAATGTCACAAATGATGTGAAGAAACCCTGGGTCTACTAGGAATTATGAAGTATGAGGTGAGTGAAATAATAAAAAATAAACAATTTTTCTAAATGTTTTAAAAGTTTAGCCTCTTTTTTTCAATTTTATGACTCTTCAGGTGCAATAGCTGATTTTTAAATTTAACCATTTTTAATATTTCTAAAGCGTTCCGTTGTGCAAGTGTCCAAATTCCTTTTTGTTTTTCCTTTGTATACTTTATTGCAGTCTTTACAACTAATATGATATTCTTGTTTCAGATTCAAAAGTTTTCCCCAACAGTGCTGGAGCCGGGGGAGAAGGTGGTACTGTTCCAACTGGCCATCAAGAAGGAAACAATAGAATCAGAGCTGAAACTGGAATCACATCTGTTGTTACACACTAACATCTCAACTGTGTCCATCTCGCTGTTCTGCTATAATGGAAGACTCATGAGGGTCAGTGCTGTTTTTTTTAATTACAGCCGGGGGGGGGGGAAGTGTTTTGTTTATCTCGTGTCTGTGTCCCAGTATAATGCAAAGCTTTATTCCTGACAACCTTCTAACTTCCTGTAAAGTGATTGTATCAAAGGGAGATTTACGTTTAGAATAGATTTATTTAATGAGTCATGATTTTTTCTTACCTCATACTTCTATGTTTTTTTAAACACAGCACTGCAGTATCAGCGACCCATTGTCACCATTGTCAGCTGTTTTCGCGACTGTCAATTTTTTCTTTTGCCGGTAATTATCTAAACTGCCATCTGGTGTTCTTTTGAAGGAACTATTTTCTAAACTGCCATCTGGTGTTCTTTTGAATGAATCATTTTCTAAACTGCTATCTGTTGTATTCTTTAAGAAGTTTGTAATCAAGCTTGGTTCGTCTGGAATTCTCAAAGTTCATGGTTCTAGTATGGTTTTTTTAATATATATTTTTTCCCCAAACTGTTAAATCCAAAGGTTTGGATAGATGTTTCATAATATTTTTGCTTCTTTTTCAATCCTATGATGCTCAAATAAACTATGTGCTGCTATAGCTGATTTTTCAATTTCTCTATTCTTTATGTTTCTGAAGTGTTCTTTTTTTATGAGTTTCCAAGTTCCTTTTTGTTTTTCCTATATATATCCTGTTGCAATCTTTGCAATCAATTTGATAAATTCCAGATTTTTTGTTGTCTGGGGTGTTAACTTTATTATTAGTTAACAGAAGATTACCCAGGCTGAATTTGTTAATTGGAGCCAATGTTATATTAAATTTTTTGAAACTTATTATGAACTTCAGGATGGTAAGTAAATTTCTTGAATTTTACATCTTTCTTGGAATCATGTTGTAGGGTGGTGTATTCCTGTAACCTTTTCTGTTGTTTAAATTTCTTTAATTTATTCTTTATAATGTCTTCATCAAAACCATTTATTTTAGCAACATGTACAATATGATTATATTCCTTGTCAAAATTGATTGCAAAGATTGCAACAGGATATATATAGGAAAAACAAAAAGGAACTTGGAAACTCGTAAAAAAGAACACTTCAGAAACATAAAGAATGGAGAAATTGAAAAATCAGCTATAGCAGCACATAGTTTATTAGAGCATCATAGGATTGAAAAAGAAGCAAAACTTTTGAAACATCTATCCAAACCTTTGGATTTAACAGTTTGGGAAAAAATATATATTCAAAAAAACCATTCTAGAACCATGGACTTTGAGATTCCAGACGAACCAAGCTTGATTACAAAGTTCTTCAAAAATACAACAGATGGCAGTTTCGAAAACGATTCCTTCAAAAGATCATCAGATGGCAGTTTAGAAAATAATTCCTTCAAAAGAACACCAGATGGCATTTTGGATAATTACCGGCAAAAGAAAAAAATGACAGTCATGAAAACAGCTGAGGATGGTGACGATGGTTGCTGATACTGCAGTGCTATGTTTAAAAAACATAGAAGTATGAGGTAAGAAGAAATCACAATTCATTTAATTCTTATAAAAAATATTGGATTTGTTAAGTACTTTTTGAATTTTCCTGTGTGTTCCTTTTATAAGGTGAGATGTAAAAGCATTTATAAATTAAATATACGGTATTTGTTGCAGGTGATGTTGGCAGGCCTGAATGAGACGGAGCTGAACTTTGGTACGGTTGGCAGTAACAGTCAGAAGGAAGCTTACTTTGCTCTCGTAAATAACAACCCAGTCGCAGTGCTGTTAAAAAGTTGGGGCACCAACATGACGGGTGCACTTGTAGAGTTGGTAGGAGTGGAGGAAGGCAACCAGTCATCTGTCTTGCAACGCCACAGTTTTACCAACATGAGCACAACAGTATGTATCTCCACCCGACTTTGTTTCCTGAAGATCGACATAATAATATAAACATCAAAATGATAGAGGACTGCAAATCGTGTCTTACAGCCAGTAAAAAAAACAATCAACATATTATATAATAACACAGTTTGCAATCCTCTATCATTTTGATGTTTTTATTATTCATTTAATATATCTCACTGAAGGATAAATTATAAAAATAAGCTTAATTTAAGAAAGAAAAATTAATGCTTGAACCAGAATTTGAACCCTGGAGGACCTCTCGTTCTCCATAAGAGTGTGCTATCCATTACATCATTCAATTGACAATAGAAATTTAAATTCATTGGAGAATATTTTCTGAAAACTCACCTTGGAGTTGTGTCTGAAGATGGACGTGATTATGTTTGAAACCGCGGTTTCGCAAAAAGGACGAAATTTGTGAGGTGAGTTTTCAAACAAATGTTCTCCGATGAATTTCAATGACTATTTAACTCATGCCCCAAATGGGAGTCAATGACCAATCACGTTTCAATGATTTCTGTTTTACAACCAATCAGAGTCGTATTTCACCAAATATTTATCAGTGTTATGATTACCATATTAAAGAAAGCTCCTCCTTACAATATTGCGTTCCTTTGGCAATAAATAGTATGATCTGGTTGCAGTGATAAACAAAAGAAGCAGTAGAAGCGTACCTATCGTTTCTCATTTGTTTTCAAACATCGCCGTTTACATTAAATATATAAATATTTTAAAATAACTATAGTTAAATAATGATTTGTGAGTAAACAGCTTAATTTTATTCGTTAAATAGTCCTAACAAATGCCACTCTTGATTTCCAAATTCTCTACATAAATTCACTCCTCACTTCGTGAGTCGTGAATTTATCGATAATTTGGAAATCACTCGTGGCATTACTTATGATTATACCTCATAATGTTTATTTCCAACATTAATTTAATATGACAATACAAATGTTAATATTTCTTTCAACTTATACAATCAACTTCTTTCATTTAGGTAGAATTTTTTATCACTCACCTCATATTGCTCTTCCTTTTTGACTATAAACTAGTTTTGGAACATAGTTTCTGTTCCATCCTCAGTATCGTCTTGAAGAGCTGTCCTTCGCTCCTTCCATTGGCTGACTGAAAAACCTCAAAACCAGGTCATTCTCACTGGGAATTTCAAAGTTCATCAATTTCTTCTTTTCGTTCTTTTGAATGTAGATCTTTTCCCAAACAGTAAGTTCTTTTGGTTTTTCTATTGTTTTAATAATTTAGCTTCTTTCTCAATGAGATGTTTTTCAGACCATGCATGGGCAGCCACTGCAGATTTTTCTACTTCCCCTTTCTTGCATTCCTTCTTTCAACTTATTGAAATTCCGGTTCAAGCACTAATTTTTCTTTCTTAAATTAAGATTCTATCCAGGATTGGAAAATGTTAATTCAAATAAAAACATTCAAAAAAGAAAATATATGCTCAGACTGGGGTTAGTCTGAGCGTGTATTTTTTTCTTCAAATGTAATTTAACTTCTATCATTTGTATAATTTTGCCCGTAAGGAATACAGACATCTGTATAACACTGCATAAAGAGGAATTCTTGAGTTGATAAGGAAGCAAAGCAATAAAAATGATTTATGCACATATTTATCTTCTTCTTCTTCGTCAGGCTCTACGACTTCCAGTGGAATGTCTTGGCCTTCTCAACCAGTTTACGCCACTTCTTCCTATCTTGTGCAGTAGATTTCAAATCAAAACTCCCCATCTCTCTCAAATCCTCAATTACGTCATCTTCCCATTGATCCTTGGGTCTTCCCCTTGGTCTTGTTCCAATTCAAAATATCATTTGGCAATCTTCCCTTTGGGATTCGTAGTGACATATTTATCTACAATTGACTAATGACATTGTAATGGTTTCAGCTGGTGTTGATGCCAGGGCACTACGCAGTGTTCAAAGTGTTTCTGCAAGTTGCTAACACTGAGGGCACACTGAATGCGGAGGTGTTTGTTAAAACTCAGTTTGAGAGAGTTGTGATTGGTACGAGTGTGACTGTTGCACATGGTCGACTGGAGACAATCCCGCAGTCGCTCATCCTGCAGGATTGCTTCCCTGTAAGTACACATTTATCTTCTTAAATTAATTATTCAAATTAACATTATGAGGTTTTCAAGTTAATAATTAATAAGAAATGAGTCATCTCACCTCATAATCCATCATAATTTTTCTTTGATAAAAGTTTACTTAAATAAATAAAAAATGAGTTATCTCTCACCTCATAATCCGTGATCTTCAAGCTGCAGTTTCAATAGGCATCCCTCTCATCTTCAGTCATCTTATCAGGTTAAAATTTGTGGGAGTTTCGAAATTCATGAGTTTATCTTTCTTATTTTTTTTGATGTGGATTTTTTACTCACAGTCTGGGAAAAAATCCACAACCAAAAAAATAAGAAAGATAAACTTGTGAATTTTGAAACTCCCGCAAATTTTGACCTGATTGAGAGGTTCATCGGTCCACCGATAGAAGTAAGAAGAAAACCACCAAGAAACGACATAACACCGGTCACCCGAGGCTACTGATGTTGGAGATAAGCTCCGAAACTGCAGTATAGAAGAAAAAGGATGTGAGGTGAGGTAATAAAAACATTAAGTTAATTCTTAAATTAAACCTCATAGTGTTCTTTCCCTGTGAAAATTTAATAAAAAATTTAACTGACCTTCTTGCATCCAAGTCATATCTCACTTATACTTAAATTAATATTGGGAAGTAAACATTATGAGGTTATATCATTAATAGTGAGTGGAGAACATATTTTTAACAACTCACCTCAAACAATTTCAAATTTATTTGATTCGAGTTTCGTTGTGAAACATAAAAAATTGTGACCGCTAGAGCAATTTTTAAATTTTCACTTTAGATGAACTCTTACACCTAATGGTTTTAGAGGACCCAGTTCTGAATCTAAACCATCCAGGGACCCACTGAAACACACAAAAAATGTCATCAAAATCAGTCCAGTCGTTTAGGAGTAGTTCAGTAAACACACGTACAGAAGAAATATATATATATATATATGGTCCACCGCTGTGGTCTCGAGGTAGCGTGCTACCTTGTCACGCAGCGGGCCCGGGTTCGATCCCCGGTCGGGGCAGTTTTTCTGGGTGAGGTTTTTATCGGGCTTTTTCCTCACCTTTAAGACAAATGTCAGGAAAACTTTAAGGCCCAAACGGTCCCCAAAATCATATGGCCATCATCATCATCATCCTTTACCGGTGTGGAATGCAATGGGAAGCTACTGCACCTACAATTCCCTAGTAAAGCTGCAAGCATAGCATGAAAATGCTATGATTGCAGTGAAGGATCTGCCTTCGGGCAGAATTACTATGGATGTATATACACTGGTGTCCAAAAGTTTAGGATAATTTGTAAAACGGAAAATCAAAATGCTTAAAGAGGAGCATGGAGTAAAAATTATTTATCAAAACGTTTCTCAGTACATTTAGTTTAGTTTAGTTTACATACTAAATTATAATCTCTCTTCAACAATGAAAAAATTAATAGCAATTATAAATGAAAATTGCATTGTTGCAGTTAAGCCCTGTTCCATAAATCTTCATTTTTAAAGAGAGTTATGATATAATCAGATGTAGTGTAAGAACAGATTGCAGTAAAATGGCACAAAGACAACATCTGGACCCTCTGCTTCGGGGTAGAATTATTGGGCGGCTAGAAACAGGACAGACACAAACTGAGGTCTCCATAGCACTTAATGTGCCACAAAATGTTATATCTAGGTTATGGCGACGGTTCCAAGAGACCGGAGACGTTAGGCGAAGACCAGTGGGAGGTCGTCCAAGAGTTACAAATCCTCAGCAGGATCGATATCTTGTGTTAACTGCAAGAAGAAACCGAACAATGTCTGCCAGACAACTGAGTTCAGAACTTGCGGCCGCCTCAGGTATCAGAGTATCCAGACAAACTGTCTATAGAAGGCTCAGAGCTGCTGGTCTGTATGCTAGACGGCCTGTAGTGTGCGTCCCACTCACCCTTGATAACAAGAGAGCACGTTTACGGTGGAGTCAGGAACATCGCGACTGGACTCTAAATCAGTGGAGCAGCGTGCTATTTACAGACGAGTCCAGATTCAGCTTGAACTGTGATTCGCATCGCGTGACTATCTGGAGGGAGCAAGGAACTCGTTACAACCCCATGAACATCATGGAAAGACAGCCATTTGGTGGCGGTGGGCTCCTGGTATGGGGAGGTATAATGATGAATGCACGCACAGAGCTTCACATCTTCGCAGGTGGCACTGTTAATGCTCAGCGGTATAGAGAAGAGATCCTGGAACCTCATGTAAGACTTTTCACGGGAGCTGTGGGTCCAGAATTCATATTCATGGATGACAATGCCCGACCTCATAGGTCACAACTGGTGGATGAGTTTCTTCAGGAGGAAGATATCCAGCGTATGGAGTGGCCAGCGAGGTCTCCGGATATGAATCCTATAGAGCATGCATGGGATGCCTTAGGGAGACAAATTGCATCTCGTCAGCCTCCTCCGAGGACACTTCAAGACCTTCACATTGCTCTTCATGAGGAGTGGAATTTGCTGAGCATCGAACTCCTGAACAACCTCATCACTAGCATGCCACGTCGATGTGAGTCTTGTGTAGCTGTCAGGGGTAATCACACCCATACTAATCATTTGAACCATTGTTGTTCAACTTTTTTGTTCGAATTCTGAAATGCAGTTTTCGTTTGTTGTGAAAATGACAAGTGAATGACGTATTCATGCCATTGTTTCTTTCGTGCCATGTTTCTAATTATCTGTGACATACCCTTACCAAATTTTGTATTATTCTGACAAATGCTTTATAATAAGTCGGCAAATGAACTAATTATCCTTAACTTTTGGACACAAGTGTATATATATATATATATATATATATATATATATATATATAAAGATAAATTTTGGTCATGGTCATTTTTGGTGTCTACTGTAGTACTGAGGACTGCTGAAGATTTGTAAACAATTTTTTCTCAAAAATATTTTAATGAGAACAACCTCAATAGCTTGATTTTTCCAGAATCTGCTAAAAATGCTCGATATTATGTTAATGTGTTGCAGGGTAAACTATGTGTGCAGGAGCTGCATGTGAGGTCGACGTTCACACAGGAAATGACTGTGACGAGTGTGACAAGCGTGCCTCCTGACATACGAGTGAGCTACAGTGCTGCCAACACCCGCATAGTGCCTCTCAACACAAGCACTATAGGAGAGCTGAGCTACAACCCAGCCATAGCTTGCAGAACACAGTGTTACCTCGGTATATCTGCTAACTCCACCAGTAAGTGCAACTTGTGGTGAAACTAGATTTCTCTTTATGTCTAACAGGCAGTCTACATCCACAACTACAATGGTGTAATGTTGGGGCTTGGCCTCTCCTTAGTTTGGAGTTACTGGACCAAGTTATTGCAATCAAATGGTAAAACGAAAAATTTATGCCTGAACCGGGAATCGAACCCCGAACCTTCAGCTTTCCACTGAGCTAATTCAGGCTACATTCCCATCCAAGCATAAATCCTTCCTTTACCTTACTGTCTTGGTCCCACATTCAAATGCAGTGAATCATCATTCACAAATACACAATGAATGGCTTCTACCTGAAGAAGACATGAAGGGACTCCACACAGCTATAGCATTATTTATTAAATTAATAATAATAATAATAATAATAAGTTGGTAAGAGGCACTCGAAAGAGCATTAAGTTATAAGTTTATGAGTTCGTTCAGTGATGCTGTCCATATTCTGCATTGTTTGTAACGGTATCGCTCACACTTTTGGTCGCATATCTTGCATTCACACGAATCACTCGGTTGGTGGAATTTTGTATTTTTGCACATTTTGTGATGATATCCGTGTGTTGCTATGCCTATGATTCTGTGCCTTTGTGGTTGGTTACTTCCAGTCCACTCTCTGGCATCTGAGGCGTAGAAATCTTCGTCGATCTGTTTTTCTCTCTGTTTCTTTTTTTCGATGACTTTCTTATAAGGCTCCGTTGTTGGCAGTAGTATCCTTTGCCTCAGGTCCTCTAGGAAGAAGGTTTCTCTGGCTAGCATATAGGCCATCCTATTTGGTGTGTATTTGCTTGCACCTAATGCCTTTTTGATGAATCTTGGTTTTACTTTTTCTAACCTCTCCAAATCGCTGGTCGATAGTTTCTCCCACATCAGTTCTTCCCGTAGGTGACGATCGGGGTGATCACTGATGCGAATAATTTCATGGCTGTGACTAATTTTAACTTAATATGAGAAGGCTAAAGCTGTTACTATGATTGAAATAAGTAAATTAATGTACACAACTAAATTATTGTAAATCAATGGTAAAGAGAAAATTAATTTACTTATTTCAATCATAGTAACAGCTTTAGCTTCTTAATATTAATTTAATAAATAATGCTATAGCTATGTGGAGTCCCTTCATGTCTTCTTCAGGTAGAAGCCATTCATTGTGTATTTGTGAATGATGATTCATTGCATTTGAATGTGGGACCAGTAGAGTAAAGTAAAGGAAGGATTTATGCTTGGATGGGAAGGAAGCTTGGATTAGCTCAATGGATAGAGCATCAGCACGGAAAGCTGAAGTTTCGGGGTTCGATTCCCAGTTCAGGCATAAATTTTTCTCTTTACCATTTGATTACAATAATTTAGTTGTATACATTAATTTAGTTATTTCAATCATAGTAACAGCTTTAGCTTCTTAATATTAATTTAATAGACCAAGTTAATTGAATCAAAATCAAAGCGGGAGGTAACACTATGAGATATTTACAGTTATGAGTGAGTTAGAGAAAATGTTTTTGCGCATTTTCTTGATACTGGTTTCAAAAGTATAATTTTACTTCCATCTTCAGTCAAACTGCAGCTGAAGTTTATGAGGTGAGATATTAAAAACATTTGCCCCATCTCATTCATAAATACAAGTTAATTTAGTTACTGCAGTCAATGTTGTTCAAATATTAAGAATTTTTCTCTTTACCGGTCCGTATATTTTCCTGAGTTCTTATGTTTCAAAATTATAAAGTTATTTAGGGAACGTATTGATCAACCTGACTGTATAAATTTACATATAATATCATCATTATCATCATCATCTTCAAGGTATGGGTCTATTGGCCTGTTCTCCTCCCCGGTGCACTATATGCATATAATATGATATTATTAATATTTAAATTAAAAACAAATATAAAATCAAACAAAACCAAGACCTATATAATAAAGCCAAAGACAAAAAATGGAATATTTTAGTAAAGAAGCCAGATATTATTCCAGAAATTCCACGTAAAACTACAGTAGCAAAATTTAGACTGCTCACAGAACATAACTATTTGGCCAAACATTTACATAAAATAGGAATCTACACGAATCCAAATTGTCCTCTATGCAATAAAGACGAAGAAATGAATGAAGAACATCTACAAACCTGTGAAGTATTACCTGTTGGATCCACCATAGAGAAATATTGTAGAGCAAGAACGCTAATGGCTTTGTTGCCAAGGCCCAGCATTTGAAAACAACAACAACAACATATTTAAATTAATATTGGGAAGTAAACATTATGAGGTTATATCATTAATAGTGAGTGGAGAACATATTTTTAACGACTCACCTCATATAATTATATAATTGCTGTTGAAGCTTTGAAAAAATTATGACATTCCGACATTGCAATTAGATTTGCTACAAATACTACAAAAGAATCAAGATGGTTCTTATACAAGAGGTTAATTCGTCTAGGTTTTGAATTGAAAGAAGAAGAAATATGGAGTTCATTATGTGCAGCTCAGGTTTACCTATAAATAGGGAGACAGTTTCCAACGACCATCCAGTCTCCAGCCGACTGTTGAGTTCACAGAGAGCACGCAGTATCTCCTGATGAGGTCTACCGCAGCAGTAGACGAAATGTCGAGTATGAAGACAACCGGACCACGGCCTACAAGCCCGGAAGACGAACCAAATATGGATCAAGACGCTGGCCGTGAAATCCTACAATTATACAGAATGTGACCTCGTTTGGAGGTTCTTTGGCCAACCACAGGAGGGAGCTGACATCAACATCCAGGGTTTACAACATAAATCCAACCAGCCAGGGTAAGATGCTGAAGATGACTGATATCCAATTGAAACATGTTCAAGAACAAATCAACATTAATTAAGTTATGTAGATAGGAAATAACACTATGAGGTTTTTTAATATTAAATTTGAAGAGAAAAATTTTCGCCTAGACCGGGACTCGAACCCGGGACCCTTGGCTTTCCGGGCCAAGTGCTCTACCAACTGAGCTACCGAGGCGAGTTACGATCTAGACGCAAATTTTTCTCTTATATAAGTTGTAATTCCCTATCGCCAAATGCTTTTGAAACCATTGTTTCTATCTTTGCAAATGGCTCAGTTGGTAGAGCACTTGGCCCGGAAAGCCAAGGGTCCCGGGTTCGAGTCCCGGTCTAGGTGAAAATTTTTCTCTTCAAATTTAATTTATCTTTCATTGAGAAATGTTAAATTAATAATAAAAACATCATTAGAGGCCATACTGGCTTTTAAAAGTAATGTTAAATCCATAATTAAATGATCCTTCTTAACTTAAGTAGATCCCCATTTTGCAAAGATAGAAACAATGGTTTCAAAAGGGCATTTGGCGATACGGAGAATTCCAACTTATA
Organism: Diploptera punctata; assembly: GCA_030220185.1. Classification (NCBI taxonomy): domain Eukaryota; kingdom Metazoa; phylum Arthropoda; class Insecta; order Blattodea; family Blaberidae; genus Diploptera; species Diploptera punctata. Next base: position 3,022,854 of record JASPKZ010003835.1, read on the forward strand.
TAAGAGAAAAATTTGCGTCCTATATCGTAACTCGCGGCTCGGTATCGTCAGTTTGGTTAATAGCACTTGGCAGTGGCGCCGGAAAGCCAAGGGTCCCGGGTTCGAGTTCGCGTCTGTCCTAGGCGAAAATTTTTCGTCATTCAAATTTACTTTATGCTCTTCATTGATGAAATGTTAAATTACATAATAAAAACATCATTTTTTAATATTGTTTATTTTTTCTTATTTCAGCTCATCCTCATACTTCATAATCATGATTAGGCAGACGCGCAGGGTTTTCTTCACGGATCTTTTGTGACATTCTCATATGTTGTCGGTCCCATTCAACAACTGATGTCACCAAAAGATTCGGCTTTCAATCCTGCAGACTGGACTCTCGCGGCATCTGGTTGCCGACCCGAAGAATTTCCAAAAATTGCAGTCCTCCTCTCGTTCTTGATAAACCAGGGTATGTATTTCAAATTCATAGTTGTATTTTCAATTCTTGCATATGTAAATTTTTCCCAAATTGTGAGTTCCTTCGGTTTTTTTTTCCAATTGTTTAGCGTAATTTTGTTTTTGATTTCTATTTTCCATTTGTTTTTCTGACCAGGACATGTGCAGCTATTGCAGATTTTTCGGTTTCTCCATTTTTAACATTTCGGAGGTGTTCTTTTTGTATTTAGTGTTCTTTTTGTATTTAGATTCCTTTTGTTCCTGTGTATATCTTTTCATGCAATCTTTACAATTATATTTGGATAAATTCCCGTTCCCAGATTTTTTTGGGAAAAAAATTTACATATGCAAGAATGAAAATACAACTGTGAATTTTGAAATACCTGGTTATAAGGAGAGAGGACTGATTTGGAAATTCTTCGGTCGGCCACCAGATGGCGCGGAGGTCAGTCTGCAGGATAGAAGGCCGTTGGACGTCAGTTGTGAACGTGACACAGCATTGAGAATGTCACAAAAGATGTGAAGAAACCCTGCGTCTGCTATGAATTATGAAGTATGAGGTGAGTGAAATAATAAAAAATAAACAAAATCAACATTAATGTTGAGGTAAGATAAACAGACTCAAAATAATATAATTAATAGAACCTCAGAATATTACTTTCTGAAATAAAATATTAAGCACATGGTATTGTTTGAATAATATGGTGAGGTATTTTTTGCTCTTTATTTTTGAGAAACAAAATTGATGATTGTGTGTGGTGTTACAGCTGGTGACCAGTGGTTGTATACACTGTCGCTGCCAATCCACGCACAGGACACAGATCTGACCCTGTTAAACACGCGGCACAATCGCTATATGGCTCTGACAGATGGAGGTACTGTGGCATGGCACAACATGAGCGTGCGGCTGGACACAACACACGTGAGGAACCACCTGCTGCAGGTGAAGATGAGGCTGACCTGGCCGAGACTGCAGCGCACCAACACCAGCGTCATTACGTTCCCACTCACTCAGATCGGTAACACGACACACAGAGATGTGTTACTGCACAACCCGTCATCACAGGTCGTAGTGGTACAACTGGCACTGGAGTCTGTCTACATGCCGGGCAGGCACCTCATGGAGAACCTCCCTCGCAGGTCAGTGATCTGTGAACTGTCATTTATGTCCCCACATCGTACAACGGTGTTTCTTAATCAAGCTAGTTTATTTACCGATGTTTTATTTTAAACTTAACACCCACACTAAAGGACAAATTATTTGAAGAGAAAAATATATGCCTGAACTGAATTTGTACCCAAAACCTATGATTTTATGTACCAGTGCACTACCTTTATGCTATTCAGGCATCTCAAATCAAAAGAATTCATCATCATCATCCTGCCAGGTATTAGTCCTAGAAGAACTTTTACGGCCTGAGAAAGCGGTTTTCGTGCCATCTTTTCATAGGTCGACCAAGTGACCGTTTCCCATTTGGACAGTAGTTCATTATTGCCTTGGGGATCCTGGATCTAGCCATAAATTTAATCTCTTTACCATTTGATTACAATAATTTAGTTGTGTACATTAATTTACTTATTTCAATCATAGTAACAGCTTTAGCTTCTTAATATTAATTTAATAATAAAGCTTTAGCTGTGTGGAGTCCCTTCATGTCTTCTTCAGGTAGAAGCCATTCATTGTGTATTTGTGAATGATGATTCATTGCATTGAATGTGGGACCAAGACAGTAAGGTAAAGGAAGGATTTATGCTTGGATGGGAATGTAGCCTGAATTAGTTCAATGGATAAAGCATCAGCACGGAAAGCTGAAGGTTCGGGGTTCAATTCCCGGTTCAGGCATAAATTTTTCTCTTTACCATTTGATTACAATAATTTAGTAGTGTACTTTAATATACTTATTTCAATCATAGTAACAGCTTTAGCTTCTTAATATTAATTTAATAACGTTTATTATTGTTTATTTTTTATTATTTCACTCACCTCATACTTCATAATTCATAGCAGACCCTGGGTTTCTTCACATCTTTTGTGACATTCTCAATGTTGCGTCACGTTCACAACTGAAGTCCAACGGCTTTCAGTTGTGAACCTGACACAGCATTGAGAATGTCACAAAAGATGTGAAGAAACCCAGGGTCTGCTATGAATTATGAAGTAAGAGGTGAGTGAAATAATAAAAAATAAACAATATTAAAAAACCTCATAGTGTTATTTCCTATCTACATAACTTAACGTTTATTATGCTTCATTTGTTCATCACTGCAACCAGATCACATTATTTATTGCCAAAGGATCACAATATTGTAAGAATGCACCCTTGTGTAGAAAAAATGAAACATATCAAACTGTTTATAACCAACATTACAGGTTATTAATTTCTGATGTCCTATGATGTAAATTATATTTTTCTGGAACATAAATTCCTAGGAAATAATATGTTTAAGAAATTGCTAACAGCGTTTTTTTTATTGTGGTATAATCAATTTCTACGAATGTTTTTCTATTATATCTTGCAAGCAGTATCTGTTTACATTCATGCACTATATATACAATCTGGTAGCCGTATTTCTTAGAGAGTCAGTCACTGCAAAATAATGTCATGACCTGTTCAGAATATATAAGAATTAAATGAATCGTGATTTCTTCTTACCTCATACTTCTACGTTTTTTTAAACACAGCACTGCAGTATCAGCGACCCATTGTCACCATCTTCAGCTGTTTTCACGACTGTCAATTTTCTCTTTTGCCGGTAATTATCCAAACTCTTCCTTTTTAATATTCTGAACAGTCCAGTCTGGACAAGCTGACGATAAAACAGAATTGTTTTGAAACATGTCCAAGAACAAATCAACATTAATATTGAGGTAAGATGATCAGACTAAAAATAATATGATATTTTTATTATTGATTTAAAGTTTCTCAATGAAAGATAAATTATATTTGAAGAGAAAAATTTTCGCCTAGACCGGGACTCGAACCCGGGACCCTTGGCTTTCCGGGCCAAGTGCTCTACCAACTGAGCTACGTATATAAGAGAAAAATTTGCGTCTAGATCGTAACTCGCCTCGGTAGCTCAGTTGGTAGAGCACTTGGCCCGGAAAGCCAAGGGTCCCGGGTTCGAGTCCCGGTCTAGGCAAAAATTTTTCTCTTCAAATATAAAAATAATATAATTGAAATAACCTCAAAATATCACTTCCTAAAATTAAATATCAACTATTCAATTGCCGAGTTCTCAATTTCACCATTTTTAATATTTCTAAAGTGTTATTTTGTGTGAGTGCCTAAATTCCTTTTTGTTTTCTGTATAAATGTCTTCCTCGGTCAACATGTGGAATGATTAACCTTTTTTTATATAGGAATTATCACTGTGAGGTTCAATTCAATATTAAATTAAAAGATTCTTACCTCTCCTCACATTATTCTGTTAAGTAGATCGCGATTTCAGGCCTATAGCAGGCCCATCTTCAGTACACTGTTGTTGACCGGTGTTATGTCGCTCGGAAGAACCACTTCTTCTTCCCTCTGTTGGTGGACCGATGAACCTCTTGATAAGGTCAAAATTTGCGGGAACTTCGAAGTTCATAAGTTTTCCTTTGTTTTTCTGAATGTGGATCTTTTCCCAAACTGTAAGTTCCTTAGGTGTCTCTATTTTGTTTAATTAGACTAGCTTTTGATTCAATTCGATGTTTTTCGTACCAAGCATGAGCAGCTACTGCTGACTTTTCCAATTCTCCATTTTTGACATTTCTAAGATGTTCCTTCACCCTTGTTTTCAAATTTCTTTTCGTTTTTCCTATATAAATTTTGTCACAATCTTTACATTTAATCTGATAAATTCCTGATTTATTTTCTTCTTCAATTTTTTCATTTTTGTTGGTTTTAATTATCCTATTAAGGCTGTATTCATTCTTAGGTGCTAATCTTATATTAAACTTTTTGAAAATTTTTTGAAATTTGTAGTGTTTCAATGGATGGTAAGTGAATTTCTTGAATTTTTTTTTTTTTTTTTTTTTTTTTTTTTTTTTTTTTTCTGTTTGATAAAACAAACAGAAAAAATAAAATTCAAGAAATTCACTTACCATCCATTGAAACACTACAAATTTCAAAAAATTTTCAAAAAGTTTAATATAAGATTAGCACCTAAGAATGAATACAGCCTTAATAGGATAATTAAAACCAACAAAAATGAAAAAATTGAAGAAGAAAATAAATCAGGAATTTATCAGATTAAATGTAAAGATTGTGACAAAATTTATATAGGAAAAACGAAAAGAAATTTGAAAACAAGGGTGAAGGAACATCTTAGAAATGTCAAAAATGGAGAATTGGAAAAGTCAGCAGTAGCTGCTCATGCTTGGTACGAAAAACATCGAATTGAATCAAAAGCTAGTCTAATTAAACAAATAGAGACACCTAAGGAACTTACAGTTTGGGAAAAGATCCACATTCAGAAAAACAAAGGAAAACTTATGAACTTCGAAGTTCCCGCAAATTTTGACCTTATCAAGAGGTTCATCGGTCCACCAACAGAGGGAAGAAGAAGTGGTTCTTCCGAGCGACATAACACCGGTCAACAACAGTGTACTGAAGATGGGCCTGCTATAGGCCTGAAATCGCGATCTACTTAACAGAATAATGTGAGGAGAGGTAAGAATCTTTTAATTTAATATGTGGAATGATAATAATTTATTAAATGATGTTGCAGTTTCCAGCCGGATTGTAAGGACTGCTTGACTGCGATGGCGGGTGAATTCAGTTGGGCAGACGGTGGAGAAGCGAGTCTAGCACTGCAGAATGAGTTGGGTGTGCCGGTACATAAAAACACATATGCCACGTTGTTACAACCCGGGGCTACTGTCGCAGCAAGACTGAGCTTCAAGCCGATGCGACCTGGCCCTGTGTCCGCTCTCATATACATGAGGAACAACTTGACGATACTGGAAAGGATACGAGTGGAAGGTCATGCCGCACACGCTCAGTTCAAGTTTGGAAACCGCAAGCCTGGCTCCGGTACACCTCTCCTCTTTGAACTTGCAGAGAAACATCTGAAGGACTGTGAAAGTAAGTAATTTAGTTTGATTTCCATCAGTTAGTTGTTTAAGGTTGTGTGTGCCTCATACACAGTTACCATATTTAAAAGTCTTTCACGCAGGAACTGCATATACTAACAAGGAAACCGTCAACCGTAGCATTCTGATACCTTAGAGTAAAATTAAATGTTTCTTACCTCTCCTCATATAAATCTTCTAAGTAGATCACGATTTTGAGACCATAACGGTCTCATCTTCAGTACAATCTTGGTGACTGATGTTATGTCGATCGGAAGAAACCCTTCTTCTTCCCTTTGGTGGACCGATGAACCTCTGGATCAGGTCAAAATTTGCAGGAATTTCAAAGTTCATAAGTTTTCATTAAAATTCATCGGATGAATTTTAATGATTATACCTCATAATGTTTACTTCCCAACATTAATTAAATATCATAAGTTTTCCTTTGTTTTTTCTGAAAGTGGATTTTTTCCCAAACCGTGAGTTCCTTTTGTTTGTCTATTTGTTTAATTAGACTGGCTTTTGATTCAATTAAATGTTTTTCGGACCAAGCATGAGCAGCTACTGCTGACTTTTCCACTTCTCCGTTTTTTACATTTCTAAGATGTTCTTTCACCCTTGTTTTCAAATTTCTTCTTGTTTTTCCGATATAAATTTTGTCACAATCCCTGCATTTGATCTGATAAATTCCTGATTTGTTTTCTTCTTCAATTCTTTCATTTTTATTGGTTTTAATTATCCTATTAAGGCTGTATTCATTCTTTGGTGGTAATCTTATATTAAACTTTTTGAAAATTTTTGGAACTTTTGCACTATATGTACAATCTGGTAGCCGTATTTCTTAGTGAGTCAGTCACTGCAAAATAATGCTATGACCTATTCAGAATGTTAAAAAGGAGGTGCTTTCTTTATTATGATAAACTTTAGTTGGTAAATTCTAGGCAAAACACGACTGTGATTGGTTGTAAATCAAAAATCATTGTAACATGATTGGTCATTGACTCCCATTTGGGGCATGAGTTAAATAGTCAGTAGAAATTATTTAAATGTCAAATTATACAACAATATGCAATAGGTCATATCTTATCATTATGTATGGTTTTTTTGACACCTATGAGCAAAGAAAATTATACAAAAGAAAAAGAATACATAATTAATGTTGCAATAGATAACGGTTATGAAAAAAATATGGTATACAAGAAAATAAATAAATTTATGACAAAAATTAATTAATGAAAGCACACTAAAAGAAACAGAAAAAAATAAAATTCAAGAAATTCACTTACCATCCATTACTTATGATATATTTTTCCATTGCTTTACTAAAGATATTAAACCATTGTATCTTATAGTGCCAATTTACAGGTTAATTAAATTTATATGTTGTACAGATACTTTTTAAAGAAGCAAAAGTGGAGCTATAAATGTGAACTGTTTGTTTTGCAGGGGAAAAGCATCGGAAGTACCCAGTGCCAAACCTAACAGTGAAGAGATCGTTCACGGCTCGAAACACAGGAGAACTCCCGATCCACATCACAGCTTTCAACATTAACGGTCTTCCATGCGAGGGCTACGGCTTCAGAATACTAAACTGTGCTCCTTTCCATCTGCTGCCCAACGGCACTCGCAAGATAGACATAGCGTTCACACCAGACTTTACGCTGGCACGTATACAGCGCACCCTGGTGATAGAAACAAGCCTCGGCATTCCTGTGAACTATACTCTTATCACCACGCTGCCTCCTTACTTCCTGCAGACCTGTTCCTCGGTGCTCGGCCGTCCCAGCTGGGAGCCTCTTCTCTACTACTCAGCCATTAGCTTCATGGCATTCCTACTGTTCTGTGTCCTAGCTGCAGCCTTCCTAGAGTCCGACCGCATTCTGAAATGTGCACTGATGGCCATGGCGAGGGACAGGGCAGCTCGTGCTTCAGTACAGCCTTCAAAACCAGACCCAGACTGGCATTTAAACGTTATTAAAAATACAGCTCAGCCCCCTGGGCCAGGCAATAAAAATAGCAGCTGGAACGCAGCAGAAGAAAGCAAAGAAGGAGATCCCATGTTAACAATAAAAAATAAAAAGAAGGTGGGGAAGCGCGGCAGTGGTAACAGTGAAGTTAGTGAGCCGCTGTCCGGCATCCCGGTGCTCAAGAAGAGCTGGGGCAGCATGTTCACGAGGCCAGCACAAGGCAAGGTTAAGCAGGCAGATCAGAGCAGAAAACATCGACCGACACGGGGAAAGTTAAGAACAAGGATTCCAAGAGATTAACAAGAAGTTTAAAAAAGAACAAAACTGAACCGGAGCCGGAGGAAGACACGTCGTCCACCACAACTGAAAGTTCTAACAACGAGGAGATTGAAAAGGTAATTCAAGTTCTTTATACTGAGAAGCAGATTTATCTCCTTCCTTCCTTAAGTCATTTCTAATTAAATATATGTAGGAAATGACACAATGAGGCCATTTAATTAAATTGTAGGACAGATAATACTTCACATTATATCGTGAAGAGATGTTTTTGATAAACAGGCGAGTAAATGTATGGTAAAATCAAATGTTTCTTACCTCTAAAATTCATCGGAGAACATATTAATAAATTAATGAGTCATTTTAACATCTTACCTCATATTTAATGTTTTATCAAACACGGTAACTATAGTTTTCAAATGATCTTGTCATTCATTTTCAACCGCCATTATGACTACCGGATATTCGTTGGAATCTCCCTCTCTAACGTTGCCATCTGGTGTTGATTTGACGAACTTCGAGATATCGTTGCCATCTGGTGTTGATTCGATGAACTTCGAGATGAGGTCACGTTCATCCGGAATGTCGAAATTCATAGATTTAAATTTGTTCTTCTGTATAAATATTTTCTCCCAAACTGTCAATTCCAAAGGTTTTTACAAATGTTTAAGAAGTTTAGCTTCTTTTTCAATTCTATGAACTTCCAACAAACTATGTGCTGCAATAGCTGATTTTTCAATTTCACCATTTTTAATATTTCTAAAGTGTTCCTTTGTGCGAGTGTCATCTCGAAGTTCATCGAATCAACACCAGATGGCAACGATATCTCGAAGTTCGTCAAATCAACACCAGATGGCAACGTTAGAGAGGGAGATTCCAACGAATATCCGGTAGTCATAATGGCGGTTGAAAATGAATGACAAGATCATTTGAAAACTATAGTTACCGTGTTTGATAAAACATTAAATATGAGGTAAGATGTTAAAATGACTCATTAATTTATTAATTAAGAACCTCATAATGTGTTTCCCAATTTTAACTTTGAAGGAGAACATATTGTTTAAACAACTCACCTCATAGGATTCATGCTTCCATGATATCGCGATTTCAAACATAGTCATGTTCATCATCAGCCATAACTCCGACTGACTTACCTCTCCTCATACAAATCTTCTAAGTAGATCGCGATTTCGAGACCATAATGATCTCATCTTTAGTATTTTTTTGGCGACTGATGTTATTAAGGTAGAATTTTTTATCACTCACCTCATATTGTTCTTCTTATTTGACTATAAACTAGTTTCAGAACATAGTTTCTGTTCTGTCCTCAGTATCATCACGACCGTTGTTCTGTTGTGACGATACTGAGGATGGAACAGAAACTATGTTCTGAAACTAGTTTATAGTCAAATAAGAAGAACAATATGAGGTGAGTGATAAAAAATTCTAAGCCCGGAAGACGAACCAAATATGGATCAAGATGCCGGCCGTGAAAGCCTACAATTATATATAAAAAATTCTACCTTAATGAATATACCTCATAATGAGAATTCCTAAAATAGTAATCTTAACATGTGTTTGGGTATCCTGTGATCTTTCATTCGATGAACATGTTGCATCCATATTGACTTATAATCAGAAATTTTGTTTTCGAAGGTTCCATGTGTAATTGTTCTAAGATGTCTTCATTTTTTTTTTGTGATATAGTAGTGTGTATCCTGCAGTCCTCCGAAAGTATCTCATTTCAGCAGATCTAAGTCTCTGTATATCCTTCTGTTTCAACGTCCACACTTCGCTATCATACAAAAGAGTTGGAAGAGTGTTTTATACACTTTTAGTCTTGAATGTTTTTGGACTAACTGTGGCTTGAAGATAGAATTTATTAATTTTTATATATTAAATTTGGGAATTTTTAACATTATGAGGTTCAATTAATAATAATTAAATGAATCGTGATTTTTTCTTACCTCATACATCTATGTTTTTTTAAACACAGCACTGCAGTATCAGCGACACTTTGTTGTCATTGTCAGCTGTTTTCTCGACTGAAAAAACAGTCGTGAAAACAGCTGACGATGACAACAAAGTGTCGCTGATACTGCAGTGCTGTGTTTAAAAAAACATAGATGTATGAGGTAAGAAAAAATCACGATTCATTTAATTATTAAGAATTTATTAACCCTAAATTAAATTAAATATTAAATTTTAAAATATAAAAATAGATTCAGATCTCACAGGAACCAGCTCATATGACCTAAACATAAATAAGTTCATGTTGGTGATTTCTAAAAATGAACTATAACATGTTCACAACTCAGTTTTTATTTAAATGATTTTATTATTAATTTCATACATCTCTATGATGGATAAATGATATTTGAAGAGAAAAATTATATGCTCAGACCGGGACTTGAACCTGGGACCCTTGGTTCTCTAGACCAAGTGCTCTACCATCTGAGATACCTGAGCAAGTACCGATCTAAATGCAAATTTTTCTCTATATACGTTGTAATTCCCGCCCACCAAATGCTTTGAAGCCTTTGCTTCTATCTTTGTAAATGGCGGCTCCTTTATTAAGGAGACATATTTGGGAATTTTTACATTACATTATAAATGCCAGTACGGCTTTTTTCGATGTTTTTATTATTAATTTCATACATCTCAATGATGGATAAATCATATTTGAAGAGAAAAATTATACGCTCGGATCAGGACTTGAACCCAGGACCCTTGGTTCTCTAGACCAAGTGCCCTACCATCTGAGCTACCTGAGGAAGTACCGATCTAAACGCAAATTTTTCTCTATATACGTTGTAATTCCCGCCCATAAATGCTATGAAGCCTTTGCTTCTATCTTTGCAAATGGCGGCTCCTTTATTAAGGAGACATATTTGGGAATTTTTACATTACATTATAAATGCCAGTACGGCTTTTTCAATGTTTTTATTATTAATTTCATACATCTCAGTGATGGATAAATCATATTTGAAGAGAAAAATTATACGCTCGGATCGGGACTTGAACCTGAGACCCTTGGTTCTCTAGACCAAGTGCTCTACCATCTGAGCTATCTGAGCAAGTACCGATCTAAACGCAAATTTTTCTCTATATACGTTGTAATTCCCGCCCACCAAATGCTTTGAAGTCTTTGCTTCTATCTTTGCAAATGGCGGCTCCTTTATTAAGGAGACATATTTGGGAATTTTTACATTACATTATAAATGCCAGTACAGCTTTTTTCGATGTTTTTATTATTGATTTCATACATCTCAATGATGGATAAATCATATTTGAAGAGAAAAATTATACACTCGGATCGGGACTTGAACCCAGGACCCTTGGTTCTCTACACCAAGTGCTCTACCATCTGAGCTATCTGAGCAAGTACCGATCTAAACGCAAATTTTTCTCTATATACGTTGTAATTCCCGCCCACCAAATGCTTTGAAGTCTTTGCTTCTATCTTTGCAAATGGCGGCTCCTTTATTAAGGAGACATATTTGGGAATTTTTACATTACATTATAAATGCCAGTACAGCTTTTTTCGATGTTTTTATTATTGATTTCATACATCTCAATGATGGATAAATCATAATCTGAGCGTATAATTTTTCTCTTCAAATATGAATCAGTTTTTATTTCTCATATATAATTATTGTTGTTTATCAAAATTTAATGCATTAATAAATTTGCAGAAAACTTTTCTTCAACAATGTTGGTATGTAATAGGTGAATTCCATGGTAACTAAAATACATTTTCAAGAAATGTAAGAACTAAATTTAATTTTTTTTTGAAGCTTTAAAATGATTGGTAACTATTCTTTTCTCAAAAGCATCTAGAGGTACAATTTATAATCCAGAGAAATATCCAATGTTTAAATGAATGCCTACTAACATGACATAATAATCAGGGAAGGGGAATGAAACAACAATCTAAAGTTTTCAATTGTTTTTGAAAATATCAAATATAGACAATTATTAGGTAGTAAAAGAACATTAAAATTCTTAGTTTAGCTTTTGTCGCTAAAAACCAGAGAGTTTAAGGTAACTGATGTTACAAGCGAAGGTAACTCACAAAACTCTTCTCCTTGGTATATGATTTTTTAATTGGAAATGTCAATTTTATTTCAACAATCAAAATGTTGAACCTTATGTTGAAATAAAAAAAAAATTCAACATAAGTTTGGCTCCCAAAAACGACTTTGGCATCAGTAGATTAATTAGATGTAACAAAAATGAGAAAATAGAAGAAGAAAACAAATCAGGGGTTTATCATAAGTAATGCCACGAGTGATTTCCAATTTATCTAGAGAATTTGGAAATCAAGAGTGGCATTTGTTAGGACTATTTAATGAATAAAATTAAGCTGTTTACTCACAAATCATTATTTAAATATAGTTATTTTAAAATATTCATATATTTAATGTAAATGGCGATGTTTGAAAACAAATGAGAAACGATAGGTACACTTCATCTGCTTCTTTTGTTTATCACTGCAACCAGATCATACTATTTATTGCCAAAGGAACGCAATATTGTAAAAATGCTCTCTAGTGGAGAAAAAATGAAACACAACAAACTGTATATTAATTCAATTCTGATGCCGTATGATGTAAATATGACAATTATATTTTTCTGGATTGTTACCTGGGAAAAAATACATTTAAGAAAGTGCAAACAGTGGTTTCTTTTTTTGGTGGTATAATCAATTGCTACAAATGTTTTTATATTAACTCCCGCACGCGGCATGTGTTGACAATCATGCACTGTATATACAATCTGGTAGCCGTATTTCTCACGGCCTCAGTCACTGCAAAATAATGGTCAGACCTGTTCAGAATATTAAAAAGGAGGAGCCTTATTTAATATGGTAATTATAACACTGATAAATATTTCGTGAAACACGACTCTGATTGGTTGTAAAACAGAAATCATTGAAACGTGATTGGACATTGACTCCCATTTGGGGCATGAGTTAAATAGTCAGATTAAATGCAAAGAATGCGAGAAAGTCTACATAGAAAAATGATGAGAAATTTGAAAACCAGAGTGAAAGAACATCTCAGGAATGTCAAGAAAGGGGAAGTAGAAACATCTGCAGTGGCTGCCCATGCACGGTCTGAAAAAATCTTATGGAAAAGTAAGCTAAATTATTAAAACAAATAGAAACACCAAAAGAAAAAATTTACATTCAGAAAACGAAAAGGAGAAATTAATGAACTTTGAAATTCCTGGGGAAAACGACCTAATTTTTAGGTTTTTCCATCTACCAACAGAGGGAGCAAAAGGCAGCTTCTTCAAAACGACAGAACAACAGTCTCAAAAATACTGAAGATGGAATTGAAGTGTAAAGTTCTGAAACTAGTTTAAAAAAGAAAAATAAATAAATGTCTTCTTAACTAAGTAGCCGCCATTTGCAAAGATAGAAGCAAAGGCTTCATAGCATTTGGTGCTGGGAATTACAACGTATATAAGAGAAAAAATTGCATCTAGATCGGAACTTGCTCTAATAGCTCAGATGGTAGAGCATAGGCCTAGAAAGTCAAAGGTCCCGGGTTTGAGTCTTGGTCTGGGCAAAAATGTTTCTCTTCAAATATGAGTGATAAAAGTTTATCATAAGTAATGCCATGCGTGATTTCCAAATTATTGATAAATTCACGACTCACGAAGTGAGTCGTGAATTTATTTTGATAATTTGGAAATCAAGAGTGGCATTTGTTAGGACTATTTAACGAATAAAATTAAGCCGTTTACTCACAAATCATTATTAAAATATAGTTATTTTAAAATATTTATATATTTAATGTAAACGGCGATGTTTGAAAACAAATGAGAAACGATTGGTACACTTCATTTACTTCTTTTGTTCATCACTGCAACCAGATCATATTATTTGTTACCAAAGGAATGCAATATTGTAAGAATGCACTCTAGTGGAGAACAAATGAAACACATCAAACTGTATATAGTAGTAGTAGTCTAATGCCCATTAGCTTGGATGTGTTCCATTTGCTTTCTTGCTTCCCAATAGAGTTCTTGTAGGTGACATCTTCAGAGCCTCACAGCTAGCAAGATGATCTTTGTTCATGGTAGTGTTATTGTCTTGGCACAGGATACAATTTTGAGAGTTGAAGATTCCAATTTTATGGAGGTGTGCTGCCAGGTGTTAACAGTCTGAATGTTGCTACTGCTTCATGTCTTGGTTGTTCAGATATTAAGTTTATAGCTGCCCATGGCTTCTCATTACTTTGTGATTTGAAGTACTTCATCAGTTCTTTCTGGAAGTTTCTTTTAATTATAATTTTTGTAGAATGGTAGGGCAGGGATTGATTTGTTTTCTGTAAAATTTTGGTGCCCTTTTTTGCTAAAAGATCCGCCATTTCATTTCCATGTACCCCGCAATGAGAGAGGATCCATTGGAGCTGGATAATTTTATTTTGTTTGGTCAATAATCTTATGATCTTTTTTATTTCCAACACTTTTCTGGAGATTGGAGAGTTATATGTTGTTATAGCTTGTATAGCTGATATTTAATTTTAGGAAGTTATATTTTGAGGTTATTTTAATTATATTATTTTTGGTCTGGACATCTTACCTCAATATTAATGTTGATTTGTTCTTGAACATGTTTCAAAACAATTCTCTGTTTTATCTTCAGCTTTCCCAGACTAGATAAAACAGAGAATTGTTTTGAAACATGTTCAAGAACAAATCAACATTAATATTGAGGTAAGATGTCCAGACCAAAAATAATATAATTGTATAGCTGATGTTGAATCACTGCTCTCTGAAATGTATTTATTCTGTAGCAGAGTTGTGTTAGTGCTAACTCTATTGCCTGAATTTCTCTATCGAAGTGTGTGTAATTTTTTCCTACTGCAACATAGAAGCTAAACAGTTTTGAGTAAATTCCAGCTCCGTCTTCTATTTCCATTCTGGATCCATCTGTATAGATATGTGAAACTGTATATTAATTCATTTCTAATGTCCTATGATGTAAATATGACAATTATAGACTAAATTTATTAATTGCAGGAGCGGGAGATGGAGAGGATAAAAAAGGACAAAGACAGCACAAACCTGTACTACAAAGATAACTATGAAGGTGATTATGATGACGATGATTACGAACGCGATGCACATAAAAAGAAAGAGTCGAGCGGCCATTGGAAGTCTCCTCACAAGACGCCAACGGTTGTTAAACCTGACGAGTCTGCAGCCAGTCGAGTGCCACATCCTCCCAGCCTTGAACTGCCGTACAAACTTAAATCCAGCAAAAATACAAGTCGCGACAGGAAAGACAGGAACGTCCTCAAGAGAAGAACAACAGATAAACTTGCCAGCACCAAGGGTAAGGTTCATGGTCGTGCGATATGGACCAATTACAATTACATTGGACGTCTTCTATTCAGAAGTATTTTATTGAGAATTTATATTACCCATCCAAGTGTTTTGTGCAGGCGGAAAATATGTTAACTAACAAACTGTCTTTCTCTTTCTATTCCTTACTATGTTGCCACTTCCTGTCCTTTGTATTATGTTGTTTGATTGACAGGTAGAGAGCTGACAAATACTATGTATTTTAATGATCTGTCGTTCTGCGCGGTCAGTAGCAAAATGACTAACTTGGCAACCCTGTTACTTTTGGGGTTACATCTAGGAATGAGCTGTCCCTTCCTTGCCCTTCTCATTACATGTTGCCACTTGTGATTTATTGTCAGACTGGTAACGGAGAGACGACAAATACTGTGATTTTAAATGATCCGACCGCTTGAGCATTCCGTGCTTAAATGACTAATTTGACAACTTTGTTAAGAACTTTCACACGTGTTTAGAGATTCTCCCCCCACATTTGAAGTTGAAATATTTCAATACATGATCGGACAGTTTTCTACTACATCCCTTCCACAGATTCAGTAGATCGGCGACACTAGCGCTAAAACTCTTCCCCTCCGCCCGTGAACAGTTAACTTGGATGTGTAATACATTATTTTTTAGCGGTAAAGCTTCATATTTTCTATTATTTAATTTTAATTAACATTTTCCAATCATGGATAGAATTTAATTTAAGAAAGAAAAATTGTTTGAATTATATGGAGAACTAGAGGTCCAGGGTTCAAATCCCAGTTCAAACATTAATTTTTCTTTCTTAAATTACATCATATATTTGTTTGTGATTAACAATAGCAATTATATCATCAACATATCTACACCGAATTTCAAAATAAAGAGGTAATATAAATTACCTTTTGTTTCTCCTGTTACAAGTTTTCATTTAAAATATTTTTGTCATCACCATTCGGTATGATGGCAGCTGCCGCCCTCTTCTGGAAACCAAACGCCATTCCTCTCTGTTCATCCATTGATCTTCCTCCATTCCTCTGATATTCATAGCAGCTTATACCCCTTCTATCCGAGTTTTCTTCGGTCTTCCTCTCTTCCTCCTTTCCATTGTAATCCATTCCATAACAATTTTAGGCAATCTTTGCTCTGGCATTCTTTTGACATGGCCATACCACTGTAATCTTTTCTTTTCTATAATGTCTATGATGTCCGGCTCCTCTTGTACACCCATAATTTCCCTTATTTCTTTATTTTTCATAAACCAAAATATGTTTTATTAGCTTATAGAGTGTTTTTATTGGTGTTTACAGGGCCACTAACTGCATTGGAATCTAGCAATACAGTTGGTAGCAGTGTAAGGGTGTCTCCTTCGTTGCGCACAAGCAGTTGTTGGGGTGAACAGAGAGCTACGTTCAGCGATGTGGTGGCCAGGAGCGACAGTGCATTGTATTCCAGTATAGTGGCACCGCGGAAAAGAACACAGCTGCAACAACAGGCTGTGCAGAACAAAGTGACTGCGTTCCCAGACAACTGCGCAGCCTGTAACAGCAGTAGTAGCAGCAGTAGCAGCACCAGCAGCTGCAGTGGAGCGGCCAAGAAACTGACGGAAACAACAAGCGCACTAGGTGAGTTGTCAATCACATGAACATGTACTTATCGTTCACATGTAGGAAATAATATTATGAGGTTTCTTTTCTTTATTAATGAGTTGGTTATTTTTACTCACCTCACATTTATATTTAAATTAATATTGGGAAGTAAACATTATGAGGTTATATCATTAATAGTGAGTGGAGAACATATTTTTAACGACACACCTCATATAATTTCAAATTTTTTTGATACCGGCGGTTTCAGACAATATCTTGTCCCTCTTCAGTCATGGCTTCCACTGATGAAATTCTGTGGTTGTTGATTTCTCTAAGGACATCACCTATTGTGGGGGCACGCCGTAGCGTAGTGATTAAGGCACTGAGCTACTAGCTGGAGGGTCGAGGGTTCAAGTCCCGTTGGGGTCAGGATTTTTAAACTGACCCAAACCCTCTGGCGGCACTATGGCCCTGGGGTCGACTCAGCCTCTAACGAAAATGAGTACCAGACACTTGTTCTGGAGGTAAAGGCGGCCGTCACGCAGGGCTGACAACCCGGCTGACATAAAGTGCCGATTGTCTAGAAAAAGTGGGAGCCTTAACCTCCTACTACCCCAAGGGCTTCTGGGCCTGTTGTGGGATCACTTTACTTTTTTTTTTTTACATCACCTATTGTGCTGTCATCTTTGGTTGAGATTATAAACTTTGTAATTAAATTTTTATCCACTGGAATATCGAAGTTCATAGATCAATATTTATTCTTCTGAATGAATATCTTTTCCCAAATTGTCAATTCCAACGGTTTATCCAATTGTTTCAAAAGTTTTGCCTCTTTTTCAATTTTATGATGTTCTAGCAAACTATGTGCAGCAATTGCTGATTTTTCAATTTCACAATTTTTAATATTTCTAAAATGTTCTTTAGTGCGTGTTTCCAAATTCCTTTTTGTTTTTCCTATGTATACTTTGCTACAATCATTACAATTTATTTGATAAATTCCAAATTTTTTACTGTCTGGGATGTTGATTTTTTATTGGTACTTAGAAGTTTTTCCAGACTAAATTTATTTATTGGTGCCAAAGCAATGTCGTGTTTGTCAAACATTTTTGAAATTTCCTATGTACTACTGGATGGTAAGTAATTTTCTTGAAATTCTTCTTTTCTTTAATAACAACTTAAGAATGCTCTACCCTAAAATTCTTAAAAATTTAGATATTTTTGCATTTGCAATTTTTTCTTCTTCATATGAGACATTGCATCCTAGATATGTAAAATTATTCACCTGCACCAAAATTTTGTTTTCTCTGTAGATATCTTCAATCCATAGTCTTCTGTAATTTTCTTAAGTTCATACAGATCTTTCTGCAGATTATCTTCTGAATTTGCAATTTCCCATAATTAATTTACGAAAACTAAATCTAAATTTGTCTGGGAAGATAGAGAAGAATGGAGAAATAAGATAAACATTTAAAAAGCTTTGGATACAGAAAGATGTTTTATTACATTGTGAGCCTATTTATAAATAAAAAAAATCCATTGATCCCAGCTGGGTTTGAACCTGCAACCCTCGAGACCTGAGGTATGAACAGGGTTGAATCAATGACCTTGATGAGGTCAGTTGAATACGAGAAATGTCATCTGCTTGCTAGTGGCAGCAACCACTCCTCAGAGCTGTTACGACATGGATTTAATTAATATTGTATTGTGCAGGTCCAATTGGCTCGAGGAAGACATCCAGTACACCTGGCTACACAGACTCACAGCTTCAACCTGACACAGACTCCACTAGTCTGTTCACCACTTCCTTCTCCAGCTCAGCACAGCCATTACAGGTTAGCACAGAAACTTAATTTTTTTTAATCACTACATTTTGTTGCTAAAATAACCAAATTTGGTTTAATTAAAAATATAATTATATTCAACGTTTTTATTATTAATTTCATACATCTCAGTGACAGATAAATCATATTTGAAGAGAAAAATGATAAGCTCAGACCGGGACTTGAACCCGGGACCCTTGGTTCTCTAGACCAAGTGCTCTACCACCTGAGCTACCTGAGCAAGTACCGATCTATACACAAATTTTTCTCTATACACATTGTAATTCCCGCCCACCAAATGCTATGAAGCCTTTGCTTCTATCTTTGCAAATGGCGGCTCCTTTATTAAGAAGACATATTTGGGAATTATACATTACATTATAAATGCCAGTACGGCTTTTTTCAATGTTTTTATTATTAATTTCATACATCTCAGTGATGGATAAATCATATTTGAAGAGAAAAATTGTATAATTCCCAACGTTATTGATGGCGCTGTGATGTCGATAGTAAAGTAATATCTTGTGATCTTGTGTCTAAATTGTGATGTGGTGATAAGTTTTGAAAACATGATGATAAATAACTTTGTAAATATGTTACAGGATGACATTCTGGAAACATTACCGTTCACAAGTGAAACTGTGTGGGATCAGCAGAGCACCAGAACAGCAGCCAAGAAACAGCAGGAAGACTTCCAACAGCAGCAGCATCAGAATACATTCCAAGGTCATCATACATTTTTACATGCTTTATATTAGCTTGACCTGTATCTATCTATCTATCTATGTAACGGAATCTTTCAATGCGATTTTCACCCACTTAAAATCACTGGATAGACTTGAAACTTTGTATACTTGTAGAGGACTGGTCACAATATAATAATTTCATATTTATTTTCTAAAATCCTGGCCAGAATCATCAGAAAATAAAAAAAAAAGTGTTTTTGTATCAATGTAACGGAATCTTTCAACGCGATTTTCACCCAATTAGAAACATTGGATCGACTTGAAACTTTGGATACTTGTAGAGGACCCGTGACAATACAATAATTTCACATTTTATTTCTAAACTCCTGGCCATAATCATCAGAAAATCAAAATAAATAATAGTTTTAAAAAACTAAATGAACACGCTTTATTAGAAAACTAAAAAATGAAAAATAATTTTAATTTCCAACATGCTTGGGATAAAATAAAGTGGTCAACAAAAAAATCATCTCCAACACATATAGAATAAAATTAGAGTTATCAACAAAAAGAAAATAATTTTACCATCAAAAGCGTGGGGTGCTCTATATCAATTAATATATTTGATAATAAACAGATATTGGTAAAAGTAAGCTCTCTAAGAAGAAAATGTAAAAATCATAAAAAGCACCCCACGCTTTTGATGGTAAAATTATTTTCTTTTTGTTGATAACTCTACTTTTATTCTACATGTGTTGGAGATGATTTTTTTGTTGAGCACTTTATTTTATCCCAAGCGTACTGGAAATTAAAATTATTTTTCATTTTTTAGTTTTCTAATAAAGCGTGTTCTTTTAGTTTTTTAAAACTATTATTTATTTTTCATGCAGTTCATAGTGGGTGTCAGCCTCTGGTCTCGATGGTCGAAGGTTCAAACCCAGCCCGGGTCGATGGACTTTTTTAGGAAGGAAAAATCCAAGGAACATGTCGTGTGGCAGGAACTTTAAGCCATGTGTTCCGAGTCTGAAGATTTTCAGATCATCTATAACAGCTGAGGGATCTGCAATGCATTTAGTGATCCTCGCAGTATCCATCCTTATTATCTTATCATGTGACTTTATTCTATAATCTTTCTTTATATTAATGAATGAGTTGGGAAAATGCTTTAACATCTCACCTCACAAAGTTGCATGTCTTCACGATACTGGTTTCAAAAGTATAGTATTACTTCCATCTTCAGTCAAATTCCAACTGTCAAAATTTTGTTGTTAACATCCACCGCTGTGGTGTCGAGGTAGCATACTGCCTTGTCAAGCAGCGGGCCCAGGTTTGATCTCTGGTCGGGACAGTTTTTCTGGGTGAGGTTTTTATCGGGGTTTTTCCTCACTTGTAAGACAAATGTCAGGAAAACTTTAAGGCCCAAACGGTTCCCGAAATCATATGGCCATCATCATCATCCTTCACCGATGTGGAAATCAACGGGAAGCTACCACACTTACAATTCCCTAGTAAAGCTGCAAATGCTATGATTGCTCTGAAAGACCTGCCCTCGGGCAAAATTGCTGTGGATGGATGGAACGTCATCTTCTGAACTGCCATCTGGTATAAATTTTATAACCTTAGAGATTAAATTAATCTCGTCGAGGATCCAAGTTTATAAAATCGACAGCAGATGGCAGTTCAGAAGATGATGTTGACGACAAAATTTTGACAGTTGGAATTTGACTGAAGATGGAAGTAATACTATAGTTTTGAAACCGGTATCGTGAAGACACGCAACTTTGTGAGGTGAGATGTTAAAACATTTTCTCCAACTCATTTATTAATATAAATACCTCATAGTGTTTCCTCCCACTGTAAATTTAATTAAGATCTCATTTCTCTGTAACTTTTACAGTAATTAATCACTATGAGGTTCAATTTATGGTAAAATGAAATGTTTCCTCGTACAAATCTTCTAAGTATTTCCTTCACTTCTAATTAAAATGTTTTCTTCTGTTTCCAAATCATCTATTATTACTTCTACATCTGCTATGTAATCTTCAATTTTGTTAGAATAATTCACACATGTTTTGAACCCTTTTTCTAAAATTCCTAATTCTCTACGGTTGAAGGATTTAGAAGACAAGTTCATTACATTATTTCAATAGCTTAATTTACTTACTTACTTACTTACTTACTCACTGGCACTATCGAACCCGTAGGTTCATGGCCGCACGGACATAAGCTCTCCATACATCCCTATCCTGAGCTAATGCTTTCCAATCATTCCCTGTATAATCTACTTCCCTCAAATCATACTTAATGTTGTTCTCCCACCTCATTCTTGGTCTACCAACTGGGCGCTTTCCTTCTGGCTTTCCTACAAGAAGTTTCCATGCACGTCTTTCATTCCCCATACGCGCAACATGTCCTGCCCATCGCAGTCTACGGGACTTAACTGTTCTTATTATATCTGGCTTCCTATAAAGACCATGTAGTTCATTGTTATGTAGTCTTCTCCATTCACCTGTCTGTTCATCTCTCTTTGGTCCAAAAATTTTCCTAAGAACTTTATTCTCAAATACTCGTAATCTCCTTTCCTCCCTTAAAGTAAGAGTCCATGTTTCGCACCCATATAATATAACTGGTAGAATAATAGTTTTATATATTTTCAGCTTAACGTTTTTTGAAAGGAGTTGGGACATCAAAAGTCTCTGCAATGCATAATAGCATGCATTTCCAGAATTGAGCCTATGTTTAATTTCTTTGTGCATCTCATTCCTATTTGTGATTATTGTTCCTAGGTATTTGAATTCAGCCAATTCCTCAAAATTTCCCTCATTTGTCATTAGCTGTCCATTTCCATTATATAATGTATTTCTACGTGTGACCATATATTTAGTTTTACTGATATTTACTTCCAGTCCTAATTTCTTAGTGTTACTCAATAGTGTGTGCGTGTTGGCCTTTAGTATCTCCTCGCTATCGGCCAGTAGTACTACATCATCAGCATAAACTAACAGCTTATTAATACCATTCAGTTGTAAGCCTTCCTCATTCTCTAAAGATTTAATGGCATGCTCTAGTACAAAATTAAATAGTAGAGGAGATAGTGCATCTCCTTGCTTCAACCCATTCTGGATTTCAAAAGTGTCTGAAAACTGTTTGCCTACACGCACCCTACTCGTTGAGCCATTTAGACACATTCGTATAAGTCTAACTAACTTTTTAGGAATTCCGAACTCCAGCAGGATACTATATAACTTCTCCCTCTTAATTGAATCATATGCTTTTTTGAAGTCTACATATAGTTGATGTACAGTACCATTATATTCCCATTTCTTTTCTAAAATCTGTCTTATACTAAAAATCTGATCTGTTGTAGACCTGTTTCTTCTAAATGCACATTGATGATCTCCTAGAATGTCATCAATATAGGGAGTAAGTCTGCTTACTAATATATTTGTTAGAATTTTGTACGAAGTTGAAAGTAATGAGATGCCCCTGTAGTTGTTGCAATCAGTTTTATCTCCTTTCTTATAAATTGGTACGATAATTGATTCCTTCCATTCATCTGGAAGAGCTTCTTTTTCCCAAATCATACTAAGCAACCAGCGTATCTTGTCCATCAATTTTTCTCCCCCTGATTTTATCAGTTCTGCTGGGATCTCATCTGAACCTGATGCTTTATACATCTTCAATTTTTCAATTGCCATTTCAACCTCTAATGCACTTGGCTCTGCGACTAGCATTTCTGCTGTCTGTAACTTATCCTCCTCAATGTCCTGTTCTGTATGTACATTTAATAGCTGATTAAAATAACTTTTCCATCTATTTAATATACTCTTGGAATCTGCAATCATATCCCCATTTTCATTCCGAATTATGTTTGTTCTAGCCTGAAACCCTTTCTTCTCTATACTAATTCCCTGATATAATTCTCTAATGTTCCTATTTTTTGCATTCATTTCAAGATCATTAATCTTCTCTCTCAAATATTCCCTCTTTTTACTCTTTAGTAACTTGGTGGTTTCCCGTCTAACACTACCCAATTGCTCTAAATTTACCTCATTTGGCTCGTGTAACCATTTAATTTTTGCTAGCTTTCTTTTCTTTACAATGTCGGCACATTCCTCATCAAACCATTTCTTGTTTTGCCTCTTTTTTAAACAACCAATGCTTTCTGATGCTGACAATTTAATAGTATCTCTTATAGCCTCCCATTCCTTATTTATATCAGATTCTTCTTCGTTTGCCACATTGTCATCTGAAGATTCCAGTACTTCAAATCTATTAGCAATTTTGATTTGGTATTCTTGCTGCATTTCATCATTTTTCAAGTTTTTTAATTCATATTTTACAGAATCATCTTTAGCGTTTGTTCCTCTCATAAGCGATAGCCGTTGTCTGATTTTCACCCTGACCAGATGATGATCTGAATTGCAATCTGTCCCTCTAACTGATCTAACATCAATGATGCTACTGTGCCAGCGTTTATCCACTAATACATGATCTATCTGGTTCCGAGTTTCTCCATCTGGGGACGTCCAGGTGTATTTATGAATATCCTTATGCTGAAATGTTGTGCTCTTAACAATGAGATTCTTTGATGTGGCAAATGTGACTAATCTAACCCCGTTGTCGTTACTATCTTCATGAAGACTGAATTTGCCTATTGTTGGTTTGAATATATCTTCCCGCCCCACTTTTGCATTAAAATCTCCTAAGACAATTTTCATATGATATCGTGAAAGGCTATCAAATAAGCATTCTAATTCTTCATAGAACTCATCCTTGATCTTGTCATCTTTATCTTCTGTGGGGGCATGTACATTTACAATTATAAAATCATGTCGTTTACCCTTTAGAATTATGTATGATATCCTATCACTAACAAACTTAATATCTCGGATAGCGGATAGGATCCTCCTTCTGACTAAAAAACCCGTTCCAAATGCAGGTCTTTCTGCACCCCCATAGTATAATGCAAAGCTTCCTGATTCCTGACTACCTTCTCCTGGCCACCTAACTTCCTGTAAAGCGACTATATCCAAGGGCGATTTATCCAATTCCCGCGTTAATATCTCTAGTGCCCCGCTATTGTATAAAGTCCTAACATTCCACGTTCCTAGGAACATGTCCCTGTGTTTGAGCCTTTGGCATGGGTTCCCTGAAGTAGTCCCCGCCCGGAGAACCGAATGGGGGACTATTTGACCTCCGGAAAATTTTACCCCAGTAGAACCCATGTCCGCATTTCTTGACGGTTGTATTTTTACGGTGAAAGATCGTCACTCTTTCGACCAAGGTACTTATTTCGTCTGGCTTATCACCTTCGACCAGTCCGGCATGGGTAACCCTATCGGCAGCAATGCTACCGCCGGCATAGCTCTCAGGATCATTTAAGCACACAAGCCACTCCACCACGACAAGGTAAAGATACCACGGAGGGATAGCTTAATTTACAGATTGACAAATGTACCATTAAACGAAGAAAATTTCAATAAAGAGTTTAAACATATCTTAAACACTGCGAGATTAAATGGTTTTGATAAAGAATTAATTATAAATAAGTTGAAGAAATTCAAACACAATAAAAGACTTAATGAATATACTACTCTACAAAATTGCAAAGAAAAGAAAAAATACAAGAAAATTACTTACCATCCTGAAATGCATAGGAAATTTCAAAAAAAATTTTGACAAATACAACATTTCTTTGGCACCAATAAATAAATTTAGTCTGGGTAATCTTCTAAGTACCAATAAAAAAGTCAATGTTCCAGACAGTAAGAAATCTGGAATTTATCAAATAATTGTGAAGATTGCAATAAAGTTTATATAGGAAAAACAAAAAGGAATTTGGAAATTCGGACAAAAGAACATTTCAGAAATATTAAAAATTGTGAAATTGAAAAATCTGCAATTGCTGCACATAGTTTATTAGAACATCATAAAATTGGAAGAGAAGCTAAACTTTTAAAACAAGTAGAGAAACCTTTGGAATTGACAGTTTGGGAAAAAATATACATTCAGAAAAACAAAAATAGATCAATGAATTTTGATATCCCTAACGAAATTACATTGATTTCGAAGTTCATAAATTCAACCATAGATGGCAGCACTGAAGATGGCGACAATAGAATAGTTGACGGCCGAAGAATTTCATCAGTCGGAGTTATGGCTGACGATGAACATGATTATGTTTGAAATCGCGATATCATGGAAGCATGAATCCTATGAGGTGAGTTGTTTAAACAATATGTTCTCCGATGAATTTTACATTATTTCTACTTGTTTTCCTTGTTTTTGGAGTGTTTTCCTTATTTTTTCTTGATCCTGATTTTAAATTTTCAATTTTCTTATTTTGTCTGGTTACTTTTTCTTTTATGTTTTTGTTTATTTTAATATAATAAATTTGGGAGTTTTTAACATTATGAGGTTTTATTCTTATTTGTTTAGTTTGTTGAAAAATTTTTCTTCTATTCTATCCCAAAAAAAAACATTACCTACATGTTATTTATTTTTTATTTCACTCACCTCTTACTTCAACTTGTGAACGTGAGACAGCATTGAGAATGTCACAAAGGATGTGACGAAACCCTGGGTCTGCTAGGAGTTATGAAGTATGAGGTGAGTGAAATAAAAAATAAACAATATTAAAAAACTTCATAGTGTTATTTCCTATCTATATAACTTAATTACCTACATGTTTTGAGATTTTTAATTGTAGGAAGTATAGTTTGGTGTCCAAACTGCTAATAATTTCGTAATGTTTGTTTTTGTCCATGCTTAAAATTTTCTTCTCAACTGTCTTCTGTTATATTATTTTTGGTCTGGACATCTTACCTCAATATTAATGTTGATTTGTTCTGACATGTTTCAAAACAATTCTCTGTTTTATCTTCAGCTTTCCCAGACTGTCTGAAGATAAAACAGAGAATTGTTTTGAAACATGTCAGAACAAATCAACATTAATATTGATGTAAGATGTCCAGACCAAAAATAATATAATTAAAATAACCTCAAAATATGTCTTCTGTTCTTTCGAACCATTGTTATTTTTGATGGTTTTTCTGACATTTAGATGTGTTATCCAGATCTAAACATGTTTTAATAAATTTTACCTCCATCATCTTGTTTCTTCTCTTAGTTGATTGAACGTTTTAATGTCTTTTGTTAATCCCAATAAATTTATATTGAAATCTGAAGTTGAGATTATGTCACGGTCGGCCATCTGTATGAGGAGAGGTAGGAAACATTTGATTTTACCATCTCTTGTCTATCTTTATTCTGTTATCTGTGTGAAGCCACAAAAGACACTTATTTCTGTATTCTGAATTAGATTTCTTCTAGTTTTTCAAACTGCTTCTTAAGCATTTAATTTCAATGCTTTATATTCTGTAAACAAGGGAACTGTCAACCATTGCATATCTTGAAATTTCTTCCAGAGAAGCGTTGTGATATACAAAGGCCCTATCTAAAAAAAACAGCTATTTTTAACTACAAAGCATAGAAATTGAAGTAAAAAAACCAACAATGGCAACCCACTGTGCAAAGCAGATAAGCAGATGGATGGCCAAGTGATGAGTAGAGTAGAGTGAAGTGATGTGTGGCAGGGTGCAGCATAGATGGCACATTGTAAGCATTATCCAATCCACCATGTCAGGAGTTGGATTAATTCCTATTCCCAATACTTTAAATGAGAGATTTGAGTGCCTTGCAGATAAAAGGGTGAGATAATTTTTTGGACATGGCCTTGGTACATCATGATGCTTCTTCTTCTTCATCATCATGGTTTAGGCTTATTTATTAGCCTGTTCCGGCTCCAAATTGCTGCTGTTTCCATCTTTTCCTTGGTCTTCCCAAACTACTTCTTCCTTGTGGTGAATAGCTGTATGCTGCTTTTGGTATTCTATTCTCAGTCATCCTTTTAATACACAATTGATCTTCTTGGTGATACAATATTAAAATATATATACAGTCAATATGCCCATTTCACCAATAAATGTTTAAAATGGTCAACAAGTTTCTACAGCCAAGCTGTCATTCTCAAGACCAGATATTGACTGAGTCAATATCTGGTCTTGAGAATGACAGCTTGGCTGTAGAAACTTGTTGACCATTTTAAACATTTATTGGTGAAATGGGCATATTGACTGTATATATATTTTAATCAGTCATCCTTGCCAAGTGTTCTTTCCAGTTTGTTCTGTATTTCACTATTGTTGTGTTTAATTCCTCTACTTTCAGTTGTTGTCTTATTTCTGTGTTATGTTTTTGTCTGTTCTTTGATATCCTGCTATTGGTCTGAGGAATTTCATTTCAGCAGCTTGTATTCTGGCTGATTGTTGTGTTGTCACTGTCCATGTTTCGGATCCATAAGTAATAATACACTCCCACTGTCTTGTATAATTTCATTATAGAGTCTTTCCTGGCTTTATTTTTCAAAGTTCTTTTTAGTGTTCCTGTTATATAATTAAACGTATTTAGTTTGTTATTTACATCTGTTTCCGCTGTGTATGATATTTCGCAACCTAGGAAGTTATATCTTACCACTTATTCTATTGGTTTACTTTTTAATATTATCTTTGTCCAAACTGGATGAACGCGCTTCTTGAAGGCCATGGTTTTTTATTTTTCTGATGATATTTCCATGTTGTATTTTTTTGATATTTCATTTAGTTTATATAGCATTCTTTGTAGTTCGTCCTCTGTTTTTGCTATTAAAATCTGGTCATCTGCTAAGGCTACTGTTTTTATTACTATATTTCCTAAGTTAATTCACCCAGTCGTCATTTGCTTCCATGATCTTATCATGTCGTCGAAATGAATGTTAAAAAGAGTGGTTGATAGTGGACAACCTTGTCTAACTCCTCCTGTTATATGTATTGGTTCCCTTTGATTTATTTTTATTTTTGCTTTCTCATACATTTTCTTAATTACTACTATCAAATGTAGTGGAATTCGTTTTTCACTTAATATGTTCCATAATTTTGGTCTAGACACTTTTTCAAAGGCCTTCTTATCATCTATAAAGAGGATGTGTTTCTCTAAGTTGAATTCTCTTCGCTTCTCTATTATTTGTTTTAAAGTGAATACGTTGTCTGTGCAGCTTCTTCCTTTCCTAAAACCTGTCTGCTCTTCTGATATTATTGCATCTACTATAGTTGTTAATCTTTGGTTGATCATTTTTGCATATATTTTGTTTGCTGCACATAGTAAGCTTATGCCTCTATAGTTTTCTGGCTTTGTTTTATTGCCTTTTTTTAAATATTGAGATTATTTTTCCAATTTTCGATGCTTCTCTGGGAGAAATTTTAAGGTGAGTTTCAGCTTGCAATGGTTGACAGCTTTCCCTTTCCAGAAGAACTAAAAATCTCCACAATATTGAAATTAATTGTGTACAAAATTTGTGCATGTAGATCTAAAACTTAAGATATTAGAAAAATTAGTAAATATGAAAAGGAATGGTGTGTTTGTGTAGAACTGTGGACACACTCTCTGTGGGACCCCCTGTACACGCCAGCCATGGAGAACACTGGTCTTTACAACACACCGAGGACGTGCGAGGAGAGTCAGCCAGCCCCCCGTGTCTGTCTGGGGCTCCTTTGTAAACTCTGTGTGGTCGTCTTCACCCTGGACAACAGGTAGCGTCACTTCTCCAGGTCCGATTGTCCCTCCTGCTCCACGACAAGCAGACTTGGAGGATGAAGACATTGACGTAAGTACTCCTCTTAACTAAACAGCCGATGATGCAGGAACTACTTAAACTAAGCAAATTTCTCGGCGATTCAAGTTTGTTTCAGTTTTGATGATTTATGGAATATTTTTCAATCTCTTGGGTCAAAATTAGATTTGTGATAGATGACACCAAATTGAACATTTTGATATAAGGAACCTTTGGACAGAAATGATTAGTTCTTGATTTATTTTTAGAAAATGTACATTTCATAGCAAGGAACCAAATATTGAACTATTATAGGAAATTTCACTGTGAGGTTTAATTTATTATTTAAAATAAAATTCTTTACACCTCACGTCATATCCAGTCTTCTAATTAAGCTGGTTTCAAAACCTAGGCTGATTCATCATCAGTAATTTCACAAACAATATTCTATTGGTTTATTTTAGGAAGTAATGTTTTGAGGTTCTTTTAATCAAATTTTTTTGAGTCTGGATACATCTTGCGGTGAAATTAAATGTTTCTTACCTCTCCTCATATAAATCTTCTAAGTAGATCGCGATTTCGAGACCACAACTGTCTCATCTTCAGTACTTTCTTGGCGACGGATGTTATGTCAATCGGAAGAAACTCTTCATTTTCCCTCTGTTGGTGGACCGATGAACCTCTGGATCTGGTCAAAATTTGCGGGAATTTCAAAGTTCATAAGTCGCTGATTTTTCAAAAAAGAAAAAAAGAAAAAAAAGAGAGAACACTTCAGAAACATAAAGAATGGAGAAATTGAAAAATCAGGTATAGCAGCACATAGTTTATTAGAGCATCATAGGATTGAAAAAGAAGCAAAACTTTTGAAACATCTATCTAAACCTTTAGATTTAACAGTTTGGGAAAAAATATATATTCAAAAAAACCATACTAGAACCATGAACTTCGAGATTCCAGATGAACCGAGCTTGATTACAAAGTTCTTAAAAAATACAACAGATGGCAGTTTAGAAAATGATTCATTAAAATGAGCACCAGATGGCAGTTTAGGAAATAATTCTTTAAAAGAACATCAGATGGCAGTTTGGATAATTATCAACAAAAGTAAAAATTGACAATCGTGAAAACAGCTGACGATGGTGACAAGAAGTTGCCGATACTGCAGTGCTGTATTTAAAGAAATATAGAAGTATGAGGTAAGAAATAATCACAATTAATTTAATTCTTAAGAAACATTTAATTTCGCCATAAATTAAACCTCATAGTGATTAATTCCTATAAAAGTTAAATATAAGGGATCACTTGTTTGATCCCCCCCGTGTTGACGGAAAGAAAGCTTAGCTTTGACTGTTGAAGTTTGAGAGCTTTGTGTCGTGGACATAACGCATCGTGCACACATTCCACGCACGATGACGTAATTGGAGAGGGAGAACTAGGAGGGGGTAAACAAGGATGGGTAGAGCACAGATCACACAAATGGCACAGAGTCTACAAAATAATGTCGCAGCAAGCGATATTCAAGTCATCACGGTTCAATCTCACTGTTTGGGAGAAGATCTACATCCAGAAGTACAAAAATAGGATTGTGAATTTTGAAATTCCCGGGGAAAAAGATTTGATTTACAAGTTCTTTAGTCAGTCAAAAGATGGAGTGGGAGCTAAGATACATGTTATATTGAAACATGTTCAAATAGAACACAACAAGTTATGGGGTAACATCATTCCAGATTCATCTAGTTTATTATATGAAAAAGAGTTTCTCCAATTTAAAGGTTAACAAAATAAAGATTTTTTTTAAGTTTTAGATTGAACATTTCTTACTGAATGACAAATTATATTTAAATAATTTATTATATTAATTTTTCTCTTCAAATATAGAAGAAACCATCAAAATTGGAACATAAATTTGAGTAGCTGGTGAGGAATTCACTTAATTTTTGCAAGTTCATGCGTGACCGACTTTTTTTTTGAAGAGATTGAATCAGTTAATATACACATTATACAGGGCTTCCAATATAAAACCGGACCGGCCTCACAGAGTTTCACCCGGCACGCAGTGCTGTCTCTTCCTCCCGCAATTCACCCTGCTTGCCACCCGTCCTTGAACTGTTTCTTACCTTATAGAAAATGCTGGAAATGTTGTCCTCCTGCAGTTAAACAGGCATTATACCGAGTAAACACATTTAGATTGACACGCTGTAGTTCGGGCACTGTCAAGTTTCTGATTTCATTTCTTATGTTGTTCTTCAGTTCTTCCAATGTGTGCGGATTTGTTTTGTACACTTTGTCTTTCAGGCTACCCCACAAATAAAAATCACACACTGTTAGATCTGGGGAGCGAGGGGGCCATACACCAGCACTAATCACTCTATCTTCAAACACTTCCCTAATTTTATTCATGGACTCCTCTGCTGTATGAGCAGTAGCAGAATCTTGTTGAAACCACCCACATGATTTCTCTTCAAATTTAGTCACAAGATCGTGGATTGTCGATCTGGAAGGAGGTAATTGTCCAGGGAAGTTCCGAATAAATTCCTCGCGAACGCGACGAGCTGATTCGTATTTATAATAACATTTACACACATAAATGCGCTGCTCTAATGTCAGCTGACGTCTCATCTTGTCGAACGATAGTAAACTGACTAGTTCAAGGACAAGCGGCTGGCAGAGTGAAATGCGGACGAGGAGAGAGCGCTGCCTGACGGGTGAAACCCCATGAGGCCGGTCCGGATTTATATTGGAAGCCCATTATAATATTTTAGGTTTTCTCACCTGGAACATGTTTCGGCAGACTTTTCTGCCATTCTCTCAGCCAGAAATCAATATGGTTTCTTTCTCTTTATCCTGTGCATTATTTTAAAACTTGATGATGATATGACATGCATTTGTTTTGCTTGCAGCAAGGTCTTGGGTTTGATCCGTTCCGTTCACTGAACAACATCTGGTCACCACGTTCTACCGAGAGCTGGAATCCTCAGAATCACGAGTGATGGTAAAAACAAATGACAATACCTTCAAATTTGTAGAAGAGTGTGCAATATTTAGATTTGTGTGCGCAAAATTTACTTTGTCCTCTTTTTTTCTAAATTTGTTTGATTTACGAAAGAGAGCTAATGTATTATATAGTGACAGGACTTAAATAATGATCCGATATACTTTTGTTTGTGTAGTTTTTACCACGACGACTTGAAAGTCTTTCTTGACATGTACACATACTCAGCTAGCTCCAGCAACGCCTGCGTTTTAATTACAGTCTGAGATTTATTGTAAAATATAATAGGAAGTAACATTATGAGGTTTTGAAATTTGTCGGAGAACATTTTTTAAAAACTCACCTCATAAATCTTGTGTTTTTCATGAAATCGCGGTTTCAAACTTAATCACGCCCATCTTCAGCCACAATTCCGACTGATGAAATTCTTTGGCCATCAACTCGTCTATTGTCACCATCATCAGCCCTGCCATCCATGGTTGAATTTATAAACTTCAAAATCAAAATTTTGTTCGTCAGGAATGTCAATGAATTTTGATGTATCTAATGAACAAAATTTTGATCTATGGTTGAATTTATAAACTTCAAAATCAAAATTTTGTTCATCAGGAATGTCAATGGATTTTGATGTATCTAATGAACAAAATTTTGTTCATCAGGACTTTTGATGTATCAAAATTTATTGACATTCCTAATGAATGAACAAAATTTTATTCATCAGGACTTTTGATATATCAAGATTTATTGGCATTTCTAATGAACAAAATTTTGATCATTGGTTGAATTTATAAACTTCAAAATCAAAATTTTGTTCGTCAGGAATGTCAATGAATTTTGATGTATCTAATGAACAAAATTTTGATCAATGGTTGAATTTATAAACTTCAAAATCAAAATTTTGTTCATCAGGAATGTCAATGGATTTTGATGTATCTAATGAACAAAATTTTGTTCATCAGGACTTTTGAATGAACAAAATTTTGTTCATCAGGACTTTTGATGTATCAAAATTTATTGACATTCCTAATGAACAAAATTTTGATTTTGAAGTTTATAAATTCAACCATAGATGGCAGCACTGAAGATGGTGACAATAGAAGAGTTGATGCCCAAAGAATTTAATCAGCCAGAGTTGTGGCTGAAGATGCACTTATTACATTTGAAACCGCGGTTTCGTGAAAAATATGTAATTTATTATGAGGTGAGTTTTCAAAAAAAGTGTTTTCCGACGAATTTCAATGATTACACCTCATAATGTTTACTTCCCAACATTAATTTAATTATATTAATTTAATATAATTATGAGGTTTTACTTAATAATCAGTTTGGCTCGTTTAATTCTTACCTCATATCGTTGTTTCTGTTAGATATATGTTTCAAGGCATGTTAGCTTCATCTTCAGTACTTACTGGTAGTCTGTAACTACTGAAGATGAGGTAAACATATGTTTCAAGGCATGTCAGCTTCATCTTCAATACTTACTGGAAGTCTGTAACTACTGAAGATGAGGTAAACATGCCTTGAAACGTATGTCTAACGGAGACAACAATATGAGGTAAGAATTACACAGACCAAACTTATTATTATGCTCTGAGATGTTTAAGAATGTCATTAAATAAACTTGTACCGTTACATCATTATACAGGGTGTTTCAGAATTAAACCCAAGACATTTTTATGGTTTTAGATAAGTTATATGAGGTGGAACACCGACCACGGACCACTCAAATGACATCTGTAGGAAAACAAGTGTAACTAAATTAGTATGGTTCAAATTCTTCCCTGTAGGGGGAGAGCACCTAAATCTCTGTTAAGGGAAACATGGGCTTACAAGAAGAAGATAAGTTATAGGAAAGCAAATTAAATTTGAAGAAAAAATTGATACTTCAATTGAGATTTGAACCTAATGTCATTTGTTTTGTACACCAGCATTCTTACCATCTAACCTATAATGCTTCTGATTTATTGATTTTTCTCGTACAAATATAATTCCTGCATGCCAGAAAGTTTCTTCTTCTTCTAATTCTACAGTCCTTTATGGGCCCTGGCTGCTCTTAAGACACTCTTCCATGTATCCCTATCCAATGCCCTCTTCCTCCATCCCCGACCCCAAGCTTTCAGAGGTCCTTCTCTACTCCATTCATCCATCTCAACTTCGGTCTTCCTCGATCTACTCTCGGTAGTGTAAGCTTTCTAGAGGTATTCTCCTCCTCCATTCTCATTATATGACCCACCCAGCTAGACAATTTAGTATAGAGAAAAATCTATGAATAAATCGTAGCTTAGATGGTTAAGAACATTGGTGTACAGAACGAGATATTGAGTTCAAATCCTAATTAAGGCATACATTTTTCTTAATAAAATTAAAATGAGTTGTTCCTCATCTCACCTCACACACTCTTGTGTTCTTCACAGCACAGGATCACGGTTTCAGGAACAGTTGTTCCTATCTTAAGCTAATTTTTTGACTGTTGAATTTTTGCCTTCACCATTGTCTTCTAAACTGCCATCTACTGTTGATTTGATATGTTGATTTGGTTCCTTTCTCGGTATTTTCATGTCTCTTGTTATGTTGGCTTGAAGAGCCACCTTATCTGCGAATGTGTTATGTCTTATCAGGCAGAATTTGAGTTTTGCAGCTGCCTGCGAAGTTCAGAGACACTCATTTGAGTATTCGATCAGCAGTACATCTGAGGAATGTCAAGAAAGGGAAAGTGGAAAAATCTGCAGTGGCTGCCCATGCATGGTCTGAAAAAATATCTTATCGAGAAAGAAGCTAAATTATTAAAACAAATAGAAAAACCAAAAGAACTTACTGTTTGGGAAAAGATCTACATTCAAAAGAGCGAAAAGAAGAAAATGATGAACTTTGAAATTCCCGGTGAGAATGACCCAGTTTCGAGGTTTTTCAGTCAGCCAATGGAAGGAGCGAAGGACAGCTCTTCAAGACGACAGAACAATGGTTGTGACGATACTGAGGATGGAACAGAAACTATGTTCCGAAACTAGTTTATAGTCAAATAAGAAGAACAATATGAGGTGAGTGATAAAAAATTCTACCTTAGTGTAACACAGTTTGTATTTGAAGAGAAAAATATGCACATAGACTGGGGTATCACAGTATCATTCTGTGTATGAATTTAATTTGCTGGCAGGTGTTAGCTCAAAGTAGGGTATTGCTTGTTAGGGTGAGGTACATGTTGGCACCTGCAAGGTGGATGTGAAGGCCGAACAAGAAACCTGAAACAAATGAGCTAAAGAGGGAAGCCATGTCACATCTAACAAGTTAGTGATATACATGCCAGATGTATATCTGATACGTGGAACAAAAACCAGATTGTATAAAACACTAATTAAACCAGTGCTATTAATAGTGAGTGGAGAACATATTTTTAACGACTCACCTCATATAATTTCAAATTTCTTTGATACTGGCGGTTTCAGACAATATCTTGTCCCTCTTCAGTCATGGCTTCCACTGAAGAGGGACAAGATATTGTCTGAAACTGCCGGTATCATAGAAATTTGAAGTTATATGAGGTGAGTCGTTAAAAATATGTTCTCCACTCACTATTAATGATATAACCTCATAATGTTTACTTCCCAATATTAATTTAAATATTGACTCATTCTGTTGAGTTGATTCTTGTCTCACCTCATACTTCTTAACTCCCTCGCAGATCCAGATTTCTTCACTCTTGTGAATGTAATACAGCATTGAGAATGTCACAAATACAGTGAAGAAATCCGGATCTGCGAGGGAGTTAAGAAGTATGAGGTGAGTCAAGAAACAACTCAACAGAATTAAAATAAAGCTCATAGTGTTACTTCTTACCTACATAACTTAGTTGACTCATTCATTCATAGAAGAACCTCATAATGTTATTTCCCATATTTAACTTATTGAATGTTCTAATCAGTTTTATATGTCCCGGATCGTAGCCGAGTGGTTAAGGCAGGAAGCCTTGGCAAAGAGCTATGGGACTTGCACTGGTTCGAGTTTCCATGGGGGAAGAAATTTTCTCATGGTATTTCGGCCAGTATGGACCGGTGCTCACCCAGCATTGTGAGACATTTGGGTAGCTACAATAAGTAGCGACTCCAGGTTCAGAAAACCAGCTATAGTGGCTGGGGGACTCGACATGCTGACCACATGTGACCCCTACACTGGCTGGTCATCTACCTGAACATGTGGATGAGATGCCGGCTGGTAGGCTAAGGGCCTTCTAGGCCTGTCGCGCCAGGAGTTTTTAATCAGTTTTATATCCATCCATCCATAGTAATTCTGCCTGACGGCAGGTCTTTCACTGCAATCTTATCATTTTCATGCTATGCTTTGCAGCTTTACTAGGGAATTATAGGTGTGGTAACTTCCCATTGCTTTCCACACCGGTGAAAGATGATGATGATGATAAGGATGATGATGAAGATGGCCGGATGATTTTCGGGGACCGTTAGGCTGTAAGCTTCCTGACATTTGTCTTACAGGTGAGGAAAAACCCCAAAAGAAACCTCACCCAGGAGCCTGTCCCGACCGGGAATCGAACTAGGGCCTGTCTGCTGATAAGGCAGCGTGCTACCTTGAGACCACAGCAGTGGACCAGTTTTATATAATTCTATTTTTTTCTAACACTGGAGTAATATTTTTTTAGTTTGTTATTTTTGTATTAGTTTTGTAGTCTGACCATTTGTATTCTGCTGTTTTTCATGTGTACCTCTCTGCTGCTGTTATTCTTGAGACTTCAGCTGCTTTGATAATCCATAATTCACTGCCATATAGAAGAATAGGAGTTGCCAAGATATCTTATAATTTAATTCTTGTTTTTTATTTAAATAGATTCTTTATTACTTGTGTATAACAGTGGCAGCAGGTGGTTTATTGCTCCCAACATGGTTTTGTACCTGAGTAGATGGTTCAAATCCCGGTGAATAATTGTATACTTAATTTTAGATATGGTGGGAGAAATATAGCCCTTGCGCTCCTTGTCCTCCCTGGTCTGGTACTAGCTTTTGGCCTGGATTCTTTGTAGGGTCTAGGGGTTATGTTCGTTGCCTCTGATCCGAAGGATCACAGCATCAAACCTGGGTGAAGACAAAGGACTTTTTAGGATAGAAAAATCCAACGGACAGATTGTCCTGGATGGACTTTAAACTGTGGGTCCCAAGTGTGGAGGTTTTTAGAAGATATAATAGCTTTTAAAGCTGTAAAATAGGTTCTAAAGAGCTACTTGAGGTTTCTAAAAAAGTGTAATAACTAGAGATCGTGAAAGTGGTTTTGTTTTTAGGCAAAATTTGTTTTAAAATTTCAAGATTTCGCTGTTATTGTGAATTTGGTGGTGTTATTGTAAAAAAATGTAAATTTGAGTCTTTTTAATCTTGGTTTAGGAGGCAAAAACTTATCTTATGCATTAATATAATTCATATTTCTTGGAATTCATATTGGCCATAGAACTTAAAATCTATGGAGAGACCATATTTGAGCATGAGAAGGACAGAAAATATTACCCCTATGTTGTGAACTGTGTTGCAACCATTTGCAACAGTGCGTGGAGATATGGTGCCATCATATATGGCAGTTAAAAAGAAGATGGAATCCAAAAACAGTGTTTAAAAATTGCATTATGAAAATTTTGCAAATAGAACAAAAAATCTCTGAAATTTGTTGAAAATTTTAAATTTCGGTGATTTCGCATTATAATAGGATTTCGCGTTATTTTGCTATTCATAAATGCTTTTTTTGAGGTTATGGGAAGTGAAATTAAGAAATGGTACAAGAAAATGACAAAATTGGAGCATTTTGCATTATTGCAACTCGTAAATTTCACGGATATCTAGTAATACCATGTAATATCTTCTTCTACGCCTTTACAGCCATTTTGGTTTAGCCTTAGTGTTGTTTGTAATATTTGACCATTCTCTCCTGTTTTATTTTTTGTTTTCTTCATCCGAGAGCTCTTAAATCTGCCTCGACATCATCCATCCTTCTAAATTTCTATCGCCGCACGTTGAAAGAAAAATGGATTTAAGAATTATGAAATTAACAAAATAAATTAACTATAGGAAATTTTTTTTAATTTTTTTCAATACTTCAATAAAATCCTCAAAGATCTCCAGAAATTTCTGGATACCTGTCATCATTGAACTAGGCCAAATTATGTAATTTTGAGCCTGGACAGCTTAATGGATAGAGCACTGGAATGGAATTCTAGAGATGCTGGATTCATATCCCGGTTGAGGCATTAATTTTTTCTGAAACTATTAATTTGTCCTTTAATGTAAGATTGAATTTAATATTAACACTTTGAGTCCGGCAGTGGTACTAGTACCACGTCATTTAAATGACACTGAAGCCAGAGAAAATTAAATCCCTCAGCATGCCTGTGCCGGCAGATTTACAGGGGTGTTTTTCTGAACCAGAAAACACCCCTGTAAATCCACCTGCACAAACATGCCGAGGGATTTAATTTTCTCCAGCTTCAGTATCATTTAAATGCCGTGGTACTAGTACCACTGTAGGACTCAAAGTGTTAAAACACCAAAAATATAAGCTTTGCTGGTAAAATAAGTAATGTTTAAAAAGAAAATAACATCAAATGTGTAAATTTAATTTAAAAAAACAATTTTAGCCTAAAAAACACACACACAAGTAAACCAACGAGTAAAGTAGGCATTTTAGGCACAGTTAAACCTTCCAGGTATAATTTTCAGAAAACCTGTACCTATATCCTACAGAATTGGTTTTTATTTATTCTTTTAGTGGAAAAAATTAGACAGTAAATATAAAATGTGAGGTTTTGTAACAACTTAGTTGGACATTCTTAAGGTCTATATGGATATTAATTTTATAATTATAGTAGCTTCCTGAAAACTTATATCAAATAACTTATAATTTAATAGTACAAATGTGACCCAGTCACATTATTACATTCCTCTGTTGTGAAATTAAAAACAGGCAGCGTGTAACATGGAGCTGTGGTATATGTACATGTGAAGTGAGTACGTGTTACATGAAGTGGAGTTTAATAAATACATCAGAGATGCTATAACTTGTAGTTCACTAATAAACCTGCGTCCGGTACATCTTAAGAAATGGTCACCTTTCCAGTTCCCATCTACAATAGAACTTACATTGCTGTGGAATTCGAAGAATAGAAAATGCATTAAAATATCATAGAATGCTTCAGAAATATGGCTATACGTTTGATCGTATTTTGTGACGAAAATATTATTATTAAAGGAAATATGATGTTATCATTGGAAAGGAAATCCTTCAAATTACAACAATAGAACAGAACAAAGCAGCGTGGCGGGTTGATTTTTGTGGGCTAGCATCGAATGCCTCCACAATTCTCTTCGTTGTTTCTGCATCCGTGCTAATGCGAGGCCTTCCAGGAGGTTTGATTTTCTGCATCCTTCCCGTTTCCAGCAGTCGTTTTCTCCACTTCCCCACAGTCGACGGCTGCAATGCTACGTTAAACTCATGTCTTGCGGCCTCACAATCATTAGCATACGTTATTGCCCATGCAGCAATTGTAATTTGCTGTTGCATATTCAATGCCATTTTGACTAATGATGTAAGTTCTACACTGTTTTGTTTTATTCCATTGTTGTAATTTGAATAATTGCCTTTCCAACGGTAATTTCATATTTCCTGTAATGGTAATATTTTTATCACACAACGCGATCAAACGTATAGCCATATTTATGATTCACTCCGTACTTAACTAGTTTTGGGGATTCTTGTAATGGTTGTTACCTGCATTATTTTTGAGAAAGAAACCAAAAAATACAGAAATTATATTATAAGAATGTAAATAATTAATATTTAATTTTAGGAAGTGATATTTTGAGGTTATTTTAATTATATTATTTTTAGTCTGATCATCTTATCTCAATATTAATGTTGATTTGTTCTTGGACATGTTTCAAAACAATTCTGTTTTATCGTCAGGTTGTCCAGACAAGCTAGTTAGATTTAACTTTTACAGGAATTAATCACTATAAGGTTTAATTTATGGTGAAAATAAATGTTTCTTACCTCTCCTCACGTAAATCTTCTAAGTAGATCCCGATTTCGAGACCATAACGGTCTCATCTTCAGTACAATATTGGCGACTGATGTTATGTCGATCGGAAGAAACTCTTCTTCTTCCCTCTGTTGGTGGACCGATGAACCTCTGCCCTGCAAATTTTGACCTGATCCAGGGGTTCATCGGTCCACCAACAGAGGGAAGAAGAAAAGTTTCTTCCGATCGACATAACATCAGTCGCCAAAAAAGTACTGAAGATGAGACTGTTGTGGTCTTGAAATTGCGATCTGCTTAGAAGATTTATATGAGGAGAGGTAAGAAACATTTGATTTCACCATAAGCTAGTCAGAGTCTGGACAAGCTGACGATAAAACAGAATTATTTTGAAACATGTCCAAGAACAAATCAACATTAATATTGAGGTAAGATGATCAGACTGAAAATAATTTAATGTAAATAATTAGATGATTAATATAAATATTTTTTTAAGGAATCTTGAAAACACCTTAGAATTGAATGAGAAGTTAACGTAAATCTAACCTAAAAATGGGCATATTATATTGTTGGAACATGTCTGTTACCAAATTATATGTCTTATTCTTCCTCTACGCATGAAAGCTGGCAGTTTGTTGCGCCCCTCTCCATTGATGATTTCCTAGAGTTATGGAAGGATTAAGATAAAATAATTGTTTTATTCTTATGACTATTCAAAAAATCGCTCCATTAATACTCATCCTTGTAAAGATGTATTTTTAAAGGGGGGTAGAATTTAAGTTGGTATATATCTAATTTGCAATTATCAATAATTGTGAATTTTATGTTTTTATTAGTGATTTAACACTTCTCACTGAAGGATAAATTATATTTGAAGAGAAAAATTTTTGCCTAGACCGAGACTCGAACCCGGGACCTTTGGCTTGCCGGGCCGAATGCTCTACCAACTGAGCTACTGAGGCGAGTTGTGATCTAGATGCAAATTTTTCTCTGATATACGTTGTAATTCCCTCACGCCAAATGCTTTGAAACCTTTGCTTCTGTCTTTGCAAATGGCGGCTTCTTAGTTAAGAAGACATTTATTGGGAATTTAACATTACTTTATAAAGCTAGTAAGGCTTCTAATGATGTTTTTATTATTAATTTAACATTTCTCACTGAAGGATAAATTATATTTAAAGAGAAAAATTTTTCTCTTCAAATATAATAGTGAATTTGTTCATTCACTACAGGTCTGGGGTATGGTGACGTCCTTCCATCATTGTTGTGGTGTTCGTAACGGCCTTTTCTGCTGAGGTGTCCAGTCACATACTTTCTTCACTAATCTACCGTTCTCCATTCTATCTATGTGATTGTTCCAATTTGGTCTTCTATCATTTATCCAGAGGTTTATAGGTTCAATTTCACATTCTTGTGAGTAAAAAATAATTTATTACATCTCACCTCATTAAAGTCCATGATTCTCACAGAACCAGTTTCAGAAGCTGTTGCTTCCATACTTACTTACTCACTGGCACTATCGAACCCGTAGGTTCATGGCCGCACGGACATAAGCTCTCCATACATCCCTATTCCGAGCTAATGTTTTCCAATCATTCCCTGTATAATCTACTACCCTCAAATCATAGTTAATGTTATTCTCCCACCTCATTCTTGGTCTACCAACTGGACGCCTTCCCTCTGGCTTTCCCACAAGAAGCCTCCATGCAGGCCTTTCATTCCCCATACGTGCAACATGTCCTGCCCATCG
The DNA here is from genome assembly GCA_030220185.1 of Diploptera punctata. Taxonomy (NCBI): domain Eukaryota; kingdom Metazoa; phylum Arthropoda; class Insecta; order Blattodea; family Blaberidae; genus Diploptera; species Diploptera punctata. Next base: position 3,064,438 of record JASPKZ010003835.1, read on the forward strand.
CAGTCTACGAGACTTAACTGTTCTTATTATATCTGGCTTCCTATAAAGACCATGTAGTTCATTGTTATGTAATCTTCTCCATTCACCTGTCTGTTCATCTATTATCTTCGGTCCAAAAATTTTTCGTAAGAACTTTATTCTCAAATACTTGTAATCTCCTTTCTTCCCTTAAAGTAAGAGTCCATGTTTCGCACCCATATAATATAACTGGTAGAATAATAGTTTTATATATTTTCAGGCTGTTGCTTCCATGCTCAGCCAAAACCATGACTGTTATCATCAACTTTCATGCTGCCATCTGGTGTCAGTTTGATGAACTTTGAGATTAAATTTTGTTCACCAGAAATTTAAAAATTCATGGCTTTATATTTATTCTTCTGAATGTATATCTTTTCCCAAGCTGTTAATTTCAAGGGCTTCTATAAATGTTTTAAAAGTTTAGTTTCTTTTCCAGTTTTGCGATTTTCTAGTAAACTATGAGCATTGTCGAGGATTTTAGTTAGCTACAATAAGTAGCGACTCCAGGTTAAGAAAACGGCTGGTGGGACCTGACATGCTGACCACATATCACCCCTAATCTCTGGCTGGATGATCATGTACCTCTAAGATTAACGCATGTGGATGTGAGGCCAGCAGCTGGATGTGAGGCCAGCAGCTGGATGTGAGGCCAGCAGCTGACTGGTAGGCCAAGGGATTTCTAGGCCTGTCGTGCCATGGAGTTTGATAAATAAAGCCAGTAAAGCTATTTTTTTATTCATTTTTTTATTTTAAATTTTTTAATATTTCTTACTGAATGACAAATCAGACATTTTTTAATTCTGAGATTTTACACATTTTTAATAATAATAATATAATTGCGCACAATCGTGCAAAATTAATTAATTGGTGTATTGCGCTAATGACATTGTCACTTTGGAACACAATTCCAGATGATATCTTGTACACTTTAGTCCGCACAGTTTACATCTGCAGCTGTCTTCGATTTGATGGTAAGTGACATTCACACACACTTTGTGATGGAAGCCGTCTGGTGCCTTAGTTCCTTGTTTGGTCCACACCAGCTCCTATCAGCGTATTGTAGAATTCTTCAGGAATGACATCCCGCTTCTGTCTTCTCTCTTGCATCTGTTGTTCGTAAGCTTTAGTGGATGGCATTCTGAGGTCTTCCAGGAAGAACTGTTCTCTTGCTAGTACATAGACCAGTCTCGAGGGAGTGAATTTAGAGACTGCCAGAATTTTCTTTAGATAGGAGGCCTTGACGCTTTCCCAGATTTTTAAGTAATTTATCTTCAGATGTTCCCAAACTATCTCTATACCATATGCAATTATCGGCATTATTTTTGCATTGAAGAGTTGCACAGCTGTGTCTATTGATAGTAGGGCAGGTGATTTTATTTCATTCACGGCTTTTAGAGCCACTGCTGCTCTTTCTCTGACGTGTATCTCGAAAGTGGTGCCAGAGGTCTGAAAGATAATGCCGAGATATTTATAATGGCTGACTTTTTCTAACTCCTTGTTCTGTTCTAATGCAGTCTCTGGTCTTCACTCTACCTCCTTTCTTAAAGACCATTGTGACCATTTTCTCTTTGTTTATGGCCAGGTCATTTCCTCTTGCCCAGGTGGTTCTTTTTGCAGAAAAAGAAATGTCGCACATTCTGTTTGCGTTTCCTTATTTGGTTCATAGATGGTATAAGAATGTGAATGGTGGTTGGATCTTTTTGCAGGACGTGGACCAATGCTTGAGGAACAATAATACGAAAAAAAAATTATCATGATGTTGAGTGATTCCGGGTTATGTGGCCTTATAAGGGAAATATCAACAGAAAAGAGGAAGGTATCAAACTGGCTAAGGCCTGGTATCATACACTAGAAAATAAATGCATTAACAATAGGGACAACAAGGAGACGACCATTAGCCAATCAGCAAGAGCCACGCCCACTCACCGTGCACCCACCACTAATACAACGTCCGCAGCGCTCACTCTAAGTAGATCTTCCGACCAGGAAACACGCCTAGAAGCACTTGCCACTGAAGATGCCCTCAGCAGTTGAGGGCGAAACGTCTGGTATCAACACCAACTATGGACCACGGCCACATAACCCGGAATCACTCAACATTATGATTACCGGCCGTGAAAGCCTGCATTCAACTAGATAAATTATCGTCTGAATTGGGAATCGAACCCTGGACCAGGACTGGAACATGTTAAACTAAATATTACATGTAAATATTAAACTTTACTAATATTTAATTTTAGGAAGTGATATTTTGAGGTTATTTTAATTATATTATTTTTAGCCTGATCATCTTACCTCAATATTAATGTTGATTTGTTCTTGGACATGTTTCAAAACAATTCTGTTTTATCGTCAGCTTGTCCAGACTCAGACATAAAACAGAATTGTTTTGAAACATGTCCAAGAACAAATCAACATTAATATTGAGGTAAGATGATCAGACTAGAAATAATATAATTATGCTTTACTGCTTAAAAGTAATGTAAAATCTCATTAAAATGCAGAAGTGATCTGATGGCGATGTTAATAGCTCTAGTTACCTGCCTTCAGATGTAAGTGGAAACAAATGTTAGTGTTTGTACTGTGTCTCAAATGGTGTAATGGGCTACACACTGATGTATATAATCGGAGGTCCAGGGTTTGATTCCCAGTTCAGACGATAATTTTCTTTTAAAAAATATAGCATTAACTCGTATGTTTCAATGTTTTTATTATTAATCATTATAAGTTAAGTTTTTTTCTGACTCACCTCGTATTTATGATTTTTTCTTGCAGACCATAGTTTCAGCAATTTCTTGCCATCTTCAATGCTACCCGACTATTATTTTTATTATTAATTTAATACTTCTCATGGAAGGACAAATTATATTTGAACAGAAAAATATACGTTCAGACTGGGGTTTCAACACATGACCTTTGGCTTTCTATGCCAATGCTCTACAAACTGAGCTATCTGAGCACTCCTTTCTAAATGCAAATTTTTCTCTTATACATTGTTAATTCCCGAGTGCCAAATGCTACGAACTGTTGCTTGATCATGCAAATGGCAGCTTCTTTCTGTTTTTTAAGAAGACTTTTATTATTAATGTATAAGAGAAAAATTTGGATTTAGATTGGAATGCTCAGGTGGCTCAGTTGGTAGAGCATTGGTATAGAAAGCCAAAGATTCTGGGTTCTAACTCAAGTCTGAATATATATTTTTCTCTTCAAGTATCATATATTTAAAATTAGAGGGTTGATTCCTTTTTGCAGAATGTGGTCTATTTATACAGTATTTTCCAATATCTTTATGTGTGTGTTACCCTAACATGAGTCACATTCTTGAAGAAGTTGTTCACTTTGTTTAAACACAATGTTTGCATTTGATTTGTTGAGTTTGCTGCACGGTCACGTATGTTTCTGCACAGCTCTGTTAGCCGAGAGTTCAAACAGATCACTCAGAGTTTCCAAGTAATGTGACGACGTGTTGACACTGAGTGGCCTCAAGAGACGTCTGGGATCCTCCACTGAAACACATTTGTTACATTCTTTAAAATCTATCCAGATTACACATCTACAACAGAGAAAATGAGAAAGCTGGCGCTGGAGAATATTGCAAGCTTCTTAGTCGCTATATTTATAGTTTATTGTTTATTTATTAATTTTTAATAACACTGAGCAACAAAAAAATACTTTTTTTTTGTCCCAGAAAGAAAAATATGTGATTCTGATAGTATTTTTCTCCTGAATTCAAATATGATATCGGTTTTTCTCCACCACACAAGGTTTCCGAGAGACAGGAATTTATAATTTCATACACTTTAATATTTTATACATTCGTAACTACACAATATTCGAACATTCGGATTCACCTAGAAAGTAAGAAATGACGATTTTCTGCTATATTTCGCCTGTGGAGCATCCCTCTTGATGGTCCAACAATAATCGGCCAGCATATTAGGATTCCATTTGCCTTGATATCTCTTTTCCATAGCTGAAATCTCCTGATGAAAGTGTTCCTCGTGCTCATCGCTCAGTGGACAAATGGACGAAAAACATTTATTAAGAAAGTAATTATTTAAATCCATTAATTGAAATTGAAATAAAAAAAACTGTGGGTGATGGAGAAATTCCGAATACATATTTGAAAACACGATAAAAAACTGCATCAAGTACAACTATTGGTACTCATGAGACAAAAATCATATTGACCAGTGTAATCTTTATATATATATGTTATGATAAGAAAAATAAATGCCTGGACGGGATTCGAACTCGGATCTCTGAGTCTGTACCTCAGCGTGATATCCATTACACTACCAGGCGAATCCAATTCAAACATTTATTTTTCTTATATATGTATTATATTCTCCATTATTACTAGATGTCGCAAGAACTCGGTCTCCACTGCCATCTAGTAGCTGGGATATATATATATATATATATATATATATATATATATATATATGGTATGATAAGAAAAATAAATGCCTGGACGGGATTCGAACCCGGATCTCTGAGTCTGTACCTCAGCGTGATATCCATTACACTACCAGGCGAATCCAATTCAAACACTTATTTTATATATATATATATAGTTCTTCTGTACGTGTGTTTGTTACTGAACTCCTCCTAAACGACTGGACCAATTTTCATGAAATTCTTTTGTGTGTGTCTGATTGGGTTCCTCGATGGTTTAGATTCACAATTTGACCCTCTAAAACCATTAGGTGTAGGAGTTCACATGTAGTCAAAATTTAAAAATCACTCTAGCAGTCACAATTTTTGATGTTTCACAACGTAACTCAGTACATCCTATTAAAATAAACCAAGGTAGGTATTATCCAAAAATGAGCGCAATCAGACAATTACAAGTGGAGGTTTACTTGAAATCAGAAATTAAAGACTTCCTAAACGACTGGACCAATTCTGATGAAATTTTTTGTGTGTGTTTGAGTGGGTCACTGGATGGTTTAGATTCACAACTGGACCCAATATGTGGCGCTGCGATTAGATTATAGGAATTTTTTTTAATGTCAGATGTGTAGTAATGTGCATTACCGACATATTCCGTGCGACTACAATGTGATGTCATAATGCATGCTTCTTGAGCCACAACAGATGGCAGTGAGGAGTTTTCTTGCTAACTTATTAATCAGTGAATTTTATGGTAAAAAAGTAACTTATATTTTTATTAATAGTGAGTGGAGAACATATTTAAATATAAAAATATGTTCTCCACTCACTATTAATGATATAACCTCATAATGTTTACTTCCCAATATTAATTTAAATACATTTTTATTGTTCGGCCATGACACCAGAATTAAACGTTCATACAGAACAATGTCTGCTGGACCTGCTAGTTCTTCTTCTTCTTCATCACGGTTTAGGCTTATTTACTAGCCTGTTCCGGCTCCAAATTGCTGCTCTTTCCATCTTTTACCACTAGTTTTTAATAAATTAAATTTTTCTTGGGGATTTAGAGAACCTTTAAACATATGAGATGTAACAGGTGCACAGACTTACCACTGGGTCTGCGCAGGTGAGCAACGTCCAGTTCTCTTGACTTTACAACAGGTTCTGAGTTGCCATTTTCATAGAGACCTCTGTGTCCCAGGTACGGAGATACAGCTCTGCACACGTGCGACTCCAGGGTGAGCCTCTTCTCACTGGGCGGGTAGCATTCCACCACACTCTGTCAACACACACAATACTTCCAGACTGGCTAACATTAACACTTACTCACTGGCACTATCAAACCCGTAGGATCATGGCCGCGCGGACATAAGCTCTCCATACATCCCTATCCTGAGCTAATGCTTTCCAATCATCCCCTGTATAATCTACTTCCCTCAAATCATAGTTAATGTTATTCTCTCACCTCATTCTTGGTCTACCAACTGGGAGCTTTCCCTCTGGCTTTCCTACAAGAAGCTTCCATACAAGTCTTTCATTCACCATATGTGCCACATGTCCTGCCCATCGCAGTACATTAACATAATTAAAGAGAGAAATTTACATTCAACTTTTAGTCCACTTCTGTGGTCTCGAGGTAGCGTGCTGCCTTGTCACGCAGCGGGCCTGGGTTCGATCCCTGGTCAGGACAGTTTTTCTGGGTGAGGTTTTTATCGGGGTTTTTCCTCACCTGTAAGACAAATGTCAGGAAAACTTTAAGGCCCAAACGGTCCCCGAAATCATATGGCCATCGCAATCATCATCATTCATATTCATCTTAGATTAGGCTTAGGATTAGGGACTCTCCTGACGCACCACTATCATCATCCATCATATCAGGGCAACGTAACCCCGCCTTCCAGGCGCCCCAACCTCAGAAGGGAACACCAGAAATGTCGAAAGACAACCTGGGGCATTTGCAAAAAGAAAATCAACTTTTTAGGAATTAGCACTATGAGGTATTATTTATTTAAAGAAAATTTTATCTCCTCACCTCACCTTCTTCTTAGACTGGTTTCAGGACCTTCTTTGGTTCCATCCTCAGTTTTTTCATGACTGCTATGTCATTTTGAAGAGCTGCGTCCTCCCTCTGTTGGTAGACTGAAGAATCTCAAAATCAAATAATTTCCCCCGAGAATTTCAAAGTTCATTAATTGATTTATTAATTAATAATTAATAACCGAGGACTTGAAAGCGTAATAATAGTCCCTTCGATTGGTTGCTGGCCAAAGGAAGGCAAGACCAGTGATGGGGCTGCCATCTTATAGCCTCTGGTCAGGCTTTTCTGGAGAAGAAAAGAAAATAAAGGAAACAAGAAAGGAAAGACTCCCTAGCCCTCGGATGCCCTAATAGCGTCAGATTAAAAAAAACAAGAGTTAATCAAGAGAGGTTAGATAGTAAAGTTAAAAGAGTCTGGTATAAGTAAGTGGAAGAAAGGAATAAATACCAGATCGGTTAAAGATAAAAGTAAGGAACAAATCACAAGTAAGTGGAAGCAGTGTTTTGCTCAGCTTGGGCACCTTGTGGTCGCCATCCACATATCCCCTAGTTGGGGATAATTTACAGAAAATAGGTGCCAAATTTAATATGGAAATATCAATTAACAAAACTAAAATTATGGCATTTCATCCAGAATAAAATTTTAGAGATATCTAATCAATTTAAATATCTTGGATATTATCTCCCTATCTGGGATGAAAAGGATATCCCTGAAAAAATTACTTACTTACTCACTTACTTACTCACTGGCACTATCGAACCCGTAGGTTCATGGCCGCACGGACATAAGCTCTCCATACATCCCTATCCTGAGCTAATGCTTTCCAATCATATCCTGTATAATCTACTTCCCTCAAATCATAGTTAATGTTGTTCTCCCACCTCATTCTTGGTCTACCAACTGGGCGTTTTCCTTCTGGCTTTCCTACAAGAAGTTTCCATGCACGTCTTTCATTCCCCATACGCGCAACATGTCCTGCCCATCGCAGTCTACGGGACTTAACTGTTCTTATTATATCTGGCTTCCTATAAAGACCATGTAGTTCATTGTTATGTAGTCTTCTCCATTCACCTGTCTGTTCATCTCTCTTTGGTCCAAAAATTTTCCTAAGAACTTTATTCTCAAATACTCGTAATCTCCTTTCCTCCCTTAAAGTAAGAGTCCATGTTTCGCACCCATATATATATAACTGGTAGAATAATAGTTTTATATATTTTCAGCTTAACGTTTTTTGAAAGGAGTTGGGACATCAAAAGTCTCTGCTATGCATAATAGCATGCATTTCCAGAATTGAGCCTATGTTTAATTTCTTTGTGTATCTCATTCCTATTTGTGATTATTGTTCCTAGGTATTTGAATTCAGCCAATTCCTCAAAATTTCCCTCATTTGTCATTAGCTGTCCATTTCCATTATATAATGTATTTCTACGTGTGACCATATATTTAGTTTTACTGATATTTACTTCCAGTCCTAATTTCTTAGTGTTACTCAATAGTGTGTGCGTGTTAGCCTTTAGTATCTCCTCGCTATCGGCCAGTAGTACTACATCATCAGCATAAACTAACAGCTTATTAATATCATTCAGTTATAAGCCTTCCTCATTCTCTAAAGATTTAATGGCATGCTCTAGTACAAAATTAAATAGTAGAGGAGATAGTGCATCTCCTTGCTTCAACCCATTCTGGATTTCAAAAGTGTCTGAAAACTGTTTGCCTACACGCACCCTACTCGTTGAGCCATTTAGACACATTCGTATAAGTCTAACTAACTTTTTAGGAATTCCGAACTCCAGCAGGATACTATATAACTTCTCCCTCTTAATTGAATCATATGCTTTTTTGTAGTCTACATATAGTTGATGTACAGTACCATTATATTCCCATTTCTTTTCTAAAATCTGTCTTATACTAAAAATCTGATCTGTTGTAGACCTGTTTCTTCTAAATGCACATTGATGATCTCCTAGAATGTCATCAATATAGGGAATAAGTCTGCTTACTAATATATTTGGTAGAATTTTGTACGAAGTTGAAAGTAATGAGATGCCCCTATAGTTGTTGCAATCAGTTTTATCTCCTTTCTTATAAATTGGTACGATAATTGATTCCTTCCATTCATCTGGAAGAGCTTCTTTTTCCCAAATCATACTAAGCAACCAGCGTATCTTGTCCATCAATTTTTCTCCCCCCTGATTTTATCAGTTCTGCTGGGATCTCATCTGAACCTGGTGCTTTATACATCTTCAATTTTTCAATTGCCATTTCAACCTCTAATGCACTTGGTTCTGCGACTAGCATTTCTGCTGTCTGTAACTTATCCTCCTCAATGTCTTGTTCTGTATGTACATTTAATAGCTGATTAAAATAACTTTTCCATCTATTTAATATACTCTTGGAATCTGCAATCATATCCCCATTTTCATTCCGAATTATGTTTGTTCTAGCCTGAAACCCTTTCTTCTCTATACTAATTCCCTGATATAATTCTCTAATGTTCCTATTTTTTGCATTCATTTCAAGATCATTAATCTTCTCTCTCAAATATTCCCTCTTCTTACTCTTTAGTAACTTGGTGGTTTCCCGTCTAACACTACCCAATTGCTCTAAATTTACCTCATTTGGCTCGTGTAACCATTTCATTTTTGCTAGCTTTCTTTTCTTTACAATGTCGGCACATTCCTCATCAAACCATTTCTTGTTTTGCCTCTTTTTTAAACAACCAATGCTTTCTGATGCTGACAATTTAATAGTATCTCTTATAGCCTCCAATTCTTTATTTATATCAGCTTCTTCTTCGTTTGCCACATTGTCATCTGAAGATTCCAGTACTTCAAATCTATTAGCAATTTTGATTTGGTATTCTTGCCGCATTTCATCATCATTTTTCAAGTTTTTTAATTCATATTTTACAGAATCATCTTTAGCGTTTGTTCCTCTCATAAGCGATAGCCGTTGTCTGATTTTCACCTTGACCAGATGATGATCTGAATTGCAGTCTGTCCCTCTAACTGATCTAATATCAATGATGCTACTGTGCCAGCGTTTATCCACTAATACATGATCTATCTGGTTCCGAGTTTCTCCATCTGGGGACGTCCAGGTGTATTTATGAATATCCTTATGCTGAAATGTTGTGCTCTTAACAATGAGATTCTTTGATGTGGCAAATGTGACTAATCTAACCCCGTTGTCGTTACTATCTTCATGAAGACTGAATTTGCCTATTGTTGGTTTGAATATATCTTCCCGCCCCACTTTTGCATTTAAATCTCCTAAGACAATTTTCATATGATATCGTGAAAGGCTATCAAATAAGCATTCTAATTCTTCATAGAACTCATCCTTGATCTTGTCATCTTTATCTTCTGTGGGGGCAGGGCATGTACATTTACAATTATAAAATCATGTCGTTTACCCTTTAGAATTATGTATGATATCCTATCACTAACAAACTTAATATCTCGGATAGCGGATAGGATCCTCCTTCTGACTAAAAAAACATGTTCCAAATGCAGGTCTTTCTGCACCCCCATAGTATAATGCAAAGCTTCCTGATTCCTGACTACCTTCTCCTGGCCACCTAACTTCCTGTAAAGCGACTATATCCAAGGGCGATTTATCCAATTCCCGCGTTAATAGCTATCTCTAGTGCCCCGCTATTGTATAAAGTCCTAACATTCCATGTTCCTAGGAACATGTCCCTGTGTTTGAGCCTTTGGCATGGGTTCCCTGAAGTAGTCCCCGCCCGGAGAACCGAATGGGGGACTATTTGACCTCCGGAAAATTTTACCCCAGTAGAACCCATGTCCGCATTTCTTGACGGTTGTATTTTTACGGTGAAAGATCGTCACTCTTTCGACCAAGGTACTTATTTCGTCTGGCTTATCACCTTCGACCAGTCCGGCATGGGTAACCCTATCGGCAGCAATGCTACCGCCGGCATAGCTCTCAGGATCATTTAAGCACACAAGCCACTCCACCACGACAAGGTAAAGATACCATGGAGGGCCCTGAAAAAATTACTAGTTATAATAAAAGTTTGGGAATTATTAATCAAGTTATGAAACCATCCCTTGTACAAAAAAACACCAGATTATGTTTATATAACACTTTGGCTAGACCAATGTTGACCTATGGTAGTGAAGCATGGACAGTAAAAAGACAACATGAAAGCAGAATAACGGCTTGTGAAATGAGATTCATGCACAGAACAGCGGGTTACACCAGATGGGATCGGAAAAGGAACACCGATATCTTAAAAGAATTGAAGACTACGCCAATTTTGGAATATATTAAACAGTACCAACTAAATTGGAAACACCATCTTGAAAGAATGAGTTCAAATCGGATCCCCAAAGCTGTTTATAATTATATATCAAGAGGACGAAGATCTCTGGGCCATCCTATGAAACGCTGGAGGAAAAATTTTCTATAGGATCATAACAGGCCTTGGCCTAATACTTGGAAGGAAGAAGAAGAAGAAGAATCTGACACAAAATTATAACATTTGAGTGTATGTTACCTGCACAACAAGCAGCATCTGCCTCACAGCTGGGTCTACTTTTCCGGACGTGTAAGTTTCCAGCACTGTGGGCTCCAGTTTAAGCAACACGTGGTCACGAAAAGCCAGCAGTGTCACCTGTCGTATTGTCATCTTCTGATTCTGTAACATGAACAGACCAATCATCTGTCACACTTTTGTCTCAAATAACTTCTAGATATTATAAATATGGTACCTAAAAGTGCTATAAAAATATTCACAGACGGTAGTAAGGATGAATTTACACATACAAAATGCACATGTTACCATAATTGTAATAATCTGAAATGTACGCACGTTATATTTAAATAAAGAGAAGTCTGGATGCCCTCCCAATGTAGAGTCATCCGAAAGCCAAACTTGGCAAGATCCCGCGTGATGGACTATTCCGATTGAGGTTTTAAGCGGTTTCCCTCAATCCAAAGAGCAAATGCTGGAATAGAACCCCAAAAGGTCCGCTTCCGACTTCACTCTGCTAATTAACTTCAAATTTGAATTCAAAATTTAAACCGGGGCTAATGTATTTTACAGGAACCCGGGGTTCTTCCTATTAAGGAGGACCAAAATGGATCGCTCACCGCCAACACTTAAGTGATGGCCGCAGAGCTTTCCATCTATCTGGAGTTGATCATCACAGCAACTCCAGCCGTGAAAGTCCACATCAATATAACAGATTTTATTAATTATTTTAGGAGTTCACACTATGAGGTATGTTTATTTAGGTAAAATTTAATCACTCATTAAAATTCATCGGAGAACATATTGTTTAAACAACTCACCTCATAGGATTCATGCTTCCATGATATCGCGATTTCAAACATAGTCATGTTCATCGTCAACTCCGACGGAGTTATGGCTGACGATGAACATGACTATGTTTGAAATCGCGATATCATGGAAGCATGAATCCTATGAGGTGAGTTGTTTAAACAATATGTTCTCCGATGAATTTTAATGATTATACCTCATAATGTTTACTTCCCAACATTAATTAAATATATTTAATCACTCACCTTATATTTTTCTTCTTTTCTTAAAATTTAAACTAGTTTTGGAAGTTTACATATCAGTTCCATCATCAGTATTTCCGCGACTGATCTTCTATCATCTTGAAGGGCCGTCTTTCGCTCTTCAAGATGACAGAACAATGGTCACGGGGATACTGATGATGGAACTGATATGTAAAGTTCCAAAACTAGTTTAAATTTAAAAAAGAACAAAAATATGAGGTAAATGATTAAAATTTACCTAAATAAATGGATTTTATTATTGGGATTTAAAGTTAGTTGCCATTTTCTGACAACTTAATCAATACATAAATTAAATAGGGTGGCTGAAAGAGGGTCCTGGTTTATTATGATTTGATGCCACATTCAATATAAAGAATTATATGAGAGTAGTGATGTGGTTTGTTACCTTGACTTGTATAAAGATGGCGTCGAGTGTAGGCAGCACAGTGCAGTAGAAATGAGTCCAGATTTCAATAAGCGTAACACCACCCTCCATGACATCCAGTAGCTGTGACACTGCTCCTGGCAGCAGGGTGTTCTGGTAATACTCGAATATGAACGTGCCAGCCTGCGACCGCAGCAGAATCCGGATGTCGTTGTGTAATGCACTGAGCTGCCCTTTGTCCAGCACAGCAGCTGCCTGACTGTAGGACTTCTTCTCTTCTTTCTGCTACACACAACAGTCATCTATACAGGGTGTAACAAAACTCAACGGCAAAAATTCATGAATGTATTCCTGATATTAAAAGAAGAAAAAAAGTGTAGTGCAACATGGGTCTGGAAATTTATACTTACAGAGTTATTCAAACTTTTATGAATGTTAGTACACCGCTGAAAACAGACATAATACTCAGTTTTTCAGCACACTGTAAACCACTGAAAATATTTGTTCCCATCACATTGTAAACCACAGAAAACAGACTTTAGACAAACCGATCAGATACGGCTGAGTAAACATGACAGGAAATCATTTGCAGGTGCTAACAAGTATTCAGGTGGAAAACAACATGTTTCCTTGTTGACAGTGTGATGGGATTAAGTACGTTTTCAGTGGTTTACAGTGTACTGAGAAGGTATTATGTCTACGTTTTCAGTGGTTTACAGTGTACTGAGAAGGTATTATGTCTACGTTTTCAGTGGTTTACAGTGTACTGAGAAGGTATTATGTCTACGTTTTCAATGGTTTACAGTGTACTGAGAAGGTATTATGTCTACGTTTTCAGTGGTTTACAGTGTACTGAGAAGGTATTATGTCTACGTTTTCAGTGGTTTACAGTGTACTGAGAAGGTATTATGTCTACGTTTTCAGTGGTTTACAGTGTACTGAGAAGGTATTATGTCACGTTTTCAGTGGTTTACAGTGTACTGAGAAGGTATTATGTCTACGTTTTCAGTGGTTTACAGTGTACTGAGAAGGTATTATGTCTACGTTTTCAGTGGTTTACAGTGTACTGAGAAGGTATTATGTCTACGTTTTCAGTGGTTTACAGTGTACTGAGAAGGTATTATGTCTACGTTTTCAGTGGTTTACAGTGTACTGAGAAGGTATTATGTCTACGTTTTCAATGGTTTACAGTGTACTGAGAAGGTATTATGTCTACTTGTTTTCAGTGGTTTACAGTGTACTGAGAAGGTATTATGTCTACGTTTTCAGTGGTTTACAGTGTACTGAGAAGGTATTATGTCTACGTTTTCAGTGGTTTACAGTGTACTGAGAAGGTATTATGTCTACGTTTTCAGTGGTTTACAGTGTACTGAGAAGGTATTATGTCTACGTTTTCAGTGGTTTACAGTGTACTGAGAAGGTATTATGTCTACGTTTTCAGTGGTTTACAGTGTACTGAGAAGGTATTATGTCTACGTTTTCAATGGTTTACAGTGTACTGAGAAGGTATTATGTCTACGTTTTCAGTGGTTTACAGTGTATTGAGAAGGTATTATGTCTACGTTTTCAGTGGTTTACAGTGTACTGAGAAGGTATTATGTCTAAGTTTTCAGTGGTTTACAGTGTACTGAGAAGGTATTATGTCTACGTTTTCAGTGGTTTACAGTGTACTGAGAAGGTATTATGTCTACGTTTTTCAGTGGTTTACAGTGTACTGAGAAGGTATTATGTCTACGTTTTCAGTGGTTTACAGTGTACTGAGAAGGTATTATGTCTACGTTTTCAGTGGTTTAACAGTGTACTGAGAAGGTATTATGTCTACGTTTTCAGTGGTTTACAGTGTACTGAGAAGGTATTATGTCTACGTTTTCAGTGGTTTACAGTGTACTGAGAAGGTATTATGTCTACGTTTTCAGTGGTTTACAGTGTACTGAGAAGGTATTATGTCTACGTTTTCAGTGGTTTACAGTGTACTGAGAAGGTATTATGTCTACGTTTTCAGTGGTTTACAGTGTACTGAGAAGGTATTATGTCTACGTTTCAGTGGTTTACAGTGTACTGAGAAGGTATTATGTCTACGTTTTCAGTGGTTTACAGTGTACTGAGAAGGTATTATGTCTACGTTTTCAGTGGTTTACAGTGTACTGAGAAGGTATTATGTCTACGTTTTCAGTGGTTTACAGTGTACTGAGAAGGTATTATGTCTACGTTTTCAGTGGTTTACAGTGTACTGAGAAGGTATTTATGTCTACGTTTTCAGTGGTTTACAGTGTACTGAGAAGGTATTATGTCTACGTTTTCAGTGGTTTACAGTGTACTGAGGAGGTATTATGTCTACGTTTTCAGTGGTTTACAGTGTACTGAGAAGGTATTATGTCTACGTTTTCAGTGGTTTACAGTGTACTGAGAAGGTATTGTGTCTACGTTTTCAGTGGTTTACAGTGTACTGAGAAGGTATTGTGTCTACGTTTTCAGTGGTTTACAGTGTACTGAGAAGGTATTGTGTCTACGTTTTCAGTGGTTTACAGTGTACTGAGAAGGTATTATGTCTACGTTTTCAGTGGTTTACAGTGTACTGAGAAGGTATTATGTCTACGTTTTCAGTGGTTTACAGTGTACTGAGAAGGTATTATGTCTACGTTTTCAGTGGTTTACAGTGTACTGAGAAGGTATTATGTCTACGTTTTCAGTGGTTTACAGTGTACTGAGAAGGTATTATGTCTACGTTTTCAGTGGTTTACAGTGTACTGAGAAGGTATTATGTCTACGTTTTCAGTGGTTTACAGTGTACTGAGAAGGTATATGTCTACGTTTTCAGTGGTTACAGTGTACTGAGAAGGTATTATGTCTACGTTTTCAGTGGTTTACAGTGTACTGAGAAGGTATTATGTCTACGTTTTCAGTGGTTTACAGTGTACTGAGAAGGTATTATGTCTACGTTTTCAGTGGTTTACAGTGTACTGAGAAGGTATTATGTCTACGTTTTCAGTGGTTTACAGTGTACTGAGAAGGTATTATGTCTACGTTTTCAGTGGTTTACAGTGTACTGAGAAGGTATTATGTCTACGTTTTCAGTGGTTTACAGTGTACTGAGAAGGTATTATGTCTACGTTTTCAGTGGTTTACAGTGTACTGAGAAGGTATTATGTCTACGTTTTCAGTGGTTTACAGTGTACTGAGAAGGTATTATGTCTACGTTTTCAGTGGTTTACAGTGTACTGAGAAGGTATTATGTCTACGTTTTCAGTGGTTTACAGTGTACTGAGAAGGTATTATGTCTACGTTTTTCAGTGGTTTACAGTGTACTGAGAAGGTATTATGTCTACGTTTTCAGTGGTTTACAGTGTACTGAGAAGGTATTATGTCTACGTTTTCAGTGGTTTACAGTGTACTGAGAGAGGTATTATGTCCTACGTTTTCAGTGGTTTACAGTGTACTGAGAAGGTATTATGTCTACGTTTTCAGTGGTTTACAGTGTACTGAGAAGGTATTGTGTCTACGTTTTCAGTGGTTTACAGTGTACTGAGAAGGTATTGTGTCTACGTTTTCAGTGGTTTACAGTGTACTGAGAAGGTATTGTGTCTACGTTTTCAGTGGTTTACAGTGTACTGAGAAGGTATTATGTCTACGTTTTCAGTGGTTTACAGTGTACTGAGAAGGTATTATGTCTACGTTTTCAGTGGTTTACAGTGTACTGAGAAGGTATTATGTCTACGTTTTCAGTGGTTTACAGTGTACTGAGAAGGTATTATGTCTACGTTTTCAATGGTTTACAGTGTACTGAGAAGGTATTATGTCTACGTTTTCAGTGGTTTACAGTGTACTGAGAAGGTATTATGTCTACGTTTTCAGTGGTTTACAGTGTACTGAGAAGGTATTATGTCTACGTTTTCAGTGGTTTACAGTGTACTGAGAAGGTATTATGTCTACGTTTTCAGTGGTTTACAGTGTACTGAGAAGGTATTATGTCTACGTTTTCAGTGGTTTACAGTGTACTGAGAAGGTATTATGTCTACGTTTTCAGTGGTTTACAGTGTACTGAGAAGGTATTATGTCTACGTTTTCAGTGGTTTTACAGTGTACTGAGAAGGTATTATGTCTACGTTTTCAATGGTTTACAGTGTACTGAGAAGGTATTATGTCTACGTTTTTCAGTGGTTTACAGTGTATTGAGAAGGTATTATGTCTACGTTTTCAGTGGTTTACAGTGTACTGAGAAGGTATTATGTCTACGTTTTCAGTGGTTTACAGTGTACTGAGAAGGTATTATGTCTACGTTTTCAGTGGTTTACAGTGTACTGAGAAGGTATTATGTCTACGTTTTCAGTGGTTTACAGTGTACTGAGAAGGTATTATGTCTACGTTTTCAGTGGTTTACAGTGTACTGAGAAGGTATTATGTCTACGTTTTCAGTGGTTTACAGTGTACTGAGAAGGTATTATGTCTACGTTTTCAGTGGTTTACAGTGTACTGAGAAGGTATTATGTCTACGTTTTCAGTGGTTTACAGTGTACTGAGAAGGTATTATGTCTACGTTTTCAGTGGTTTACAGTGTACTGAGAAGGTATTATGTCTACGTTTTCAGTGGTTTACAGTGTACTGAGAAGGTATTATGTCTACGTTTTCAGTGGTTTACAGTGTACTGAGAAGGTATTATGTCTACGTTTTCAGTGGTTTACAGTGTACTGAGAAGGTATTATGTCTACGTTTTCAGTGGTTTACAGTGTACTGAGAAGGTATTATGTCTACGTTTTCAGTGGTTTACAGTGTACTGAGAAGGTATTATGTCTATTTTCAGTGGTTTACTAACGTTTATAAAATTTTGAATAACTCTGTAATTATAAATTTCCGGACACACATTGTACTAGGCTTTTTTCTTCTCTCAATATGAGGAATTCATTCCTGAACTTTTGCCATTCAGTTTTGTTACACCCTGTAGATTATAACTTTTATATTGAATAACATGGGTATTACTACCACACGTTCATAGAAGCTCTCCATACATCCTTATCCTGAGCTAATGTTTTCCAATCATCCCCTGTATAATCTACTTCCCTCAAATCATGGTTAATGTTATTCTCCCACCTCATTCTTGGTCTACCTACTGGGCATTTTCCCTCTGGTTTTCATACAAGCAGTTTTCATTCCCCGTTTGTGTCCTGCCCATCGCAGTCTACGAGACTTAACTGTTCTTATTATATCTGGCTTCCTATAAAGACCATGTAGTTCACTGTTATGTAGTCTTCTCCATTCACCTGTCTGCTAGTCTGTCTCTGGTTTGAGAAATGTCCCTTAGAACTTTATTCTCAAATACTCATAATCTTTTCTCCTCTCTTAAAGTAAGAGTCCATGTTTCATATCCATATAATATAACTAGTAGAATAACAGTTTTATATATTTTCAGTTTAACGTTTTTTGAAAGGAGTTGGGACATCAAGAGTCTCTGCAATGCATAATAGCACGCATTTCCAGAATTGAGCCTATGTTTAATTTCTTTGTGCATCTCATTCCTGTTTGTGATTGAATCACTGGTTGAAAAGGCAAGAAATTCCAAGCACCCTGCTTTTGAGAAAACTTTAAAAAACTACAAAACTTCTTATAGCTTATTCTGTCTATTTAACTCATGCCCCAAATGGGAGTCAATGACCAATCACGTTTCAATGATTTCTGTTTTACAACCAATCATGGTCATGTTTCACCAAATATTTATCAATATTAAATTTACCATATTAAAGAAAGCTCCACCTTTTTAATATTCTGAACAGGTCTGACCATTGTTTTGCAGTGACTGAGCCTGTAAGAAATACGGCTACCAGATTGTATATATAGTGCATGGATGTCAACACATAGCGCTTGCAGGAGTTAATATAAAAACATTTGTAGCAATTTATTATACCACCAAAAAGAGAAACCACTCTTTGCACTTTCTTAAATGTATTTTTCCCCAGGTAATAATCCAGAAAAATATAATTGTCATATTTACATCATATGACATCAGAAATGAATTAATATACAGTTTGATGTGTTTCATTTTTTCTCCACTAGAGAGCATTCTTACAATATTGCGTTCCTTTGGCAATAAATAGTATGATCTGGTTGCAGTGATAAACAAAAGAAGCAGACGAAACGTACCAATCGTTTCTCATTTGTTTTCAAACATCGCCGTTTACATTAAATATATAAATATTTTAAAATAACTATAGTTAAATAATGATTTGTGAGTAAACAGCTTAATTTTATTCGTTAAATAGTCCTAACAAATGTCACTCTTGATTTCCAAATTCTCTAGATAAATTCACTCCTCACTTCGTGAGTCGTGAAATTATCGGTAATTTGGAAATCACTCGTGGCATTACTTTTGACAAATTTTTGACCAGTTACAATATTGATCCTCTGCTTATAGCATTGTATAGTGAAATCGCTGCGTCTGCCTTCTACTACTAAACTGTTCTCACTGCATGTAGAGATTATATCCACATGGCTGTGGGTTCGGTAGTGCAACCGAGTTAGCTAGTTAGCAAGTGTTTATAAAGTGAATGTCGTGTGTATACTTTGAACTGACACACGCTGTGGACTGCGTCTCGTATGCGTTGGCACTGTAGCTGGAACTGTCTGCCGAACCTGGGCTCTTCCCCGGGAGAGGGAGGTGATTGAGACTCTATGAGGCGAGTCAGAGAGAACCGGAACATGGGGTCCACTGTCTTCAGGCTGAACTGCACCTCGCCATCACTCACTGTGAATGTTGGCAGCCGCTTCAGTTTGCCCAGTGTTCCTTTCTGCTTAGTCATGTTTACTAGCTCCTGAAATCAAAATACAACCTTTTTTTTTCGTTTTCATTTATAAATTAATTCTTCCTGGTGAAATCAAATGTTTCTTACCTCTCCCCATATAAATCTTCTAAGTAGATCGCGATTTCGAGATCATAACGGTCTCATCTTCAGTACTTTCTTGGCGACTGATGTTATGTCAATCGGAAGAAACTCCCAGCAGAGGGAAGAAGAAGAGTTTCTTCCAACATAACATCAGTCGCCAAAATAGTACTGAAGATGAGACCGTTATGGTCTCGAAATCACAATCTACTTAGAAGATTTGTATGAGGAGAGGTAAGAAACATTTGATTTTACCATAAATTAAACCTCACAGTGATTAATTCCTATAAAAGTTAAATAATTCTTTCCTTCCTAATCACAAAACTGTAAACTGAAAATTGAATTGGAACTCTCTCTCCATAGTATATGAAGAAAAATGTAAAAATTTATATATGTATATATGAGTTCTCGCGACATCTAGTAATAATGGAGAATATAATACATATATAAGAAAAATAAGTGTTTGAATTGGATTCACCTGGTGGTGTAACGGATAAGACGCTGAGGTACAGACTCAGAGTTCCAGGTTCGAATCCCGTCCAGGCATTTATTTTTCTTATACCATATATATATATATATATATATATCCATCCATCCATCCATAGTAATTCTGCCCGAGGGCAGGTCTTTTACTGCAATCATAGCATTTTGATGCTATGCTTTGCAGCTTTACTAGGGAATTGTAAGTGTTGTAGCTTCCCGTTGCTTTCCACACCGGTGAAGGACGATGATGATGATAATGATAAAAATGATGATGATGGCCGTATGATTTTAGGGACCGTTTGGGCCTTAAAGTTTTCCTGACATTTGTCTTACAGGTGAGGAAAAACCCCGATAAAAACCTCACCCAGAAAAACTGCCCCGACCGGGGATCAAACCCAGGTCCGCTGCGTGACAAGGCAGCATGCTACCTCGAGACCACAGCGGTGGATATATACACTCACACACACACTAGCTAATACCCGGCGTGCGTGGCTATGCTGAAATAAATTAAATATTAAAGGTTATTAAATTGTATGGTATACGCTGAGATGAACCAAACATGACAGTTGCTAGTCAGTTTTTAATTTCAGATTTCAGGCAAACCTCCACTTCTAATTGTCTGATTTTGGTCATTTTTGGACAATAAGTATATCGGTGTATTTTAATAGGATATACTGAGTTTCGTTGTGAAACAAAAAATTGTGACTGCTAGACCAATTTTGAAATTTTTACTTCGGGTGAACTCCTATACCTAATGGTTTTAGAGGGTCCAATTGTGAATCTAAAGCATTGAGGGACTCAATCAGACACAAAAAATTTCATCAAAATGGATCCAGTCGTTTAGGAGGAGTTCAGTGACAAACACACGTACAGAAGAATTATATATATATATATATATATATATATATATATATATGTGTGTGTGTGTGTGTGTGTAAAAGGTAAAGTGATTCCACTACAGGCCTTAGGACGCCCTTGGGGTAGTAGGAGGTTATGGCTCGCACTTTTTCTGAACAATCGGCAACCCTGCATGACAGCCGCCTTTACCCCCAGAACAAGTGTCTTGTACTCATTTTCATTAGAGGCTGAGTCGACTCCAGGGCCATGGTGCCGCGAGAATGTTTGGTCAGTTTAAAAATTCTGACCCCACCGGGACTTGAACTCTCGACCTTCCGGCTTGTAGTGCAGTGCATTAACCACTATGCTACAGATATATAGCTAACTTACTGGCACTATTGAACCCGTAGACTCATGGCTGTGGGGACATAAGCTATGCATACATCCTTACCCTGAGCTAATGTTTTAGTGCCCCACTATTGTATAAACTCCCCCAAAGATATATATATGTATGCACGTGGAAATTAAAAATAGAATCGCTCAAACAAAACAAGCAATAAATGCTCTAAACTCTGTTTGGTGGAGCAAAAATATTTAAAAAAATAGAAAATTACAAATATATCAAACCATAATTCAGAGCATTTTAACATATGGTGCTGAAGTCTGGCAAATTCCTACCAGGGAAATGAAAACAAATTTAAGTACAGAAATGGATGTTTTAAGAAGATCAGCTGGAAAATCTAGAATGGATAGAATACAAAATAAAGAAATAAGGGAAATTATGGGTGTACAAGAGGAGCCGGACATCATAGAAAGGAAAAGATTACAGTGGTATGGCCATGTCAAAAGAATGCCAGAGCAAAGATTGCCTAAAATTGTAATGGAATGGATCCCAATCGAAAGGAGGAGAGGAAGACCGAAGAAAACTTGGATAGAAGGGGTACAAGCAGCTGTGAATATCAGAGGATTTAGAGGAAGATAAATGGATGGACAGAGAGGAATAGCATTTGGTTTCTGGAAGATGGTGGCAGGTGCCATGATACCGGATGATGATGATGATATATATGCACATATTTTAGGTATGAATTCCTTGTGGTATATAAATAAAAATATGTCTTTTGGGTCACTCACCATCAGTATAAAGTAATGAAGCAATAAATTTCTGTACACAATTTTTTTGTGAGACAACTAAAGTATTGTCGTTGACATGCAGATTATGAGTCCTGTGTAGTCCCCTTGGATAGATCAGCCAATTCAAAAAGCAATGAAAACATCTGCAAAATACTCTAATGCATTTGTGACTTTATGACAACCTACGGTGTTTTCAAACCACTGTAATATGTCCCTAGTCGATGAAAACAAAAACTACACATCTCACATAATAATTATTTCTACAAATTAAATGTGGAAAAGCCTCCCAGATGTTTCCACCTGAAGTCCTGGTCTCTATGAATGTAACTTGTTACGAAACATCAAATGTAATTGTGGATGACACTGTACAAGTCTTGAACCCAGAGCTATATAATTAGAAATACTTGGTTACCTGAACATGCAGCTTGGTGCCAGTTCTCCCTGGTGTCTTGTTGAGAGACATTTACTCTGATAAGTTTGGCACACTGAAGTAAACATGACAATGAATTCCTTAACAGTAATCAGCAGTGGGACTGCTTATCAGAGATAACAGACCACGACCTTGGACCTCACTCCCAATATCACACATTTATAATTAACATTCATTAATTCTGGACAAACACTTGTCATTAATCTTTGTCTTGGCCAAAGTCCATCATAATGCATTGTTACCTTTATATGTTATTCTTTTCTACTTGGTCTCTGTTGAGGCCTCTTCCTCCAAATGTATTTCAACAGATATATTTTATAGATTTCAGCATTTTTCCACATCTACTAAATAAAAATAATATTTTTTTAATACAGAGAATTATGGAGAATTTTAATTAAAGGAAATTTGTGAATGTTTGTTACAAACTGATAGTCTGTAAGTCCGTAGTCATTTATGTATTTTTTTAAATTCATGTTAATTATTAAGATTGGTTGGTGAAAACCCTCAATGATGGGGAATATTCTCAAAATGAATTAATGAATGAATTTTATTCACAAATAAATGTTGTACACAGTATTATATTTGAAAAAAATATATATGCGTCTAGACTAGGGTTTGAACCTAGGACCTTTGACTCTCTGTGTCAATGCTCTATCCAAGTGAGCTACCTAGGCCTCCAATCTAAACGCATATTTTTCTCTTATACATAATCAATTCCCTAACCCCAAATGCTACGAGCCACTACTACGATTTTAGCAAATGGCGGCTTTCTCTCAAAGGTCGTGGGTTTAAACCCCAGTCTAGGTGTATATTTTTCTTTTCAAATATAATTTGTCCATCATTAATGTTTAAAAACGAATAATATTAACATTGAAAGAAGCACTACTGGCTTTATAAGTAATGTTTAAATTCCCAATAAAAAGTCTTCTTAATAAAGATGCCGCCATTTGCAAAAATTGTAGCAATGGCTCGTAGCATTTGGAGTTAGGGAATTGACTATGTAAAAGAGAAAAATATGCGTTTAGATTGGAGGCCTAGGTAGCTCACTTGGATAGAGCATTGACATAGAGAGTCAAAGGTCCTGGGTTCAAACCCCAGTCTAGGCATATATTTTTCTTTTCAGATATAATTTGTCCATCACTAAGAGGTTTAAAAATGAATAATATAAACATTGAAAGAAGTTGTACGCAGTACTGACAAGTGCTGGTGCTCGGGTACACAAATACAATACAAAGTTTTAGTTAAAGGGAGAGGGAAAAAACTAAATATACAAATTTAGGAGCCAGTTTTAAGATATAAAATAAATTCTGGCTCATGAGAAATTAAAAAAATAATATAAGGAAAAATAAAATAAATAAAACAATATAAAATAGATTAATACCAGACTGAAATAGTATATTACGAAGCGAGGTTGGGAAGTGGTTTTTACAGAATTGAGGAAAAATGTTTAAAAACCAAGCGATAGCAAGGTTTTTAATTTCCGAGATTCTGTAAAACACTTCACAAACGTTCATTGTACATTATTTTTTGTGCGATGGTGTTTTCAAAATAATAAATAACAGTAAAATAATAACATCTTTGTTGGAAATATTTGCATTCTTTATAAACAATTGACTAACGTTAACAGTGTGGGCAATGTTTTATTACTTGAAACAACAGGAGGCCTTGAGAACAATTATTGATAACATGGCCGCAAGTACGTATTTATTGATAAGAATCAAATGAATCGTGAATTCTTCTTACCTCATACTTACTTACTTACTTACTCACTCACTCACTCACTGGCACTATCAAACCCGTAGGTTCATGGCCGGCGCGGACATAAGCTCTCCATACATCCCTATCCTGAGCTAATGCTTTCCAATCATTCCCTGTATAATCTACTTCCCTCAAATCATAGTTAATGTTGTTCTCCCACCTCATTCTTGGTCTACGAACTGGGCGTTTTCCCTCTGGCTTTCCTACAAGAAGCTTCCATTCGTACATCATACTTCTATATTTTTTTAAACACAGCACTGCAGTATCAGAGAAGAATCATCCCCATCTGAAACCGGTGTAATTAGAAGATTGAATATGAGGTGAGGTATCCATCCATAGTAATTCTGCCCAAAGGCAAGTCCTTCACTGCAATTTTCATGCTATGCTTGCAGCTTTACTAGGGAATTGTAGGTGTGGTAGCTTACCGTTGCTTTCCACACCGGTGAAGGATGATGATGATGGCCATATGATTTCGGGGACCGTTTGGGCCTTAAAGTTTTCCTGACATTTGTCTTACAGGTGAGGAAAAACCCTGATAAAAACCTCACCAAGAAAAACTGTCCCGACCGGGGATCGAACCCGGGCCCGTTGCGTGACAAGGCAGCACGCTACCCCGAGACCACAGAGGTAAAACATTTAAATTTAAATCTCATACATCATCCACATAAAGTAGTCTGCTAAAGTGGTGCATAAATTGAAAATCACATTAATGGCATTTATGCATCCAGTGTGGAACTGAAGCACATAATGTCCAGTTTGTTGTATTGGAACACATGGTTGGTTTCATTATACTACATTAGAACAGAAGAAATGATTTTATTGATTGAGTTAGAACACAAGGAATGATTGACATTAGAATGCAGGGAAAGGTTTCACTATATTACAGAGGTGCAGAGAAGAAGGGAAAGGCCTGCAGCAAGTAAGGCAACTTGCAGGTAATAGGAATGAGTAGATGTGATGTTGAGAGTCATAAGGGATGGTAAAAGAAGAAAGGATCATAAAACACAGAGTGAAGTGAATGTAAAAGTTATTTTATTGTAAAGAGTTACATCATGAGGCAGCAGTTTTACATTCTGCTCGGTCCGCAGTCTCCGGCCACTCACAATCCTTATTTGACTCGTTCCACACAGTTCCAGCCGTGCACGTCATCAAAATGGCTTCCCCTTGATTACACATGTAAAACTGCAACATAAATTCACTGTTAGAATGTACTGCATTCTCAGTTAAGATGTACTGATGTCATCTACTTCATGATTGTAAGCTATTAGCTTATTAAGTCTCCAAGAATTCTTTTATTATCCATTTTTAAGGGGGGTGATTGGTGAAAAATTGACCATTTGATATAAAATATTGGCATTTTTTGTACTAAAAAATAGCCTGGGGTTGTAAGGGGTAGTGACGTGTGTATAACCTCTCGTACCCATTTCTCATCCTCACCTTTTCGTGGTACAACCCATTTTCACAAACGAGGCTCTGAGGACTGAGTCACGGTGGTAAAACCGTTCCACCGGGTACTGAGTAAATGCGGTATCCTAATGTCTGTCCAGAGACTAAAAGGTAGGAGCCCTACCACTGGGGCCAGTAACCCGTCCTAAGGAACTTCAACACTACTTGCAAGTTTCAACATGAAAAAATCCAGAAGGAATTGAAATATGACGACACACAGCAAAGAATTAAAAGTGTATAAAACACTGGCTCTTCCAACTCTTTTGTATGGTAGCGAAGTATGGACATTGAAACAGAAGGATATACAGAGACTTAGATCTGCTGAAATGAGATACCTTCGGAGGACTGCAGGATATACACTACTAGATCACAAAAAAATGAACACATCTTAGAAGAATTACACATGGAACCTTTAGAAAACAAAATTTCTGATTATAAGTCAAGATGGATGCAACATGTTCATCGAATGGAAGATCACAGGATACCCAAACAAATGTTAAGATATCAACCTGCAGGAAGAAGAAGGCCAGGACGTCCACTCAAAAGACTTTGGATGGTGTTTCTCTTGAGGCCGAAACAGGTCAACAAATGGCCTAAATTCGTGAATGTACTATGATGATGATGATGATGAAAAAATAGCCTGTACTCTAATGTATATGTGGCAAAGTTTCAGAGGCCTGTGGTGCTTCTAAGTGCCCTAAATTACATCAGAGTTAAATGCCACCTGCATGCAAATCTTTAAACTTGTTTTTCCACACTTTTATTTCCACTGCATTTTTGTACATTCAAAATTGAATGGAATTCAGAAATTTTGTCCTAGAAGGTTCAACTTTTTACTGTATGCCCTAAAAGCAATGGGTAACAAAGTAGTGCATGGGTTTCATGATTGAAGTAGTATTTTAAGGGATAAAAAATAAAATGTGTGGAATTATTAATTTTTTTTCTGTAATTCCACACATGAGGTACAACATTTTTTTTTTCTTCTCTCCCTTTGTATTCAAATTATAAGAATTCTAATGCATGATGTTTTTATAAATATTTTAGGGGCTTTGTAAAAGAAAATCAGACATTTTACTAAACATTTGTGGAACCCATTTAATTATAATATATGCAAATTAAAAAAAATATAATATTTAATAACTCGTAAAATGAATGTCTCACAAGAATGAAACTTAAACCCATCGTTATGTATCATGCAGTGATTGTTTGTACAAAAAATCAAGTCTCTAGCTAAAAAAATGTAGAAAGTAGAAATTTTACTCATCACCCCCCTTAAGTATTATTTACTCCAAGTAAGTTTTGTGGTGAATGAAACTGAGCTTGGGCAGGTTTTTCTTGGGGTTTCTCCTGTTTTCCCCTGTCATCAATTTCATTCCACCATTTTTCCATACTCATCCGTTTCGTTTCATTTGATTCATCTGCCACTGTGATGGTCTGTCAGGAGTGGTCAGCTGGCACCCGTCATCATAGGTGGTTTACGTCATGTCGACCCGAGCCTGAGTTGGACATGAGTTGAGTATATTTATTTATTGCTTTTAATAGTGAACATCAGGATATTCACAATTCTGTGTTTGCTACTTCACTTTTCAAGGGGGTTTGTTTTTCATTGGCTGCAGTTGGGGTCCTTTAACCCATTTTGCTTCTTGCCTCCCAGCCAAGTCCACTTAGATTGTACTTACTTACTTACTGGCACTATCGAACCCGTAGGTTCATGGCCGCGCGGACATAAGCTCTCCATACATCCCTATCCTGAGCTAATGCTTTCCAATCATTCCCTGTATAATCTACTTCCCTCAAATCATAATTAATGTTGTTCTCCCACCTCATTCTTGGTCTACTAACTGGGCGTTTTCCCTCTGGCTTTCCTACAAGAAGCTTCCATGCACGTCTTTCATTCCCCATATGCGCAACATGTCCTGCCCATCGCAGTCTACGAGACTTAACTGTTCTTATTATATCTGGCTTCCTATAAAGACCAAGTAGTTCATTGTTATGTAGTCTTCTCCATTCACCTGTCTGTTCATCTCTCTTTGGTCCAAAAATTTTTCTAAGTACTTTATTCTCAAATACTTGTAATCTCCTTCCCTCCCTTAAAGTAAGAGTCCATGTTTCGCACCCATATAATATAACTGGTAGAATAATAGTTTTATATATTTTCAGCTTAACGTTTTTTGAAAGGAGTTGGGACATCAAAAGTCTCTGCAATGCATAATAGCACGCATTTCCAGAATTGAGCCTATGTTTAATTTCTTTGTGCATCTCATTTCTATTTGTGATTATTGTTCCTAGGTATTTGAATTCAGCCACTTCCTCAAAATTTCGCTCATTTGTCATTAGCTGTCCATTTCTATTATATACTGAATTTCTACGTGTGGTCATATATTTAGTTTTACTGATATTTACTTCCAGTCCTAATTTCTTAGTGTTACTCAATAGTGTGTGCGTGTTGGCCTTTAGTATCTCCTCGCTATCGGCCAGTAGTACTACATCATCAGCATAAACTAACAGCTTATTAATACCATTCAGTTGTAAGCCTTCCTCATTCTCTAAAGATTTAATGGCATGCTCTAGTACAAAATTAAATAGTAGAGGAGATAGTGCATCTCCTTGCTTCAACCCATTCTGGATTTCAAAAGTGTCTGAAAACTGTTTGCCTACACGCACCCTACTCTTTGTGTCATTTAGACACATTCGTATAAGTCTAACTAACTTTTTAGGAATTCCAAACTCCAGCATTGTTCAGTTGTTAAATGGTTGTGGAGATGTATTTGGTTGACAACATAAGGTGCATTCGATTATTTTCATAATAATTGTTTCAAAGTAGGTTACTTTTTTACTATTAAGTTAACTTAACAACATTTCTGGCAGTCTCTCCTGGCAGAATTGAAACCCACTTCTGAGTTTGGGGCGCCTGAAAGGTGGAGTTACAATATCTTGTAGATTTGATAGCTAAGTTACTTAGATAACCTTATTATTGTCATAAATAAAATTGGTTTATATTGTGACAATATAATATTGAGCAGCAGTTTATAGCATAAATTTCTATCAAGAAATATATCCTAAAAATGGAAGTTAAATTTGAAATGGGGTTTAGATTTTGAGGATTTATTTTTCATCTGTTGGCTGGTTGTTATTTAAGCAGTGCATGGCCTCGGGTTCTCTATGGTGCATGACAAAAATAAAAATGTTTGTCTGTATTGTCAATCACAAATATAATTTTTATTTACATAATGCACTTCATTCCCTATTGCAAAGTATTTTTTACAGGGGCAGTTATGACTTAAATTTCATCCAGGGAAGAGCTCCTAAAAACAATTTATCTCTTGAAGGTTGGTATTAATTTATTATTGTATGTTGGTAACGTTATTTTGTACGCCTATTGGCTGCGCCGGAAATGATTACAAAAGCATCGGGTTATCGCTGGTTTGCATGTGCTGCTGAAATTCAATATATTACAAGTATATGGTTTGTCTCCGGGTAGTCATGTAAATGGGTAAATTTACTATTGGCACTCACAGAGTAATAAATGTTTAATACTTTGTGTTGGCACTAATGAGGTTCGGCGGTAAAATCAAAATGGCGATTAAAAAGTTTGTTTAAAGCCGCTCGCTATGGCTTTAAAGTGGGTGAAAATGTTACGCGTTAAGTGTTATGGTGTTTTGTGAACATGGAACGACGTTGCATGGTAAGTTAATTATTCAATTATTTTTAATGTGACTAAACGTCACGTATGTGCAATAAGTGTGCGTGAAATAAAGTTTAAATAAATGTATACTTGTGACACGATAGTTTGTAATGAAGTTAGAATTTTAATATAAATTTAAAATCTAAGTCATATATGTATTTAATCTTATTTGTAGAACTGGGGTTCGATGCCAGTTATTAGTCTACATAAAAAAAATATGTTGTAGCATTATACAAACGATTATCTGCGGAATATTACGCATTAAAGAATAAAGAAATGCCTTATGATTGGACGATGTTATGTATGAACCTGCTAAACGCCATTTTTAAGAATAATCAGATTTTGATGCCATCTGTTGCACTGGCTCATGAAGTAGCACCAAATCTTTAAATACAACCTTACTGACTAACTCACTGGCACTACCGAACCCGTAGGTTCATGGCCTCACAGACATAAACTCACCGTACATCCCTATCCTGAGCTAATGCTTTCCAATCATTCCTTGTATAATCTACTTCCCTTAAATGATAGTTAATATTATTCTCTCATCTCATTCTTGGTCTACCAACTGGGCGTTTTCCTTCTGGTTTTCCTATAAGAAGCTTCCATGCACATCTTTCATTCCTCATTTGTGCCACAGGCCTTCACATCACAGTCTATGAGACTTGACTGTTCTTATTATATCTGGCTTCCTATAAAGACCATGTAGTTCATTGTTATGTAGTCTTCTCCATTCACCTGTCTGTTCATCTCTCTTTGGTCCAAAATTTTTCCTAAGAACTAATACAGCCTTACTATTAAAGAAAAATGTAAACACCATCAGTCCTATCAGAGATTCTGTGTTTTGCAATAAATGGCTGTAAAACCTGATCTTCATGAATGTTAGTAAAAAAATTTGCATCATGCAGTTAAACACCAAATGTTCCTGCTCATAGATTGCTGATGCATAACTGTTGCAATATCCAGTTTTGTTAGGTTGGCGCTACAATAAATACTGAACATCGACTTAAACTTTAAACAAATTTTTCTCGAAACTTACATAATGGTGTATACCTGGTTGATGCATATCGCCGATCAATTGAAGGAGAAGTTGATATAAAACTAAAGCGAAATATGCTATTTTAGTGTTGGAACATGTCAATTTCCATGAAAAATGTGCAAATAAAAAATGATGATCGTGAAGTATGTACCTAATTTAACGTAACCTACCAAATCTCTCCCACGTAACATAATTTAACTTAAATAACCTAACCTGAATAAACATAGTGGAAACGTGAATAAACATTTTGGCAACCCCAAGTCAATAGCACAAATATTATTCGATAAGATATCAATAACTATGGATACACTTAGTAAGGTCCACAGACTCATACCTGGCATAGATTAACTAACTAACTCACTGGCACTATCGAACCCGTAGATTCATGGAAACCAAATGCCTTTCCTCTCTGTCCATCCATTGATCTTCCTCCAATCCTCTGGTAATCATAGCTGCTTGTCCACCTTCTATCCAAGTTTTCTTTGGTCCTCCTTCCTTCCTCCTTTCCATTGGGATCCATTCCATAATAAGTTTAGGCAATCTTTGCTCTGCCATTCTTTTGACATGGCCATGATGTCCAGTTCCTCTTGTACATCCATAATTTCCCTTATTTCTTTATTTTGTATTCTACCCATTCTAGATTTTCCAGCTGATCTTCTTAAAACATCTATTTCTGTACTTAAAATTCTTTTCATTTTCCTGGTAGGAATTTGCCAAACTTCAGCACCATATGTTAAAATGCTCTGAACTATGGTTTGATATTTTTTAATTTTCTATTTTTTGTAATATTTTTGCTCCACCAAACAGAATCTAAAGCTTTTATTGCTTGTTTTGTTTGGTTTGTGCGATTCTATTTTTAATTTCCACTGTGTTATTGCCTGAATGGTCTAATTTTGTCCCTAAATAAGTGCATTCAATGGCTACTCAAGAACAGACCATAAAAGGAATTCTGAGATTCTCAAAGAATTACACACAGAATCAGTCATGGAATATGTTCAAAAATACAGAAACAACTGGAAATCTCACGTAAGAAGAATGAGCAGAACAAGAATACCACGTCAGATCTTAAATTACCAGCCACCAGGCAAGAGATCTCTGGGCAGACCCTTCAAACGTTGGATTGAGACCGTAACAGACCACTAGGTCTATCACATGAAAGGAAGTAGAAGAAGAAGGAGAATACTAGGTTTTAGTTCTTCTCCATTGCTGAAATTTATATTTTCCATTTCTTCTCCTATACACACATATTTAGTTTTCTCAATGTTTATATAAAGTACCCATTTTTCATATTCTTCTTTTAGTTTCCTTGCCATATATTCTGTCATCGTGGTCTTGTGCTGTGTTTATAAAACAAAAATAAATCTGGTCATTCATGCATAGCTTTATTCTGTACTTCTTCAATAGCGACATCTGATGCGATACATGCTTAGTTACTCACTGGCACTATCGAACCCATAGGTTCATGGCCGCACGGACATAAGCTCTCCATACATCCCTATCCTGAGCTAATGCTTTCCAATCATTCCCTGTATAATCTACTTCCCTCAAATCATAGTTAATGTTATTCTCCCACCTCATTCTTGGTCTACCAACTGGGCGTTTTCCCTCTGGCTTTCCTACAAGAACCTTCCATGCACGTCTTTCATTCCCCATACGTGCAACATGTCCTGCCCATCGCAGTCTACGAGACTTGACTGTTCTGATGCGATGCATATGCACTGTCATTCCAGCCATTTACAATCAGTCTATACTCTGTGTGGACAGCACCTAACTTAGAGCGGTGCCTTTATTCTGAAGTCTAGTCATTATATGTTATGTCAGCAGAACAATTACCTAAAAGATTCTAAAATAAAACTAAGAGGAAGGAGACCAAGTTAAGACCCAGAACCAGATTAAGGGAAGATATTGAAGATAGAGGACAAACATGGACACTTAAAACATCAGAAGACACAAACCTCTATATAATATGCCAATTGTGAGCTAAGTTCCACTTGTACTGTAAACAATCTTGCATAACGTATTACTTCACCAACTCCATCTATTGGGAGAACCATGGAGCTACTTTCACCTGCCATATGACTGTCATCGATAGAAACATTGTTCTTAGGTAACATCGTATTTTACAGGAAATAAGACTGAATATAAAATAAGATTGCACCAATAATTTGGAACTGCCTCCATTTCTTACTTGATTATGTCAAAAATTACATATGGGCCTACTTAATCAGGCATTTATGCTTTTTCCGTGATATTAATACATATCCTTTATTTAAAATTTCATTATGAGCAGAATTTATGCTCCATGCTGACTCACCTGTAAAATCTGTTGTTGTTTTTCTGCATCCTCAATGACTAATGTATGATTTTTTTACTAAATTGTCTGAAAACATACAAAATAATTTGATTCTCTTCGCTTTTCAAATGGTTTACTTTCTAATGTTTTAAGAAATTCTACAGAAGGTATCCATTTTCAAACAACTGAAATGCCAACATATTCTGTATTGCACTTGCATAATAATAAAACATTACTTATTCATCACCATGCGCTTCAAGGATTGGACCACTTGATCCGTTCCGTCTCCAGATTATAGCTGTTCTCTCCATAGCTTCCTGGGTCTTCCAATTCTTCTTCTACCCTGTTGTCTTTACCTATATGACTGTAATGGAAATCTTGATGGTTGCATGCGTTGTAAATGGGAATGCCAGTTTGATTGGTATTCATCAATAATTTCTAATATATTTGCGATATTTAGTTCTTGACGAATAAATGCATTTGTTTCATGATCAAGGAGAGAGTATCCTGCAACAGGTCTAAGTAATTTCACGTCTGCTGCTTCAATTTTCCTCCTCTGGGATGTGGTTAAAACCCAGTTTTCTGAACCGTATAAAAAAGAGCATATTTAATGTACTAAAATTCTTTTCATCTTCTTATTCATAATTTGTAGGATTTTCATATTGTTTATTTCCAAAATCACTCTGAGGAAGATGTATTGGATGTGCATCCACTGTCTGTCCATTTCTTGGCAGGTCTTCCTCTTGTTCTTCTCCCGTCCATTGGTCTATCTTTTTTAGCTCTTTTTGCAAGTTGGTTGTCTTCCATTCTTTCTGTATTGTCTTTCCAATATTTTCATCTATCTATAATAAATTTGGTTATGTCTTGAATATGACATTTGTCCCTAATTTCTGTGTTGTGTATTTTATCAAATAATGCTTTCCCCTGAATAGATCTTAAGATCTTCATTTCACATGTGCTTATTATTTGTTTAGTTTTTGTTGTATCAGCCCTAGTTTCTGCTCCATATACGATAACTGGTCGAACTATCATTTTGTATATGCAGATTTTGCTTTCTATTGACATATGTTTGTTGCGCCAAATTAAATCTTTCATATATTGTGATATTTGTGCTGCTTTATCAGTTTGTTTCTTTACTTCTTTCATTAGATTTTTAGTGTTTGTTATTAATACACCTAAATAATTAAATTCTGATACTTGTTCTATAATTTACTAAAATTGTAATTATATATTTTAAGATTCTCCTATATCATTTATATATACATGTGCTAGATAGTATATATTATATTATTTTTTTCTAGTTTGAGTGTTAGAGAGGGAATTACATTTTCTTGCATACTTAAAGGCAAAATCATTAATTAATTGAGTTGGTGTTTACTTGATGAAAATCCATATTCATTAATTAAATAAAAATAAAACTTAGTTTTATTTGATTTTCATATTTATTAAGATATAATTCAGTGACAGCTGTTTCGGTACACTGTACCTTCTTCAGACATGTTAACAAATTATGAATTGTGTTATTATAGTACATATCAACTGATCTAAGCAACAATACAACAATAATTTATTTAAATTTTTAAATTAACAAAAGTGATTCATTCAAATCAAGTTGAGAATTTAACAGTTTATTACTACTTTTCAATTTATTTATTTCTACAGCCTCCAAAAGGTCCAACTTCTTACCCTTATCACAAACATGTAAAATTGTTTCGATCCAAATTTTGAAATTTTACATGTTTGTGATAAGGGTAAGAAGTTGGACCTTTTGGAGGCTGTAGAAATAAATAAATTGAAAAGTAGTAATAAACTGTTAAATTCTCAACTTGATTTGAATGAATCCCCTTTGTTAAATTAAAAAAATTAAATAAATATTGTTGTATTGTTGCTTAGATCAGTTGGAACACAATTCATAATTTGTTAACATGTCTGAAGAAGGTACAGTGTACTGAAACAGCTGTCACTGAATTATATCTTAATAAATATGAAAATCAAATAAAACTAAGTTTTATTTTTATTTAATTAATGAATATGGTAAAAATCATTATTTGACCAATGAAAATGCAGTCATATGTCTGCTTTGTTTACATTACAACTAGAACTTAGCTCAAAAGAGGTATAGTTGATTCAAGACTTAAGAACAAGAAGCTATCATACACAATAACAAGAATAAGACAGGGGATGAGGGTGTAATGTAATAATTTAATTTAATTTAATTAAGTACAGTAGGAAAAAACACTAACTTTAGTCAAATTAAGTTTCGTTCTTCTTGGTTTTACATTCAGGTCGTTTAGAATTATCTGGCCAGTCGCAGAACAGCAGAACCTGGTTCCAAACTGTTCCTAATTTACAAGATTGTAGAGTTGCTTTACCGTTAACACAGCGATAGTACTGTAACACACACACAACACATTAACACAAACACATGCAGGGAGAACATTATCACTGTAACACAGACACAAACTAGACACAAACACATAAATGAAGTTGGTACATTTAACAAAGAAAAATGCACTGTAACACAAACAGAAACACAAACATATGAATGAAGTTGATACATTTGGGCTAAAAAATGGACTGTAACACAAACAGAAACACAAACACATGAATGAAGTTGATACATTTGGGCTAAAAAAATGGACTGTAACACAAACAGAAACACAAACACATGAATGAAGTTGATACATTTGGGCTAAAAAAATGGACTGTAACACAAACAGAAACACAAACACATGAATGAAGTTGATATATTTGGGCTAAAAAAATGGACTGTAACACAAACAGAAACAAAACACAAATGCACAAATGAAGTTGATGCATTTAGGCTAACAAAAAAAAGCACGGCTAAATTCACTGTTGTTTCTGAATGGAATGTTAAAAATATATCAAAAGAACTTAAGAAATTAGAATTTTGCAAATTACTGGAAAGAAGAGAGGTAATATTATCAACATTAGAAGACATTCTGTCGATTCCACTTCAGATTTGTATCAGTTATTTCAGAGACTGAACTTCTCCATATTTTTGTGAGTTTCAATTAAGTATACACAAGATTTATTGATTGATTCCAATTCATCATATGTCGAGACATTCCCTAGTGGGAAGTTTCTTAACCAGACTAATTTAGTTACGCTTATTTTTGTACAGATGTCAACAAGAGACATGTGGTTAGGTATGTTGCCTTGAGGAGACATCTAGTAGGAACTATAATATGTTATATTATTTTCAGTCTGATCATCTTACCTCAATATTAATGTTGATTTGTTCTTGGACATGTTTCAAAACAATTCTGTTTTATCGTCAGCTTGTCCAGACTGCATTAAAATCCTAATCAATAAAGCGGGGGTCCTAGAACCTTTGCTGCATTCCGGACTTCAATCACCATGTCTGTCTGTCATTCCATTCATCCTGTCATATTGCCCCACCCTGGATACCTTCTAATTCCTTTTCTCCATTGCATTGCAGTCCATCATCTTGTCTTTATGGTCACTGGATTATAATTCAAAGCTCTTCTTGGCATCTATCCTCTTGAATCCTTTTCACATGACCATGCCATAATAACTGTCTTGTTTCTGTCCTATCAACACTTTTAAAAATCTTTCCAGTTCATCTTTGAATTACTGAATTCTTCACATGTTGCAGTTGAGAGATCCTTATTTACTCATAATACATTGAATTTTACTTCACATAGTATGGACAAGCTGACGATAAAACAGAATCGTTTTGAAACATGTCCAAGAACAAATCAACATTAATATTGAGGTAAGATGATCAGACTAAATATAATATAATTAAAATAACCTCAAAATATCACTTCCTAAAATTAAATATTATAATATGTGATTGACATTTATAAACGTCATTGGTTGACTCTTGCCTTCAGTGTCTCACTACAAGATATGATATAGTGACGATGTCAACATTGAGTCGCAAGGGTCTTGAATTGGATAACAAAAATGTTATTTTTCAGCAGCCAAATATGCATAAGCTGTCAATCACATCATATTTGAAGAGAAAAATTATATGTTCAGACTGGGGTTTGAACCCAGGACTTTTGATACTTAGTTTTCATGTACTGTAAGGTATTACTCAGATGTTTTTATGGTTTTGACAAAATTCAAAGATTGAATTAAGAACGTATAACAAAACATATGAGCCAGAGGGGTATAGATGTGTTTAGCCAAGAACGATGGAGAGAACAGTTTTCTGCATTTAATCGGAATAAACTTTTTACAGTTTCAATACTAATAAAATTAATAAGGTTTAAAGAACATCGTAACGATTTCGTATACGCATATGGAAAGTCTAATTACGCTAAGCACATAATAAACGCCGGTCATAAAATTGAACTCAATAGAAGACACCCTTACAATAGTACATCATCATCATCATGAACAAATTCATTTTAGGCCATGTGGCCTGTACAGTAAACCTAGCGAAGATGGTCTTGATCTTTCCACCGATGTTTTGGTCTTCCTTGGTCCCTATGTCCAGTTGGGGTATATTGGAATGCCAATTTTGGAAGTCTATTTCTTGCCATTCTCCTCAGATAATTTTTCCATTCTTGTTGGTATCTTTGTATATCTTCATTTAAACTTGTTACTCCAAGTTTTCCTCTGATAATAGTGTTCCTTTGGTGATCCAGTCTATTAACTCCTAACAATGATCGTAAGAAGCGCATTTGGCTTACTTGAAGTTTATGAGAGTTTCTTTTATTTAAAATCCAAATTTCACTTCCGTATTTTAGAGCAGCTTTTGATGTGATGTTATGTAATCTTAGTTTTGTCTCTGTCCTCATCTGTTTACCAAAATGTCTTCGTATTACCCCTATTCATTTTATTATATTTTTGTAATTTTGAATCAATGTCACTCTTATACTCTGCAAATACACTTCCTAAGTAAGAGAAATCTGACACTTGTTCTATAATTTTTCCATCAATCTCAATTTTCACCCGTTGTATGTTTTTTTCCACACATTGCCATTGTTTTGGATTTTGAAGTGGAAAATTTTCATATTATATTTGCTGGCAATTTTGAATAATTGATATGCTGCTATTTGTAAGCTATCTTCGGAATCTGATAATATTATTTGATCATCAGCATATAATATTGTTTGAATTATTTTATTCCTAGTTATTGAAATTCCACTATTTACTGTTTGTTTCCATTCTTGCACTATTCTGTTAATATATATATTAAATAAGAGTGGAGATAGTCCACATCCTTGTCGAACACCTTTGCTTGTGTTTATGTGTTCTGTTATTTCTCCATCTGGTAATTTAATTTTGATTTTAGAATTTTGATATAAGCTTTGCATGGCTCGTATTACATGTGAGTGTATATGTTCTTCATGCAGTATCTGCCAAAGTTTATCTCGGTTTACATTATCATATGCCTTTACATAAAGAGGGAAATCCAACAAAAATCAACATATTGGAAGACCTGGAAATTATCAAGGAAATAGACAACAAGCTTTTAATAAATGAAAGCACTCCCAGACTAAACAACCCACTGTACGATATCGTCAGGAAGAAGCTTTAGTCACGACAACACCACATTAGGACCAGCAGCATCAACCATCATATCAGATAATGTAGCGAAGAAGGACCTGCTGAAGATGGAATGGATGTTCTGAAAGGCCTACAGACATAAAGAATACATATTTTATAAGTTGAGGATGATGGATCTTACCTAAGAAGGTATATTTTAACTTAGTTTATTTTATTACTTTTTATAGTTCAATCCATGAAGATGATCTAATAAGATCGTTGATGATATTAATGATAAAGGGTAGCGCAGGACAAGAAGACATTGGACAACATTGAGATGTGAGACACTTACCTTATCACAGTCAGCATGTGCCAGGAAGTCTGCGTTCTCACAAGAAGGTGCAGTTCCTGATGTACCGGTACTGGTAGATGCAGTTGTTCCAGTACTGCCATCTGTTGGCTGGCTTGCTGTAGAACCAGTCGTCGTACTGCTTGTGGACTGGGTCACGCTGCTGCCATCTGAAGGTGTTGTGCTTGGAGGTCTGTCCCACTCAGGCTACAGGATTCATATTTATAATAACTTAACAAATGTTGCCAACTTAGCAATAATAACATCAAGAGATGTAAACTGAAAACCAAAATTTTAGTTGGAAACATAATTTTAGGATAATTGAATATTATTTGGCTCACAACAAATTTCAAAATGTACTCATAAATTTCATATCAGTTTCCTAAACTAATTAAAACTAACTCACTGGCTCTATTGAACCCGTAGGATCATGGCCGCGCAGACATAAGCTCTCCATACATCCCTATCCTGAGCTAATGTTTTCCAATCATCCCCTGTATAATCTACTTCCCTCAAGTCATGGATAATGTTATTCTCCCACCTCATTCTTGGTCTACCAACTGGGCTTTTTCCCTCTGGTTTTCTTACAAGAATCTTCTGAGGACCTCTTTCATTCCCCATTCGTGCCATATGTCCTGCCCATCACAGTCTACAAGACTTATCTGTTTTTATTATATCTAGCTTTCTGTATATAGCATGTAGCTCACTAACTAACCAACTCAGTGGCTCTATTGAACCCGTAGGTTCATGGCCACACGAACATAAGCTCTCCATATCCTGAACTAATGTTTTCCAATCATTCCCTGTATAATCTTTTTCCCTGAAATCTTGGATAATTTCATTCTCCCATCTCATTCTTGTTCTCCAACTGGGCGTTTACCCATGTGGTTTTCCTACAAGAAGCTTCCACACACGTCTTTCATACCCCATTCGTGCCACATGTCCTGCCCATCGAAGTTTACGAGACTTAACAGTTTCATTATATCTGGCTTCTTCTAAAGATCATGTAGTTCATTGTTATGTAGTATTCTCCATTCACCTGTCTGTTCATCTCTCTTTGCTCCAAACATTTTTTCTAAGAACTTTATTCTCAAATACTCGTAATCTTCTTTCCTCCCTTAAAGTAAGAGTCCATGTTTCACATCCATACAATGTAACTGGTAGAATAATAGTTTTATATATTTTCAGTTTAACGTTTTTTGAAAGGAGTTGGGACGACAAGAGTTTCTGTAATGCATAATAACATGCATTTCCAGAATTGAGCCTGTGTTTAATTTCTCCGGAGGTAAAATAGTCCCTATTCGATTCTACGGGCGAGGATTACTTCAGGAAATCCATGCCAAAGGCTCAATCATAATATCAGACTTGTACCAAAAATAATTTCCATATCAGCAATATAATTGTAGCAGACAAGACGGAAGAAGTCTGTCGTGCAGGAATTGCGTAAACTAAGCAAACTCGT
The DNA here is from genome assembly GCA_030220185.1 of Diploptera punctata. NCBI lineage: Eukaryota > Metazoa > Arthropoda > Insecta > Blattodea > Blaberidae > Diploptera > Diploptera punctata. The sequence continues at coordinate 3,104,096 of JASPKZ010003835.1, forward strand.
CAACAGGTTGAATTTAAGTTCCCACTTTGTTGGTTTACGGAATGTATATTTCTTTTGTTAAATTTAAGAAACTCAATTTCCGATGTCAGCTTATTTAAAAGTGTCGGATACGGTGAAAACAAATCATGCATATTACGTATTGTATATTGTATAATTTGACACAAATTTAAGTAAAATCTACTGATTCATTTTTCGATCATTTTATTAAAAATATTTAGAAAAATTAAACAAATTTGTGAGATATTTATTGCCGATTTAAGAATTAATTAAATTGTATCAATGAAGCAAAGATGGTGGTTGGCAGAGGAAATTTTTAAGTTGGATTTTTGGGTAAATTGCCATTTCTAATGCTTGGCTGTCACTAATTTTTGGAGAATAACTTTTTTGTTTTATTATGTTTTATTTTTTTATTATAGGCCTATTTTAATAACATTTATTATATTTGAAGAGAAAAATTATACGCTCAGACTGGGGTATGAATCCAGGATTTTTGGCTTTCTAGGCCAATGTTCTTCCACTGATCTACTCGAGAAACTCCAATCTAAACGCACATTTTTCTCTTATAACATTGTTAATTCCCGAGCACCGAATGCTACTAGCATTTGCTCGATCGCGCAAATGGAGGTTTCTTGTTTAAGAAGACATTAATTGGGAATTTAAACACTACTTTATAAAGCCAGTAGGGCTTCTAACACTTCTCACGGAAGGATAAATTATATTTGAAAAGAAAAATTATAAGTGGGGTTTGAACCCAAAAGTCCTGGATTCAACCCCAGTATAAGCGTATAATTTTTCTCTTCAAATATAATTTATCCTTCCGTGAGAAGTGTTAAATTAATAATAAAAACATGAAAACATTTATTATATTTCAATGGCATTTACTGAGTTTTGTTGTGAAATTGTTGCACTGGTTTCCGAATCACTCTTGTTTGATTTAACTACCGAAACAAGGATATATTCTGTAAGCGCGCAAAAGCGGACCATAAACTTGAGTTACTGGCGAGTTTCGAAGTTTTTTTTATTATTCATTTCATACATCTCAATGATGGATAAATTATATTTGAAGAGAAAAATTATACGCTCAAACCGGGGCTCGAACACAGGACCTTTGGCTTTTCGGGCCATTGCTCTACCGACTGAGCTACCTGAGCGAGTTCCGATCTAAACGCAAATTTTTGTCTTATATAGTTGTTAATTCTCGCGCATCAGTTGCTATGAAACTTGCTCAGTTCCTTATTGTTTGTTGAGTGCTAGGAGGTGGCTTACCCTTGCGGTGGTGCTGACATGTGGTGTGGGCACCACGTAGTCCTTCATGTTGCTGTAGAGGATGTTAATCAGAGGATTCGTGGTACCACACAGGCCGTGGAAGTCATCCATATCGATGGCCCAGGTCATGGCGCCCAGATAGCCTTTCTCTTTTATAAAATCCATCTTGTACTGTACACTCGTGGGGTTTTCGTATCCAACCCACTGCGTACCTGCACACATACCATAGTAAGATGTCAAATATGAAATTGGTACCTGGTAAGCCAGTCGTCCTCAAATAAATTATTAAACTTTATCAAGTTATTCCAATATGAATGCCTTTCAAAATCAAGTACCAGTTAAAATGCAGAAGATGAAATATTGTTTTCGAAAGGCCTCCATATTGGAACAACTTGATGAAGTTTAATGAGGACGACTGACTTACCAGGTACCAATTTTATATTTAATATCTTATTACATAACCTCAACAGTGCTTTAATATGTATTTTAAAAGTGTTGATACCACAGTAGTTAGCATAAGTAATGCCACCAGTGATTGCCAATTTATCTAGAGAATTTGAAAATCATGAGTGCCATTTGTTAGGATTATTTAACGAATAAAATTAAGCTGTTTGCTCACAAATCATTATTTAAATATAGTCACCATTAGGTTAGTAGCTCCCACTTTTCTAGACAATCGGCACTTTGTCAGCCGTGTTTTCAGCCCTACGTGACGGCCGACTTTACACCCAGAATAAGCATCAGGTACTCATTTGTATTAGAGGTTGAGTCGATTACAGGGCCACAATGCCGATAGAAGGTTTTGGGTCTGTTTAAAAATTCTGACCCCACTGAGATTGGAACCTTTGACCTTCTGGTTTGTTGCTAGCCTCTAGACCACTGGGTACTTACCATTGTCATAAGCATAAGGGCACTTGCCGATGTCATCAAACTTGACTGTCCACTTGCTGGCGTTCACCTGCAGCTCATTGCAGATCTGCAACAGGAGCCACTTTTGTATCCAGGGCTAGGATTTGTAAGCAATGAATGAATAATGGCTACATATATGCATTAGAGTGGCCCTTATTTTCGTCTTTTCGTATCTCATTCCGCGCATACTCTATTGTTTTCTTTTGTTGTACGAAGTAATTTTAGCGCCCTAACCCTACAGGGAAGAGATACAACCATACTAATTTAGTTACACTTGTTTTCGTATAGATGCCATTGGAGTGGCCCATGGTCAGCGTTCCGTCTCATAGTGACATCTAGGAAACCAAGGTAGTACTAAGACGGGAAAAATCGGTAAATTTTGTTTAGAGGTCTTTCATTCAAAATAGAACAAATATCACATTTCCAATATTTAGGATGTGATATAACTTACAGAGAAAATAAAGATATAGAAAATAAAGTAAATAAATTACAGGCCATTTGTGGAACCATAAAAAGAACCTTAGGTCGGAAAACAAGGAAAGATATGAAACTTAAATTATATAAAACAATGACTGTTCCTTTGTTGTTGTATGGAAGTGAAAATTGGATAATGAAATCAAGGGATAAAAGCAGGATACAGACTGCGGAAATGCTGTTTTTACGTAATGTGAAAGGATGCACAAGAGCGGATAGAATAAGGAATGAAACTATACGAGAAGAATTAAATATATATAAAATTGAAGATAAAATCAGCGAAAATAATAATAAATGGACAGAACACTTAATGAGAATGAACAACGAAAGAATACCAAAAAGAACCTTCCTGTATAATCCCAGAGGAACAAGAGATGTTGGCCGACCACGTAGAAGATGGACTCCACTTTTAACTTCGCCGGAACAGGCTGCATAGCCTAAACCTTGTAGTAGAAGAAGAAGAAGGCCTTTCATTCAGGCTTAAGGGGGGTGATGGTTGAAAATTCTATTTTCTACATTTTTTTAGCTAGAGACTTAATATTTTGTACAAACTTCACTGCATGATGTATAATGACGTGTTTAAGTTTCATTCTTGTGAGACATTTATTTTACGAGTTATTAAATATTATATTTTTTAAAATTTGCATATATTATAATTAAATGGGTTCCACAATTTTTTAGTAAAATGTCTGATTTTTTTACAAGACCCCTATAATATTTAGAAAAAAAAAAACACCATGCATTAGAATTCTTATAATATGAATACAAAGTGAGAAAAACAATGATGTACCTCATGCGTGGAATTACAAAAAAGTAATAATTGCATACATTTTATTTTTTATTTCTTAAAATACTACTTGAGTCATGAAACCCATGCACTACTTTCTTACCCATTGTGTTCAGGACATGCAATAAAAAGTTGAACCTTCTAGGATAAAATTTCTGAATTCCATTCAATTTTGAATGTACAAAAATGAAGTGGAAATAAAAGTGTGGAAAAACAAGTTTAAAGATTTGCATGCAGGTGGTATTTAACTGGTGCAGCCTTTAAACTCTGACGTAATTTAGGACACTTAGAAGCGCCATAGGCCTCTGAAACTATGCTAACACATACATTAGAATACAGGCTATTTTTTAGTACAAAAAATGACAATTTTGAACTCAAAAGGTCAATTTTTCTCCCATCACCCCCCTTAAAGTCCATTTTGTTGAAATTTAAGATGTGGAACCCGTGTGCCGCATTGAGCTATAACAGGCGCGACATTGAAAAGAAAATATCGATAAAAATTGTAATGATTTATGACAATAACATTTGAATTCCATTGAAACAGCTGCATTTTAAGATTTGTATTAATTTATTTCTCTTGTTTAAAACAACGGAAATATACTCTTGCTGTAAGTATTTTTTTAAAAATATTTATAAATTAGTTCCAGTGCTGCACGGGTTTATGTTGATTTATTGTAATTAAATTTGATACATTTTCAGATTGGGCCAATGGAAAAAAAAATAGAGGGTGTGCGCTGAAATCAGATGACATTTTAATTCACCTCTAATAAGGATCACACTTGTATTTAATGCCCCAGTTTGTCTTTTTGGACTTTTCTGATGTTCTCTCCTGGCATGGCGTAATTGTAACCCACTTCTGAGTTTGGGGCGCCTGGAAGGCGGGGTTACGTTGCCCCGATGATATGGGTGATAATGATGATAGTGGTGCGCCAGGAGAGTCCTTAATCTAAGATGAATATAAATGATGATGATTGTGATGGCCAGATAATGTTTGGGGACCGTTTGGTCCTTAAAGTTCCCTGACATTTGTCTTACAGGTGAGGAAAAACCCCGATAAAAACCTCACCCAGAAAAACTGCCCCGACCGGTAATCGAACCCGGGCCCATTGTGAGACAAGGCAGCACGCATCTCGAGACCACAGCGGTGGACACACACTTGTATGTGTGTGTGTATATATATATATATATATATATATATATATATATATATATATATAACTTTATGGTACAACACGCTATATGGCTTGCAACTGGCTGCTGGCCTCACATCCACATGTGTCAATCACAGAGATAGACAATCATCCAACAATACAGGGGTGACATGTAATCAGCATGTCGGGTCCCCCAACTGATATAGTTCGTTTTCTCAAACTAGAGCTGCTATTTATTTAGTTACCCAAATTCCTCATGATTCTGAAATAAACTTGTTTTTCTGATGGGGACTCTAACCAGCGCTAATTCCCATATCTCTGCACCAAAGCATGATCCTTAAACTGCATGGTTATAGTGCGGGATAGTGGGTTACTTAAGTTGTTATTTAACAATACTCATTAACAACTAAGGTCAAATCTGGGTATCAAAGGGACAACACATTTTGCTCATAGGCATTTTATTTCAGACTTTTTTAATAAATCTTTGATACAGGACCACAAGTGTCCCTTTTGAAGGAAACCTTTCTTCTTACGATTTTTTTACTGTTAAAATCCATCGACCCCTTCCAGATTTGAACTAGGGATGAACTTGCTAACCACTTTATGTTTTGGTAAGAATACATGACTGTCGCTCACATCTTCTATTCATTTCTGTGCCCCCAAACCCAAAAGATCATTCACTTTTGGAATTCAGCCATTTTTACTGAGGAGCAGAACAAAGAGAAAGACGGGAATACTGCCAGCTTTCGTTTTGACAGTAAAAAGTGAGGAAGGCGGGGCCAAGTTTTGCTGAAAGAGACGAGTTGGTTTTATGCATACTCTCTACGTCATAGAGAGGTGGAAAGACTCGCTCCTTGAGTAAAGTTGGTTTCACGAATACGGCCCTTAATTTGTTACGACTATGTATAAGAGATGTAAAGTACCTCATAATAAGCGAGGAAGCCCTTAGCTCCTGTGTAAGGTCCTGCGTCTCCACCTCCTGCTTCCTTGTTGATGTATGTACCGATATCCTTGTTGGTGTTCCCCTGGGACAGTGTGAAGGTGCGTCCGTAGAATGGCACACCCACCACCAGCTTGTCTGGTGAACAACCTTTGTCAACCCATAGCTGCAGTCCATCATTCTGCAAACAATACGTGACATCCATACATTTATATCTTAAAATAAAAATCATTATATAATTCACTTTTCTCAAATCACTGGTTAATGTTATTCTCCCATCTAATTCTTTACGTTCTCCTTGGAGGTTTCCCTCTGTTTTTCCTACAGGAACCTTCTATATGCCTTTTCTATTCTCTGTTTTTGCCACATGTCCTGCTCATCGCAGTGACAACATCTAATTGTTCTTGTTATTATGATGATCTTGTAGAAGATTTCCGGGCTGTTGGCCGTGGTCTTGAGGCTTGTAGTTCCGCGACGTTTGGCCAGAGGCTGCGTCCGGCATCCTCGAGGGTTGTCTTGAGACCGGCAACTTTGTCTACTACCTAAATGTATAAATAGGGCAGGTAGTCGACAAAATTGCCAGTCTCTAGACAACCCTTGAGGATGCCGGACGCAGTCTCTGGCGAAACGTTGCGGAACTACAAGCCTCAAGACCAGGGCTAACAGCCCGGAAATCTTCTACAAGATCATCATAATAACTCCAGCCGCGAAAGCCTAAATCAATATATGTTCTTGTTATGTCTGGTTTTCCCATAAAGATCATTAAACTGTACAGTTTTATCAATTCATTTTTCTGTTTGTTTTCCTTCGTCCAAAAATGTTGCTTAGCATTCTATCTTAAATACTTGTAATATTTTCCCCTCTCATAAGGTGAGAGACCATATTTTGCATCCATATTGTATATCTGGAAAAATCACCATTTTATGTATTTCTAAATTAACATTTTTTTAGAGAATTTAATAAGCCAAACAGCATGTATATTAGGATGTGTTCCCAAACTTGAGGTTTACTTTTTGTCAATATTTTAGTAAAGTAATTAAAAAACGTACATGTATATTTGGGGACAAAAATTAGGGCAGGTGGAAGTAATGTTGCTGAAATTAATGAGGGTAAATAAAGGCAAATCTGCAGTATCAAAATTAAATGTGTTTTATGGGATCAAATGTAGAAATGTGTTAAGTTCTGAAACAAAAACAAACCTTTTAAATGCAATAATAAGGAGTACAATGACGTACGGTTCAGAAACACGGGAATTAAAATCTGGAACAATAAGTAAATTCAATTCTGCAGAAATGAATTTTTGGAGGAGTTCAGCTGGAATTTCTAGAAGAGATAAATTAAGAAACAGTGTAATTAAACAAACGATACATGTTCAAATTTGAATTGTGGATTTTGTACAAAAACAGACAATTAAAACGGTAAGGTCATGTGAAAAGAATGACAGAAGAAAATATTCCAAGACCATTATTATACAGGGTGTATCAAAAAGGATAGCGCAAACTTACATGGTTGAAAGTACACGATAATAGAAGCAACAATGTCCCAGTAAACATGAGTCCGCAAACGAGCCGTTTGCGAGATAATTACGAATGTATGGTTACAAGCCGCCACTGACTTCATTGCAAACATCGTCCTAGTTAGTACAAATTAATTTGAATTTAGACTTTACTATTAATTTTTCATCTCATTTAGATGACATTTCACAGTTCATTTCACTTATGGGCTGCCTGTTAAACAAGGTGTTCGAAGTGTCTTCCTTGCATCTGGATGCAATACTGTGCTCGTCTCTGCAATGAATGTCGAATTCTTTCGAAAACCCCTGGATCATTTCTGAATTCTGGAACAAGCATGTACAACTCTCTGCTCCAGTTCTTCAACCGTGTTAACGGGTGTGCTGCACACTTAGCATTTGAGTTGACCCCAGACACAAAAATCCAAAGGATTTAGATCAGGTGATCTTGGAGGCCAAGGTACAGATCCGCCTCGACCTATCCATCTTTGGCCGTATCAGTTACAAGCAATGACGTCAGTGGCGGCTTGTAACCATTACTTACTTACTCACTGGCACTATCGAACCCGTAGGTTCATGGCCGCGCGGACATAAACTCTCCATACATCCCTATCCTGAGCCAATGCTTTCCAATCATTCCCTGTATAATCTACTTCCCTCAAATCATAGTTAATGTTGTTCTCCCACCTCATTCTTGGTCTACCAACTGGGCGTTTTCCCTCTGGCTTTCCTACAAGAAGTTTCCATGCACGTCTTTCATTCCCCATACGCGCAACATGTCCTGCCCATCGCAGTCTATGAGACTTAACTGTTCTTATTATATCTGGCTTCCTATAGAGACCATGTAGTTCATTGTTATGTAGTCTTCTCCATTCACCTGTCTGTTCATCTCTCTTTGGTCCAAAAATGTTCCTAAGAACTTTATTCTCAAATACTCGTAATCTCCTTTCCTCCCTTAAAGTAAGAGTCCATGTTTCGCACCCATATAATATAACTGGTAGAATAATAGTTTTATATATTTTCAGTTTAACGTTTTTTGAAAGGAGTTGGGACATCAAGAGTCTCTGCAATGCATAATAGCACGCATTTCCAGAATTGAGCCTAACCATACATTCGTAATTATCTCGCAAACGGCTCGTTTGCGGACCCATGTTTACTGGGACATTGTTGCTTCTATTGTCGTGTACTTTCAACCATGTAAGTTTGCGCCATCCTTTTTGATACACCCTGTATATTGCTATATGGAAAGTAACAATCGCATTATATAAAAATTTGCAAGTGCATATAAACAGATGACTGAGTTTTATTTTGAAACTCTTGTGGACAAAAACCATATCAAACGAGGAATTATGGAAGATAGTAGGATGAGATCTGGAAGGAGATTACATATCACAAATGAAAATGGATTAGACAGACTCTCAGAAGATAAATAAACAGTGTGCCAAAGAGAGCACTGGAATTTAATCCACAGAGATTGCCTAGAAGAAGAGGAAAACCAAAAATTACATGGCAGAGCACTGTAACAACATACATTAGCAGGGGAAAAAGTTGGGATAAATTCAGGAATTTGGCGAAAATTCAGTGTTCGATAGTGTGCATTCACAAGGCCCTGTGCTTCCAAGAGGAGTTACTATTAAAACTGTCCCAATCAACACGAGCAGCCACTGCAATAAACAGAATACTCACGACGTTGAGTGTCTCGTAGGCCCACTGGTCGGTCGGCCGTTTGTACAGCGGGCTGTGCACATCAGCAAACCCGGCCCAGTTACCTCGCAGATCGTACGACATGACGTGCACCGCATCACAACCTGCAGGACAAACAGAGGGAGGTGAGAGAGTGGACAGCAGGTGGCTCGTCTGTCAGATCCACAAGACTAGCACAACTTACTCGCACAGGTCAGGCACGTGGTAGCCTTCGTTGAGTCTGAACTTGGCGAGAGGCACAGCCATGGTGATCTCCCAACCTTTGCCTTCCTTGTCGAATGCACGTCTCAGCTCCTCCACAAAATAGAAGAAGTTATTCTTGTCGTTGAAACTGCCACCGCGGTCAGATGCACCGGGGTACTCCCAGTCTAAGTCAAATCCGTCGAACCCATACTTGTTCATGAAATCTGCACACATCGTTGCAATCATTAAAGTCTTCCAAAAAATAACATAACATAGTCAGTAAATAAACACTAAAATTCAAAAATAAGAAATATAGTTTTTTTTCTAAGGAAGGAAAGATCTGTCAACTCGTGTCAACACAGACAGAGGGAAAACCAGTGATGTTTAAGATGGGTGATTGGGTTGGGTGACCTTAAATATCATTGGCTTTCTCTCTGTTTGTGTTGAAACGGGTTGGATAAATCTTACCTTCCTTTCAAGGGAACTGTCAACTAATGCACGCCAAAACCTAACTTCAATTATGATGATCTTGTAGAAGATTTCCGGACTGTTGGCCGTGGTCTTGAGGCTTGTAGTTCCCCGACGTTTAGCCAGAGACTGCGTCTCAAGACAACCGTTGAGGATGCCGGACGCAGTCTCTGGCGAAACGTTGGGGAACTACAAGCCTCAAGACCACGGCCAACAGCCCGGAAATCTTCTAGAAGATCATCATAGTAACTCCGGCCGTGAAAGCCTAAGTCAATTTACTACCTTGAATTTTTTACCAGAGAAGCGTCGTGATGCACCAAGACCATGACAAAAGTATCTGTAGTTTTTAACTGGAAGGCACAGACATTGAAGCCACAATCCAGCTATGTCAATCCACTGTACGGAACATATGAACTCTCTACTTGAATAAGAGTGAAGTGGAGTGAGATGCGACACGGCGCGGACGGCAGGCAGCGAGTGTTATGCAATTACCAATTCAGGTGTTGTATTATTTCACTGTCCCGCGCCGTAGCTGAGTGGTTAAGGCAGGAAGCCTTGGCGCAGAGCTACGGGACTTGCGCTGGTTCGAGTCTCCATGGGGGAAGAAATTTTCTCATGGTATTTCGGCCATTAAGGGACCTGTGCCCACCCAGCATCGTGAGGCATTTGGGTAGCTACAATAAGTAGCGGCTCCAGGTTGAGAAAACCACCTATAACGGCTGGGGGACTCGACATGCTGACCATATGTCACCCCAACACTGGCTGATGATCATCTACCTCAGTGATTGACACATGTGGATGTGAGGCCAGCAGCCGGCTGGTAGGCTAAGGGCCCTCTAGGCCTGTCGCGCCAAGAGTTTTTTTTATTATTTCACTAAAGTTTGATGGATTTGGCGCTGGATTTTACTACTTGCAGTTAAAAAAAAAACAGCAGATAATTTTTGTACATCAGAACGGTTCTCTGGAAGAAATTTTAAGGTAGGTTTTGGCATGCAATGGTTGGCAGTTCCTAGTTAGAAAAAAAAACAAACTCTGAAATATATTGACTTGGGCTTCCAAGGCCGGAGTTAGTCTGATGATCTTGTAGAAGATTTCCGGGCTGTTGGCCGTGGTCTTGAGGCTTGTAGTTCCCCATCGTTTCGCCAGAGACTGCGTCCGGCATCCTCAAGGGTTGTCTTGAGACTGGCAAGAGCACGGCCAACAGTCCGAAAATCTTCTACAAGATCATCAGACTGTGAAAATATTTGATATTACTTAGTATTGATGTATCTGCCGCCATTGGAGTTGGCTCAATGATACAGAATGTAAAAAGTGCTTAAAATATACAAAACTGAAAATTTTAATATAAAATTTACAATACATAATATACTAAATAAATAATAGTTAAAAAAACTAAAACAACACGCTTTATTAGAAAACCGAACTAAAAATGAAAAATAATTTTAATTTTCAACATGCTTGGGATAAAATTAAAGTGGTCAATAAAAAAATCATCTCCAACACATCTAGAATAAAGCTAGAGTTATCTACAACAACAAAAATACCATCAAAGCGTGGGGGTGCTTTTTATGATTTTTTACATTTTCCTACTTAGAGACTTTACTTTTACCAATATCTGTTTATCATCAAATACATTAATTGATAAAGAGCACCACACGCTTTTGATGGTAAATTATTTTATTTTGTAGATAACTCTAGTTTTATTCTAATTGTGTTGGAGATGATTTTTTTTTGTCGACCACTTTAATTTTATCCCAAGCATGTTGGAAATTAAAATTATTTTTCATTTTTTAGTTCGGTTTTCTAATAAAGCGTGTTATTTTAGTTTTTTAAAAATATTATTTATTTTTTAGTTTTAATATTTTACAGAATAAGATAAAAATGTAAATATCTTTAAATTCGATACTATTGTAGTATGAGCTAAAAGTAATACTCCTCTAAAAAAATCCTCCCAGCCGGATTTGAACCACCGACCTATGGATTACTGAAATTATATATCACTAGAGTTCACCACTCTACCAACTGAGCTCTTACAACGATTGACTAAAAAGTTGACAAGTCCGCAACGTATTATACCAGTTTTCATTTTTTTGATTTTCTGATGATTCTGGCCAGGATTTTAGAAACAAAATATGAAATTATTGTATTGTCAAGGGTCCTTTACAAGTACACAAAATTTCAAGTCGATCCAATGTTTTTAAGTGGGTGAAAATCATGTTTGAAGATTCCGTTTCATAGATAGATACAGGTCAAGCTAGTATAAAGCGTGTAATAAATACAAAGACACTTTTTTTTTTATTTTCTGATGATTCTGGCCAGGATTTTAGAAAATGAATATGAAATTATTGTATTGTCACGGGTCCTTTACAAGTATACATAGTTTCAAGTCTATCCTATGTTTCTAAGTGGGTGAAAATCGTGTTCAAAGATTCCGTTACATAAATACAAAGACACTTTTTTTGATTTTCTGATGATTCTGGCCAGGATGTTAGAAAATAAATATGACATTATTGTATTGTCACGGGTCCTTTACAAGTATACAAAATTTCAAGTCGATCCATTTATTTTAAGTGGGTGAAAAACGCGTTGAAAGATTCAGTTACATAGATAGATAGATAGATAGATATAGGTCAAGCTAATATAAAGCGTGTAAAAAGGAATGAAACAGGACATCAAAACTTGTAGGAAGACCAGACTGAAAGCGCCCAGTGAGTGAGTTGAGAGGAGGTAGTTGAATGATTGGGAAACATTAGTTCAGGATAGGGATGTATGGAGAGCTTATGTCGCACGGGCTGAACATGTGTGGTAGATGAAATGGAGTGTAGATGTGTGTGAGTTACCAACGACTGCTGGGATGAAGGTGTCTCGGTAAGTCTTGTCACCAGCGAGCGCAGAGTACTTCTTGCCTCCTTCTGCCCATCCTCCCACAGCTACAGACATCTTCACCGCAGGATGTTGTTTCTTCAGAGCTGTGAAGTTGAGATAGCCCGACATGTCCACGTCCACCTGTAGTTCAAAACATGAATCTTAAAATTATAAAACACGTTAAAAGCCCTGCTTACACCTAAGTAATTTACTGCTACTTTCAAACCAGGAGGTTCATGTCCATGCAGACATAAGATCTCCATACGTCCCAGAGCTACATTTTTGCTGTCATCTTTGTATATAAAATCTAGCTAATATCCATCGTTTAGAGGATTTTTCTCAGATGATTAATGCATATAACATGTTATGGCAAAACCAATCACAATCACACTTTATGATTGATGGTCGACCCCTCAACACATTAATGTATGCAGATGATCAAGTAATATTGGCTACATCTGAAGATCACCTACAAAGAGCAGTACATAGATTGTCAAATATAACCCAACATTATAATTTACAAATTTCGGTGAGTAAGACAAAAACTATGGCGTTTCAAGGGAAAATACCGATACGAACTAAAATTGTTATTAACAACAATATAATAGAACAAGTTAATAACTTTACTTATCTGGGCTGCAATCTTTCCTACGACACATGTAAAGACATAGACATAAAATTGGTCAAATTTCAAAAACTTATAGGAACAATAAAAAGCATTCTTTTCCGAAAAGTACGTCCAGATACAATTCTAAAATCTTATAAAACAATGGCTCTTCCAACTCTACTTTATGGTTGTGAAACCTGGACTCTTACTACAGGTAAATTAAATAGGATAGTAGCTGCAGAAATGAAGTTATTAAGACCTTTAGCGGGTTATACGCTTTATGACCACATACGTAATGAAGCTCTCAACACACCAGCAATAACTGAAACCATTCAAAAATATCAAAATAATTGGCATGAACACCTTCTGAGAATGCCAAACAATAGACTACCTCTGCAGCTATTGAACTACAGACCCACAGGACGAAGAGACCCAGGAAGACCTAAGAAGAGATGGAGGGATCAATTTCTTTCCTGAAGCGGAACAGGCCAATTGGCTTAATCCATGCCTGCCATTGATGACGAACACATTACCCTTACGTACTATAAGGCCGGAGCTAAAAAAATGCATCAGTGCACTAAAAAAGTAGCTTAAATGGCTTAAATTATAAAACACGTTAAAAGCCCTGCTTACACCTAAGTAATTTACTGCTACTTTCAAACCAGGAGGTTCATGTCCATGCAGACATAAGATCTCTATACGTCTCTCATCTATTACTTCTTGTTCTTTAGTATTCAAGCCTTGAACATTCCATGTGCCAATAGCATAGGTCCGTTTTGGTAGCTTAAGTCTGTCATATTTAAATCCATCCGGCTGACATATTTTACTGAAGTACGTAGCAATATACTTTTTCCAGGGCCAGGTTGCCAGCCTGATGCCTAACCCCCAGACATGGAGGACCTGGGTTTTTTTGGGGGGTTTGCTCCCTTAGCCGACAGGTCTATTTAAAAACGCAATTATTGAACACACAATTATCAAATGTGTAGTTGGAAGGAATCTGTTCATTATTTGCTATATGCAACGTATTTCTTAGAGAGTCAGTCACTGCAAAAAATGCTCTGGCCTGTTCAGAATATTAAAAAGGAGGAGCTTTGTTTATAACAAAAGCAGGAGCTGGTAAAGAGAATTCGATAAAGAACTAGATGAAACACGACTGTGATTGGTTGTAAAACAAAATTCATTGAAACGTGATTATTGACTCCAATTTGGGGCATGAGTTAATAGTGTTGTAAACTGGTGCACTTACTTCAGGGTCAATGACGAGGGGTCCCCAAGTGACATTGCTGACTCCGATGAAAGAATATATGATATGTGTGCAGAGATCCACAGGAATGTCTTCAATCTTGTAGCTGCCGAGACCAGGTCGGTGGATGGCCCAGTTACTGAAGTAACACACCACTCGCGAGGTCTTGTCCCCTGCAATGTACCACTTTTATTTTATATTTCAAAACTATTCTTTTATGATATCACTCAATACTAAGTCTTGATAATGATAGCGTCGCTACTGAAACGCGTTGACTCTTTTAAATTCTTAAATTGGTGATTCGGGGTTTTTTATTGACTTTGTATAATACTATTATTTTATTAATAAAATAAGTTAAAATATACCTTCTTAGGTAAGATCCGTCGTCCTCAACTTATAAAATATGTATTCTCCATGTCTGTAGGCCTTTCAGAGCATCCGTTCCATCTTCAGCAGGTCCTTCTTCGCTACAATATCTAGTATGGTGTTCTCGTACAACACCAGATTAGGACCAGCAGCATCAACCATCATACTAGATATTGTAGCGAAGAAGGACCTGCTGAAGATGGAACGGATGTTCTGAAAGACCCACAGGCATAAAGAATACATATTTTGTAAGTTGAGGACGGCGGATCTTACCTAAGAAGGTATATTTTAACTTATTTTATTTTATGTCTCTCCACCTCAACGGTTAGCAATGAATTTTATGAGTATAGATATTATTTTGTCCACCGCTGTGGTCTCGAGGTAGCGTGCTGCCTTGTCACGCAGCGGGCCCGGGTTCAAATCTCATTAAAAAAATAAATTTTGAAATATTTACCTGGTAGGTGCTGTCGTCCTAAACTAGGTTAAAATTTTTTATTAATTTTTTTAAAACTTTAGGTCTTTCAGAAACAGGCTTCCATCTTCAGCCCAACTATCAGCTAGTATATGTTGTTGTTTGGCGAAGATTCTGATATCAGTGGCCTTCCAGTATCGTCAGTAGCTATCGACGACGACGCGACGGTGGAAGGCCACTGATGTCAGAAGAGTCGCCAAACAACAAACAACAACAACAGATAGTAACTGAAAATGGAAGCCGCTTTTCGAAAGGCCTTCAGTTTAAAAAAAATATTTTTAACCGTTGAGGACGACGGTATCTACCAGGTATATATTTTAATATTTTACTTTGTGACTATTTCCCTGAATGTTTTTTTTTTTTTAAATTGAACACTTACCTGTTGTAGATACAAACAGCGTGACAAGAGCACAAAGCACTGCAACACAACACAGCTTCATCTGAAACATCAACAGTTCATTTGTCTCTCATCACGACCAGAACTCAGCCATACTTACTTACTTACTCACTGGCACTATCGAACCCGTAGGTTCAAGGCCGCACGGACATAAGCTCTCCATACATCCCTATCCTGAGCTAATGTTTTCCAATCATTCCCTGTATAATCTACTTCCCTCAAATCATAGTTAATGTTATTCTCCCACCTCATTCTTGGTCTACCAACTGGGCGTTTTCCCTCTGGAATTCCTACTAGAAGCTTCCATGCACGTCTTTCATTCCCCATACGTGCAACATGTCCTGCCCATCTCAGTCTACGAGACTTAACTGTTCTTATTATATCTGGCTTCCTATAAAGACCATGTAGTTCATTGTTATGTAGTCTTCTCCATTCACCTGTCTGTTCATCTCTCTTTGGTCCAACAATTTTCCTAAGTACTTTATTCTCAAATACTTGTAATCTCCTTTCCTCCCTTAAAGTAAGAGTCCATGTTTCGCATCCATATTATATAACTGGTAGAATAATAGTTTTATATATTTTCAGTTTAACGTTTTTTGAAAGGAGTTGGGACATCAAGAGTCTCTGCAATGCATAATAGCACGCATTTCCAGAATTGAACCTATGTTTTATTTCTTTGTGCATCTCATTCCTATTTGTGATTATTGTTCCTAAGTATTTGAATTCAGCCATTAAAATCTCCTAAGACAATTTAGCCATAAAGTTTAAATTCTAACAATTAGAATGCATGGGGTATACATGACGTCATTAACCGTGGGGTGGAGTGACACTGCGTGCGTGCATTTACCTTCATAGTAAGTTCATTACGCCGTGATAGACAATTATTTTCTGTATTTGATATGTAAGGAAATATTGAAGAAGAGGTTGAATTCATATACCTAGGAACAATAATTACAAATAGGAATGAGATGCACAAAGAAATTAAACATAGGCTCAATTCTAGAAAAGCGTGCTATTATGTATTACAGACATTCTTGCTCCCCAACTTCTCTCAAAAAATGTTAAACTGAAAATATATAAAACTATTATTCTACCAGTTATATTATATGGATGTGAAACATGGACTCTTACTTCAACGGAGGAGAAAATATTACGAGTATTTGCGAAAGAACTTCCTAGGAAAATGTTTGGGCCAAAAAGAGATGAAGTAACAGGTGAATGGAGAAGACTACATAACAGTGAACTACATGATCTTTATAGGAAATCAGATATAATAAAAACAGTTAAGTCTCGTAGACTCTGGTTGGCAGGACATGTAGCATGAATGGAAAATGAAAGACGTGCATGGAAACTCCTTATAGGAAAATCAGAGGGGAGCGCCCAGTATGTACGTCAAGAATGAGGTGGGAGAAAGCATTAACGATAATTTGAGGGAATTAGATTATGCATGGAATGATGATCTTGTTGAAGATTTTCGGGCCTTGGCCGTGGTCTTGAGGCTTGTAGTTCCCCGACGTTTCGCCAGACACTGCATCCGGCATCCTCAAGGGTTGTCTTGAGACTGGCAATTTTGTCGATTACCTGCCCTATTTATACATTTATCCGCGACGTGTTCTCTGCACGGTCCGTTACTTCGTAAATTGTATCTGCCTTCTGGCTGAGAACACGTCGCGGATAAATAGGGCAGGTAGTCGACAGAATTGTCACCAAAATTCATGAAGATTTAAACATTGACTTTCTTCAGGAAGTGATGACTAAATTGGCAAGAAACTTATATCAAAAAGCGACTCTGAGCGAAAATGTTCTTATTAATAGCCTAGGGGCATACAGCGAATAGGAACGGACGAAATATAAAATGCCAAAGCTCTATGTGGAGGAGGATGCCGGACGCAGTCTCTGGCGAAACGTTGCGGAACTACAAGCCTCAAGACCACGGCCAACAGCCCGGAAATCTTCTGCAAGATCATCAAAGTAACTCCGGCCGTGAAAGCCTAAGTCAATATATACATGGAATGCTTGGAAATCATTACCCAAGGGGATTTATTTATTTATTTAGCCTGGTGGAGTTAAGACCATGTGGCCTTCTCTTCCACTCACCAGGGCAAACATATGTTACATCAGAATATAACGATCACAATGAACTCTAATATTAAATACTAAATAAAGATTTGGCCAATAAGATAGCTATTATTTTACGATCTGTAATACAATCAGTTAATCATAGTTAAGATTAAAAATAATAATAAAATGTATTCTACCAAGATAAATTAAATTGTTTGGTAGATTATCCTTGTCTAACGTAGGGACCCATATAAAAACAAAAGAAAATAATGAGATATAGAAAACTAATTTTACGGTTATACAATATTTAAACAAAAGAAAATATTTGTAAATTTTAATATCATTTTCATAGATAATTAAATGTATTAATTGTTAAAATAATTATATCAGTGAGGTGTATAAGTTAGTTTGTTATTAAATAATTCTTTAGTTTGTTTTTGAAGGATGCTATAGTTTGACAGTCTCTGACATAGGGTGGAAGGGAATTCCATGTTTTGGTAAGTGAGACCGTAAAAGATAATGAATAATATACAGTGTGATGAGGAGGGATATAAAGGACAATGTGCTGATGGGATCGAGTGTCAAGATTATGTGTGTCGGATAGTCTGATGAAGCGGCGTGATAAATAATTAGGCGATGATGTGTGAAGTATTTAATAGAGAAGGGATAGGGAATGGGCAGTTCTACGATCTCTTAGACGAAGCCACGATAATTGTTCCAGGGACGGTGTAACATGGTCAAATTTGCGAATACCACAAATAAAACGTGCGCAAGAATTATGAACACGCTGAAGTCTTTGAGTGGAAATAATATTTAAGTCTGTAAAAGAGTGTCACAATAATCAAAATGGGGCATTGCAAGTGTTTCTACTAACATTTTCCTAAGGGCGAATGGCAAACAATTTCTTACGCGATTTAATGAATGTATTATTGAGAAGACTGTTTTGCATGTATGGTTTATTTGTGTATTCCAATTTAAGTTGTTGTCAATAAATACTACTAGAATTTTTACTGTCTCACTATAAGGGATTTGAACTCCGTTTAGTGACACATGCGAAACTGTGTTTAGGTTAATTGTAGATAATAGTCTCTGGTGACCCATACTGATTGATTGTGACTTTCTAGGATTTAATTGCAGTCCATATTTAACTGTCCAAGTCATTAGTGAGTCAAGATCCTCGTTAATTTTGGCAACAGCGTCATGTAGAGAATATTTGTCTGTGTGGATGTAGATTTGCATGTCGTCTGCAAATAAATTATGTTTGCAATACTTTAGGGAGTTAGATATGTCATTTATGTCAACGGAAAGAAAGTTAGAGGCAGAAAAGACATCAGATGATAGACAATATTAAAATAAATGGTTTGTATGCAGATACAAAAAGGAAAGCTGAGTTAAGGAAAGAGTGGAGAATGCTGAGTTTGCAGTGAAAGACCTGCTCTTGAGCAGAACACTGTGAATGAATGAATATTTTATTGATGTATCAATATTAAAAATTTTAATCGAAATATCAAATTTAAATTTATTGATTGTCTTCTCAATAATACACTCATTAAATCGTATAAGAAATTGTTTACCGTTTTCTCTAAGAAAAATGCTAGTAGAAACACTCGCAATGCCCCATTTTGATTATTGTGATACTCTTTTTACTGACCTAAATACTGTTCTTACCCAAAGACTTCAACGTGTTCACAATTCTTGCATACGTTTTATTTGTGGTATACGTAGATTTGATCACGTTACACCATCCCTGGAACAATTGTCATGGCTTCGTCTTCAAGATCGTAGAACCATCCATTCCCTATGCCTACTCTATAACATATTACACACATCTTTACCTTATTATTTATCACACCGCTTCACTAAACTCTCTGATACACATAACTTAGATACCCGATCCCTTGAGCACAGTGTCCTTTATATCCCTCCTCATCATACCACCTATTATTCGAAATCTTTTACAGTTTCTCTTGCTAGAACATGGAATTCACTTCCACCCTATGTCAGAGACTGCCAAACTTTACCATCTTTCAGAAATAAATTGAAAATAAAATCACTAACAGAAACAACTCACTAATACTACTTTTTAAGAATTAATAATGCGTTTTTGCATTATTTAATAAACATAGACTTAGGATTTGTTAATATATTTACCTAATGCCTTGTATAAAAAGCGTAGATTAATTCATTGTAGTGTTTTTTTTTTCTTTCTTTTTATGCATAGTAGATTCGAGCTGTTATTCCTTTCTTATTCATTGTATCATTAATTTAATTTTAATTGTATTTAGTTTCATTCTATTATTAGACATTAATTTCATTATTATTCAATATGACAGATAATGAATTGTTCAATAACTATTATTGTAACTTTTTTTTGTATTCATATGTAACATGTTTGTCCTGTCTAATATGACTACTATTGTAATGTTTTTGTATTCATGTGTAACATATGTTTGTCCTGTTTTATATGACTATTATTGTATTTTTTTTGTATTCATATGTAACATATGCTTGTTCTGGTGAGTGGAAGAGAAGGCCACATGGCCTTAACTCCACCAGGCTAAATAAATAAATCTAAATCTAAATCTAAAAAAAAGTGGGAGCCTTAACCTCCTACTACCCCAAGGGTCTCCTGAGGTCTGTAGTGGGACCACTTTACCTTTTAGTACACATTTTTAATTCAACTTCCAATATTATAATTTGGTAGCATATACTTCTATTGATCTATCAATATTACAATTTTTAAGGGTAGCCATGAGTGAATTTTGAGCGAAAAATTGACCAAAACATACATTTTGTGTTTTATCTCTCATAAAATTCTCCTAAGCATCCTGTTCAAGAAAATATATAACTTATCGCTATTTTGCCATTATTAAAGCCCTGGCGGCCATTTCTAAACTCCCTCAGAACTAGTGGCAAAAATAATACCAATATATCAACGATTGGCATCAGATGTATTATCGGAGAGAGACGCAAAAAGAAAAACCTAAATGGTAATGAGAGTATCTACCATACAGTTTGGCACAAATGTCCTAAAGAAATATTTGTTTCAACACAAAAATTGTAACTGTGTGTTATTAAAGCAGTCAGAAGCATGAAAAGAACTTTGTAGCCTTTTTTTCTCAAAGAGTATTTTTCAAGCGCATGCCCTATTAAACAAGTTCCTTGCACTGCAATTTTTGCCTCATTCAACTGAAATTTTCAGCACTTATCATAAGTAATGCCACGAGTGATTTCCAATTTATCTAGAAAATTTGGAAATCAAGAGTGGCATTTGTTAGGACTATTTAACGAATAAAATTAAGCTGTTTACTCACAAATCATTATTTAAATATAGTTATTTTAAAATGTTTATATATTTAATGTAAACGGCGATGTTTGAAAACAAATGAGAAGCGATAGGTACGCTTCATCTGCTTCTTTTGTTTATCACTGCAACCAGATCATACTATTTATTGCCAAAGGAACGCAATATTGTAAGAATGCACTCTAGTGGAGAAGAAATAAAACACATCAAACTGTATATTAATTCATTTCTGATGTCCTACGATGTAAAATTTGACAATTATATTTTTCTGGATTGTTACCTGGGAAAAAATACATTTAAGAAAGTGCAAACAGTGGTTTCTTTTTTGGTGGTATAATCAATTGTTACAAATGTTTTTATATTAACACCCGCATGCGGTATGTGTTGACATTCATGCACTATAAATACAATCTGGTAGCCGTATTTCTTAGTGGATCAGTCACTACAAAATAATGCTATGACCTATTCAGAATGTTTAAAAAGGAGGTGCTTTCTTTATTATGATAAACTTTACACTGGTAATATTCTAGGCGAAACACGACTGTGATTGGCTGTAAATAAAAAATCATTGTAACGTGATTGGCCATTGAGTCCCATTTGGGACATGAGTTAAATAGTCTGTGAGAATACAAAGAACCAAAATTGCATTGGATTTTAATCACACTCAAAATGCTCATGAGTTATGATTTTTTATATTCTCATATTTATCTCGATTTCTGCCAACATGAAAAATCAGTTAAAAAACATGTTTTCTCTCAAAAGTATTAACAGCACAGAAAAATGCAATGCAAATTTACACAATCAATGAGTGTAACGGATATCCTAACACAATATTGAAAATTGTACTGCAAGGAATTTGTATAATTAATTAAAATAAAAAAGAGAAAAAATAATGTAACTTGCAAGGTATTATAAGAAATCACTTGAAATTTATCATAGATGTTATTCATACAGGTAGACATCTGTGGTAAATATTTGAAAGTAATATCTCTGTTAGTTTCGGAGTTTCAGAATTCACTCATGGCTGTCCTTGAATGAACTATCAAATTTAAATTTATTATTAATTAAATAAAAATAAAACGTAGTTTTATTTGATTTTCATATTTCTTATATAATTCAGTGACAGCTGTTTCGGTACACTGTACCTTCTTCAGACATGTTAACAAATTATGAATTGTGTTCCAACTGATCTAAGCAACAATACAACAATATTTATTTAAATTTTTAAATTTAACAAAGGGGATTCATTCAAATCAAATTGAGAATTTAACAGTTTTTTACTACTTTTGAATTTATTAATTTCTACAGCCTCCAAAAGATCTAACTTCTTACCCTTATCACAAATATGTAAAATTTGAAAATTTGGATCGAAACAATGATTAAATTGCATATGCTAACCACCTATTCCAATTTAATCATTGTTTCGATCCAAATTTTGAAATTTTACATATTTGTGATAAAGGTAAGAAGTTAGATCTTTTGGAGGCTGTAGAAATTAATAAATTTAAAAGTAGTAAAAAACTGTTAAATTCTCAACTTGATTTGAATGAATCCCCTTTGTTAAATTAAAAAATTTAAATAAATATTGTTGTATTGTTGCTTAGATCAGTTGGAACACAATTCATAATTTGTTAAAATGTCTGAAGAAGGTACAGTGTACCGAAACAGCTGTTACTGAATTATATAATAAATATGAAAATCAAATAAAACTACGTTTTATTTTTATTTAAATAATAAATATGGATTTTCATCAAGTAAACACCAACTCAATTGATTATTATATGTATTAGTACACATTTATAAACAAACCATCAATATTAAAATGTAATATTACACATTTTTAAACGAACTATCAATGTTGTAATTTATTAGCACACATTTTTGAATTGAAGCGGTTCTTACCTTGAATTTGCCGGTGGTGAGACGAAGCAGAAGAAGGCAGTGAGTGCGCAATATATACGTACTGTTGTGTGTTATTGACCTTCCTCATCCCCCACTTTCCACATCGCGTCACATCACTCCCGTCTGTCAATGCTTTAACACTTATTTGTGCTAAGAAATTATAAAACAAGATTTCATTCCGAAGGAAATATCTGAATTATCTTAGCATCATTAAATAAATAACAACAAGTACTGAGGAAGAACAAGAAAAAACCCAGTCAGTTTGGTCGGCTCCAGGATATCAATACAGGACCTTCTGAATACGAGACTCGAAGGTATCACTTGAGTCAACTCGCTCGGGCTTTCTTATTATTTTTATCTTTTTCTTATTTTTCTTCTTTTTTATCTTAATTTTCATAGTTTTCTTCTTTAGTAGAGCAGTATTTGTATTGTGTCCTGTTCTGAAGCCTGACTGAAATTGATCTAAAAGGTTGTAGTCATTGTAACTATGACTCTCTTAAGGTAGTCAAATGTTTCGTCATCTAATTAGTGACGCGCATGAATGGATTAACGAGATTCCCTCTGTTCCTATCTACTATTACGCTGAGAGATTTTATTCGCGCGGCCATGAACCTACGGGTTTAGTGACTTAAGTGGTAGCACTACAGAATTCGAGTTTACACACTTTACCACTCAAATATCATTTAATTGCACATATTTTTAATGTAACTGTCATTATTTTTGATATTCTTGTTCTCTCCTTTTCTTTTTTCTATTTTTTCTCATTTTTTCTTTTCTTCTCTTTTTTCATCTTATTTTCCTTCTTTTTTACTTGCACTGTTTTCTTTTTCTTCTCATTTTCTTCCCTTCTTTTTATTTTCTTCTTTTTTCATCTTAATTTACTTCTTTTCTTGAACTTTTCTTCTTTTTATTTTTCCTTTTTTTCGTACTTTTCTTCTTTTTTTCTTTTCGATTTCTTAATTTTATTATTTTTTTCTTGCATTTTTCTTTTTCTTTTATTATTTACCTTCCTCTTTTTCTTTTGTGTTCTTAATTGTAACCTTTTCTCTTCATCTTAATTTTATTCTTTTTTACTTGCACTTTTCTTCTGTATCTTTTTATTCTTATTTTCCTTCGTTCTTTTCTTCTTTTATCTTCTTCTCTTTTTATCCTCTTTTTCTTTTTTTTAAATGTTTGACTTTTTATATATTTCCTTTTCTTTTTTCGTATTTTTCTTCTTTTTTTCTTTTCTTTTTCTTCATCTTAATTTTCTTGTTTTTTTCTTGCATCTTTCTTGTTATTTTATTATTTTTCTTCATATTTTTCTTTTTTATTATTTTGTCTTTCCTTCTTTTTTCGTCATCTTAATTTTTTCTTCCACTTTTCTTAGTTTTATTCTTTTCTTGTATGGGATATCTACAGCTCTATTGGAAAACTTTGGCCTACTCAACGAATTTTTTTCATGTTTCCTGTCCTCAGTGCACTTATTCCAATTCGCAATAGCTATGTTCTTCAAGTCAATGATTACTCCTGAATATGTTGAAGCATCTTAATTCGTTTATTATATCCGAACCAGGGAATTTAATCCAATTCAAGGTTTATTTTAAATCACTTATCATTTGAGTTTCTCGTTAACGCACACATTTTCACCAGTTTGTTTCATTCAGACATGTGCGTGTTTCAATGAAGTTTTTTGTTTTAACTTTAATTAACTAACTAACTCACTGGCACACTCGAACCCGTAGGTTTATTGCCGCGCGGACATAGACTCTCCACACATCCCTATCCTGAGCTAACGCATTTCTATAATTCCCTGTCTAAATCATGGTTAATGTTATTCTCCCACCTCATATTTGGTTTACCAACTGCACGTTTTCCCTTTGGAATTCACAAGAAGCCTCTCTTTTATTCCCCATTCGTGCAACATGTCCAGACCATCGCAGTCTACGAGACTTAACTGCTCTTATTATATCTGGTTTCCTATAATGAGCAAGCAGCTCCGGTTATGAAGTCTTCTCCATTCACCTGTCTGTTCATCTCTCTTTGATATCAACTTTTATGAGATTCATGATGTGTTCCGTTGAGGTATTATTCAAAATTAAAATATAAAATTATGGAATATTCACCTGAAAGGTCCGTTTAAAATATGCAATTATGGAATATTCACCTGAAAGGTACGTTTAAAGGACATTTCAGGTGAATATTCCATAATTTTATATTTTAGTCTCTTTGATATACCATTTTTCCTAAGAACTTTATTCTCAAAAACTCGTAATCTCCTTTCCTCCCTTAAAGTAAGAGTCCATGTTTCGCACCCATATAATATAACTGGTAGAATAACAGTTTTATATATTTTCAGTTTCACGTTTCTTGAAAGGAGTTGGTACATCAAGAGTCTCTACAATGTATAATAGCACGCATTTC
Organism: Diploptera punctata; assembly: GCA_030220185.1. Classification (NCBI taxonomy): domain Eukaryota; kingdom Metazoa; phylum Arthropoda; class Insecta; order Blattodea; family Blaberidae; genus Diploptera; species Diploptera punctata. The sequence goes on from JASPKZ010003835.1 coordinate 3,129,108, forward strand.
CAGAATTGAGCCTATGTTTAATTTCTTTGTGCACTTATTATAATTAGGCTATTATTATTATTATTATTGTTATTATTATTATTATTATTATTATTATTATTATTATTATTATTATTATTATTATTATTATTATTATTATTATTATCAAACAAAAACTGTGATAGTTATGGGAAATGCCATTATCTGCTGCTAAATACGAAAATAAAAGCAAGTCACAGTTACGTAACAATATAATGTTGTGATGAGTACAGGTGTGACATAAATTACATTACATTCGCTCGCTCCATTACTTAACATGTGATAGCTATCATTAACAGTGATGGATAGTGACATCTATCACACCCTGTAAATAACTCACTCAGGGCGTTTAATTTAAAAAGTTGTGCTGCCACTCCTCTTAGAAGCATTGGGCTTAGTAAAACCGCGCTACCAGGCTCTGTTCTTTGGTGTATTCCTAACATTACTTCAGCGTTTTTCTTGTTGTTCAATTCCTGATATTACTCTGGTGCGCCATGTTGTTTTGGTCTTCTAGTTTTCCATTACAGAGTTCTCTTATACACACTCTCTATTGTCTGTGAGCAGGTCGTTTTAAAAGAGACAAGCAGTCTGAGCAGTTTAAGAAACAGAAGGTTAATCACCTTTTCCTCTGTCACCATAATATGCATGAGGGAAGACCAAAAACAGTTGAATGTCGTGCTTAACTAAATAATCTTATTTTTTGCGCGATAGTACTCTTTGTCGTACTTACAGCAATGGCGACCATGATTGAAACTTCCACTTCCTACATTTTTAGGTTGCCAACCTAAATAACTGTAACAATTGCATGGCGCGACAGGCCTAGAAGGCTGCTGGGCTCACATCCACATGTGTTAATCACAGAGGTAGATTACCAGCCAGAGTAGGGGTGACATGTGATCAGCATGTCGAGTCCCCCAGCCGTTATAGCTGGTTTTTTCTACCTGGAGCCGCTACTTATTGTAGCTACCCAAATGCATCACGATGCTGGGTGGGCACCGGTCCCATACTGGCCGAAATACCATGAGAAAATTTCTTCCCCCATGGAGACTCGAACCAGCGCAAGTCCCGTAGCTCTGCGCCAAGGCTTCCTGCCTTAACCACTCGATTACGGCGCGGGACCAACCTAAATAACTATACTGTAATAAAATAACTATACTGTAATATTACTCGTACATATTACAAACACGCGTGTGGGAAGTAAAACCACTGCCCTCTATGTGTACTACACACAATGTATATACAAAAAAATATTCAAAAGGTAGTGTTAATATACATTATACGAAAAAAAAATCGCTGCATTTTAAATAAACTGAACTTTATTTGAAACAATATAAAACAATAAATACGTACTTGCCGTCATTTTGTCACTGATATTGGTCTCACGGCCTCCCGTTATTTTACCACTAATTGGTCGCACGGCCTCCTGTAGTTTCAACTAATAAACTTTGCCCACACTGTTAACGTTAGATAATTGTTTATAATGAACGCAAATATTTCCAACAAAGATGTTATTATTTTACTATTATTTTGAAAACACCATCGCGCAAAAAATAATGTACAACGCACGTTTGTGAAGTGTTTTACAGAATCTCGGAAATTAAAACCTCGCTATCGCTCGGTTTTAAACATTTTCTTCCATTCTGTAAAAACCACTTCCCACCTTGCATCGTAATATAGTATTACTTTACTTTCTGTGTTTAAATATTTGTTTTTCCATATTTCCAGATATAATGAGAACAGTTAAGTCTCATAGACTGCGATGGGCAGGACATGTGTCACGAATGGGGAATAAAAGACATGCATGGAAACTTGTAGGAAAACCAGAGGAAAAATGCCCAGTTGATAGACCAAGAATGAGGTGGGAGAACAACATTAACTATGACTTGAGGGTGGTAGATTATACAGGAAATGATTGGAATGCATTAGCTTAGGATAGGGATGTATGGAGAGCTTATGTCCGCGCGGCCATGAACCTGCCAGTAAGTAGCAGTAGTAGTATTAGTAGGACTTTATTAGACAAAAAGTAAGATATTTACAATATTATATACAAATATGGGTCGCACGGGCAGTAAGCCGTACGTGCTGTTGACAGTCCGTTACAATAAAGTGATAATTGGTACTAGTGTAAAGAAAAATAAACAACAAAAAAGCAATAACATTACAATTACGTAAAGAAAACAATAATATTAAAATTAAATAATAACACAATAGCATTATACACTAATTAATTTATATATAATTGTTAAGCATTAATGGTATTGCATTTTGATAACATATATTTATTCATGAATGAGTGTTGTCCTTATTTTCCGCGTTTTGTCCAGAAATTTACCGAGGTTTATCCAATTTTCTGGATTTACCAATAACTCGTAGCAGCCAATATTTGCCGATTTGAATTTAGAAATCTTTCCGGTAATAACTGACGTCTCCAATATTCTAAATCATTACATTTTCCTAATATATGTATCTCATCTTCAAAGTTCCCGCACATTGGACATATTCGCATATCGTGACCGTCGCTAATTTTTAGAAATTTCGATGCCCCTGGTAAGTAAGTAAGTATGTAACATCTCGTAAGTATCCTGAAATTCTCAGTGGAAATAATGCAAATAATCACGCGCTGGAATGTGTTAGGAGGGTGAAGGTTGAAACACCCAGCAATTCCAAGAATTTGGACACAAGAAGACCGTTTACAATAAACATTGAATTGGTAGACAAGGAAGACACTCAAGGTTAGAAGAAAATAGTGGAAATCATGGCATCTAAATCTTCTTTTTGCGTACAGTTGTCTTTACGCTATTTAACATTTTACAATACTGTTATTTTAACACAGTTACAATAATGAATCATATTATAATGATATTGTAAAAAGAAAAATTAATGTCTGAACCAGGAATCGAACCGTGGACCTGTGCCAGGTCTAGAATTGTGTAGTGGGCTGCACACTAGTCTGGAGAACTAGAGGTCCACGGTTCGATTCCTGGTTTAGACATTAATTTTTCTTTTCACAGTATCATTATAATGTTATAATATGATTCATTATTGGAACTGTGTTAGAATAACAGTATTGGAAAATGTTAAATAGCATTGTTTACTGCTTATAATAGTGGTGGTGTGAAATTCTCAAATATAGATACTTCTAAACGAAGTCGGCCGTTGGCGATGGTAGTGACACCTACCTGGCAGCGGACGAAACGAGAATTATAGATTTGTATAATTATGTGGGAAGAATTGTTAATGTTTGTGCCAGGTCTAGTATGGTGTAGTGGGCTGCACACTAGTCTGGAGAACTAGAGGTCCACGGTTCGATTCCTGGTTCAGACATTAATTTTTATTTTCATTATAATCTCTTTATGCTTCCCAACATAGCATAGCCACCACTGCCGTTCAACACGGGTCGCAAGCAATAATTGCCTACTTTATCTTTATCTGTAGAAATGAAATGTCTGGCAATAGCCTGAAGGTGTACCACAGGCTGTGATATATCTGCAGTGAAACAAATTGCTCGCTGTACTTAGGAATTGAGCCAATACCAATTCCGAGTTGGGGCAGAAATAGGCACGAGGGTCTCTTCAGGGCGTATTTTAGATTAAGCTTATTTCTGGGTTCTATCGATGTGAAGGACAAGGAATTCGATGATCAGTAACAATGACTTGACTAATTAATTAAATCGGGTTTATTCTATTAACTTCTTATGAACAACACAGTACATAATTAATATTATCTTGAAGGCTACTTGAGCAAATCTAGACTTCCTTAGTATATTTACGTACGATAGATTGATTCACACTTTTAGGTAATAATATAGGAGTAACAGACTCCTCTCAATATTCGTAATATGATAAACTAGCCCACTATGTTTTCGTAAGGAAGTTACTGGCCACACACTCTGATCGTATGAGAGCGACTGGCCACACTCTGTGTGTGTGTGTTTGAGTTACTAACCACACTGTATTAACCATCAATATTTCTTGGCCTTTTATATTCATTTCCCAAGGAAGTTTTAAAATTGGCTCAAGTATTCCTTTTAACAAAATGTATTGTTTTGCAAATTTGAACATATTCAACACGTCAATAAAATTTACACTTTTATAATAAACATTAATTTCGCTTCGCTAGGTACCTGTACCTGCCAACCCTTGAGTGACGTGAACTATATTTTCTTGGTGAAATCGTCATTCGACCAATGGAAATGCAGTGTTATATCTGGAACTTATTCGGAAGAGGTATATCAATAGAAATGTGTTATTCTGGCGCTCCTTTGATGACCAGCTGTGTAAACATACAGTAAATAAGACGCGAGTAGTTTATAAATATGTTTGTATTCTGCACGTATTAATCATTCCATTAATCATATGTAATTCCTAATTTATATAATGGTTTCGTGGGTTCTCAAATTACTTAACTTTCAATTATAAAAGCATTTGATCATTTTCCTTCTCCGTTAATTTCATCATTAAGAAATAAATATAATCACGTCACCCTTGTTGTTGTATAATTTCACATACATTTAAATAATTTCTACTGATTCATTTATTCTACCAGTTATATTATTTGGATGCGAAACATGGACTCTTACTTTAAGGAAGGAGAAAAGATTGCGAGTATTTGAGAATAAAGTTCTTAGGAAGATTTTTGGATCAAAGAGAGATGAACAGATTAACAGAGAAGACTACATAACAGTAAACTACATGGTCTTTATAGGAAGCCAGATATAATAAGACCACTTAAGTCTCGTAGACTTCGATGGGTAGGACATGTGGAATGAATGGGAAATGAAAGTGGTGCATGGAAGCTTCTTGTAGGAAAACCAGAGGGAAAACGTCCAGTTGGTAGGACAAGAATGAGGTGTTAGAATAACGTTAACTATGATTTGAGGGAAGTAGATTATACAGATAATGATTGGAACATTAGCTCAGGATAGGAATGTATGGAGAGCTTATGTCTGCGCGGCCATGAACGTACGGGTTCGATAGTGCCAGTGAGTTAGTTAGAGTTAGTTATAATGGTAACAGAAATAACAATAATAGAAATTAAATAATAATAGTGATAATAAATGATTTTATAAAAACAAACAATTAAAAAGTATGGCTATGTAAAAATAATGCGTAAGGCAGATTAAAAAAAAACTTTTTGCACGATAGTGTGTTTTGTCGTACTTACAGCAATGCCGACCATGATTGAAAGTTCAATTTCCTAAATATCGGGTTTGCCAACCTATAAATAACTAAATAACTATATTGTAATATTACAAATTACCTACGTAGTAAAACAACTGCCCTTTATATTTACTACATACAATGTATATACAAAAATATATCCAAAAGGTAGAGTTAATATACATTATACGAAACAAATCACTGCATTTTAAATGAACTGAACTTTATTTGAAACAATATAAAACAATAAATACGTACTTGTCGCCATTTTATACGTGATTGGTGTCAAGGCCTGCTGTTGTCTCAACTAAATTAATTTCGGCATTTACCGTATAAACATTGGCCACACTGTTAACGTTAGTCAGTTGTTTATATTGAACGCAACTATTTCCAACGAAGATATTATTTTACTATTATGTATTATTTTGAAAACACCATCATGCAAAAAATAATGTTCAACGCACTTTTGTGATGTGTTTTGCAGAATATCGGAAACTAAAACAACTACTTCCCAACCTCACATCGTATTATACTAATATCACATGGAAGAAGAAAAAATAGGGCAGCTAAAAATAATGTGGATGGTGGCGTTTTAAGCTCCACGAGGAAAAAGGAATTTTATGTTGGAGATCGGAATGATGTGGACTGTATAACCTGCTAACTAAATAATCCATCCGTCCATAGTAATTCTGCCCGAAAGCAGGTCCTTCACTGCAGTCATAGCATTTTTTCATGCTATGTTTACAGCTTTACTAGGGAATTGTAGGTGTGGTAACTTCCCGTTGCTTTCCACACCGGTGAAGGATGATGATGATGATGGCCATATGATTTCGGGGACCGTTTGGGCCTTAAAGTTTTCCTGACATTTGTCTTACAGGTGAGGAAAAACCCCGATAAAAACCTCACCCAGAAAAACTGCCCCGATCGGGGATCGAACCCGGGCCCGCTGCGTGACAAGGCAGCACGCTACCTCGAGACTACTGCGGTAGAACATATAAAATATTAATTTTCTGCTGAGAGTTACATTTAAATGAATGAAAGAGGGGCGTGAAAACCAGATAGGAAGTAGGTAGACCAAGAATGAGGTGGGAGAATAATAATTCAAAAAACGGTAATATAAGTTAGTCACTGTAATGAAGACTGCAGCCGTGTGTCGCTTTAACAACTGTTAGAGAATGCGGGGCAGGTCAACATATTTCCTGGAATGCAGGCGCCAGGCAGCTGTTTATATCGGTCAAGGCAGTGCAACAAACATAATCCTCGTTCTTATTTATAGACGCTTTAGCACTACAGATCATAATCGTGTGTTTGTATCCAGTACATCAAGAGCTCTTCATTCTGCTCCTGCAATTTTTATCCCACACCGATAAAAGATGATAATGATAATGATGATGATGATGGCCGGATGATTTTCGGGGCCGTTGGACCCTAAGCTTGCTGACATTTGTCTTACAGGTGAGGAAAAACCCCGAAAAAAACCTCACCCAGGAGCCTGTCCCGAGCGGAAATCGAACCCGGGCCCGCGACAAAACAGCACGCTACCTCGAGACCATAGAGGCGGACAACAATAATAATAAAGACAATAAAATAATAATAATAATAATAATAATAATAATAATAATGATAATAATAATAATAATAATAATAATAATAATAATAATAATAATAATAATAATAATAATAATAATAATAATAATAACCCACTGGCACTATCGAACCCGCAGCTTTATGACCTGTGCGGACATGAGCTCTCCATTCATCTCTATCCTGAGCTAATGTTTTCCAATAATTCCCTGTACTGCTTAATGCACTTCCTTCAAATCATGGTTAATTCTTGATGTACGAAATCGGTGTTAATAATAATAATAATAATAATAATAATAATAATAATAGTAATAATAATAATAATAGTAATAATAATAATAATAATGATAATAATAAAAACAAACTCGCCATCGCTATCGAACAGGTAGTTTTATGGCCGCGCGGATATAACCTCTCCATGCATCCCTATCCAGAGCTAATATTTTCCAATCATCCCCTGTGTAATTTACCTTTCTCAAATCATGGTTAATGTTATTCTCCCACCTCATTCATGGCCTACCTATTGGACGCTTTTCGTCTGGTTTTCTTATGAGATGACCCTCTTCCATTTCCCATTTGTGCTACATGCCATGTCCATGTATGCAGGTATAATGTTTAAATAAGTTGGCATTGCAAATTGAATTAATATTTTAAAAATACGTTATGCAACTCTGTTGACTGTGAACAGTACCTGAGACGTCAGTCGTCCGCAACAATAGGAGGCCTTTCGAGTACCAAACTGAAAGCAGAAGATGAAACTTATGTTTTCGAAAGGCCTCATACAAAACTACACTACTGGTTGTTGAGGACAACTGACATCTCAGGTACTGTTTTAAATTTCTTCTTCTTCTTCTTATAATTTGTAGGATTTTTATCCTATTTATTTCCAAGATCACTCCTCGGAGGAAGACTTATTGGATGTGCATTCACTGTCTATCCATCTCTTGGCAGGTCTTGCTCTTGTTCTTCTCCCGCCATAGCCTGTCCTAAGCCAAGTTCAAAAAGGGCGAGGGAGAGGAGTAACACCTCGTAAAAAGACCTTGGTTCAGCTTGCCCAGCTGACAGTAACTTGTGAGGACCCCTTGCCAGGGTTACGGTGAAGACCTCAACGGCAGATACAGCGGAGAAGGTGTACCTGACGGAAGAGGCAACTCTACATCTACTGCCTTGTAGATTGACAAACGGACGGATGGGGTTCGTTAGTCCTGCAAGACAACCCATCTAGGAGAGACAACTCCAGGCTGAGCTCTGGTGTAGTCCTGCAAGACAACCCATCTAGGAGAGACAACTCCAGGCTCAGCTCTGGAGTAGTCCTGCAAGACAACCCATCTAGGAGAGACAACTCCAGGCTCAGCTCTGGAGTAGTCCTGCAAGACAACCCATCTAGGAGAGACAACTCCAGGCTGAGCTCTGGTGTAGTCCTGCAAGACAACCCATCTAGGAGAGACAACTCCAGGCTCAGCTCTGGAGTAGTCCTGCAAGACAACCCATCTAGGAGAGACAACTCCAGGCTCAGCGCTGGAGTAGTCCTGCAAGACAACCCATCTAGGAGAGACAACTCCAGGCTGCTCTGGTGTAGTCCTGCAAGACAACCCATCTAGGAGAGACAACTCCAGGCTGAGCTCTGGAGTAGTCCTCCAAGACAACCCTATCTAGGAGAGACAACTCCAGGCTCAGCTCTGGAGTAGTCCTGCAAGACAACCCATCTAGGAGAGACAACTCCAGGCTCAGCTCTGGAGTAGTCCTGCAAGACAACCCATCTAGGAGAGAGACAACTCCAGGCTGAGCTCTGGAGTAGTCCTGCAAGACAACCCATCTAGGAGAGACAACTCCAGGCTGAGCTCTGGTGTAGTCCTGCAAGACAACCCATCTAGGAGAGACAACTCCAGGCTCAGCTCTGGTGTAGTCCTGCAAGACAACCCATCTAGGAGAGACAACTCCAGGCTGAGCTCTGGTGTAGTCCTGCAAGACAACCCATCTAGGAGAGACAACTCCAGGCTCAGCTCTGGAGTAGTCCTGCAAGACAACCCATCTAGGAGAGACAACTCCAGGCTCAGCTCTGGAGTAGTCCTGCAAGACAACCCATCTAGGAGAGAACAACTCCAGGCTGAGCTCTGGTGTAGTCCTGCAAGACAACCCTCTAGGAGAGACAACTCCAGGCTCAGCTCTGGTGTAGTCCTGCAAGACAACCCATCTAGGAGAGACAACTCCAGGCTCAGCTCTGGAGTAGTCCTGCAAGACAACCCATCTAGGAGAGACAACTCCAGGCTGAGCTCTGGTGTAGTCCTGCAAGACAACCCATCTAGGAGAGACAACTCCAGGCTGAGCTCTGGAGTAGTCCTCCAAGACAACCCATCTAGGAGAGACAACTCCAGGCTCAGCTCTGGAGTAGTCCTGCAAGACAACCCATCTAGGAGAGACAACTCCAGGCTCAGCTCTGGAGTAGTCCTGCAAGACAACCCATCTAGGAGAGACAACTCCAGGCTGAGCTCTGGTGTAGTCCTGCAAGACAACCCATCTAGGAGAGACAACTCCAGGCTCAGCTCTGGAGTAGTCCTGCAAGACAACCCATCTAGGAGAGACAACTCCAGGCTCAGCTCTGGAGTAGTCCTGCAAGACAACCCATCTAGGAGAGACAACTCCAGGCTGAGCTCTGGTGTAGTCCTGCAAGACAACCCATCTAGGAGAGACAACTCCAGGCTCAGCTCTGGAGTAGTCCTGCAAGAACCCATCTAGGAGAGACAACTCCAGGCTCAGCTCTGGAGTAGTCCTGCAAGACAACCCATCTAGGAGAGACAACTCCAGGCTGAGCTCTGGTGTAGTCCTGCAAGACAACCCATCTAGGAGAGACAACTCCGGGCTGAGCTCTGGAGTAGTCCTCCAAGACAACCCATCTAGGAGAGACAACTCCGGGCTGAGCTCTGGAGTAGTCCTCCAAGACAACCCATCTAGGAGAGACAACTCCGGGCTGAACTCTGGAGTAGTCCTGCAAGACAACCCATCTAGGAGAGACAACTCCGGGCTGAACTCTGGAGTAGTCCTGCAAGACAACCAGGAGAGACAACTCCAGGCTGAGCTCTGGAGTAGTCCTGCAAGACAACCCATCTAGGACAGACAACTCCGGGCTGAGCTCTGGAGTAGTCCTGCAAGACAACCCATCTAGGAGAGACAACTCCAGGCTGATCGGCCTAGGGAGGAAACCCCGAATAATAAACCCGCCATGAAAACGGAATAGCAACCCACTTCAAGGTGTATCTTATATATTGCTCGCAGTCCCAAGGACCAAGCCTCGGATCAAAGACGGAAGTTAGGTATATATTTTTCAAAATTACAAATTGATTTTCTCCAGTTAAGTGTTAACGAAAAGAAGACTCTCCGTTAAGCAGCAAAGTGGGACAGCTGAGGAATTCGTCATTTCCTGGGCGACGGAATTTATATTTTAAATTGGTTCTGATTGGAATAGTGATTTGTATTGTCTGAGAAAAATCAGGGAAAACCTCAGTAAGTTTGGTTTCAACCGTGCGGTTGCCTACGCAGGCTGTTGCAATAAATTTTAAGAAGAGAACAATGCGACACGTGATTTGACTGTAATAACGGCCGATGCTTCGCACAATTTCTAAGTTTCTTTGTTTTAGATGCCACGTCACACAGGTGTGTGTTTCGCAATTTATTGACGTTACTTATAAATAAAAGGATATGCAAGTAATTTTAATTTCCATAGTACGTAGGGACGCTGCGTGACAAGGCAGCACGCTACCTCGAGACCACAGCAACATACGACTATGAATTCAACTTGCTGAGTTGTGCGCTTAGTTTACGCAGTTCCTGCACGACGGACTTTTATTAAGGAAAGTAGTTACAAAGAATGTGTTGATGAACAACAGGAGGCGCTGATGCACTTCTATGAATACGTTTTAATCTTAGAATTACAGTAACCGCAGGAACGCCACCTTCTGAGAAATTAACACACTAATGTTCTCGGATGTATATACAGGGGTGTACTCACTAAGCCTCAAAGACCCGTCTGTTTTGTCTTAGTCGGTTTAATAGTTCTGAACGCAGTAAAAAATAATTCGATTAAAAATGTTTCAAAATTAAATCCACCTATAAGACAGACGTCCGGAAACTTTAAGGTCCACAAGGTCCCCTAACATCGCCTGACCATCATAATCATCATTATCACATTCCCAATATTTAGTATGAATGTTGTGTTGTCTCGGAAAAGGCCCTGACATCTCTCTTTTGTCCAAAAATTTTCCCAAGAACTTTATTCTCAAATACTCGTAATCTTTTCTCCTACCTTAAAAGTAAGAGTCCATGTTTCGCACTTATATAACTGGAAGAATTAACAGTTTCAAATAAGAAATACTGTCATATGAGAAAAAAAATGAATATTAGATATTTAATTGTAAGCCAGAAGGTCGCGGGTTCAAGTCCCGGTGGGGTCAGGATTTTTAAACTGACCCAAACTTTCTGGCGGCACTATGACCCTGGGGTCGACTCAGCCTCTAACGGAAATGAGTACCAGACGCTTGTTCTGGGGGTAAAGGCGGCCGTCACGCAGGGCTGACTACCCGGCTGACATCAAGTGCCGATTGTCTAGAAAAAAGTGGGAGCCTTAACCTCCTACTACCCCAAGGGCCTCCAGAGGCCTGTCGTGGGATCACTTTACTTTATTATATAAGACGCAGTGGGCCCGGGTTCGATTTTTATCTAGGTTTTTCCTCACCTGTAGGACAAATGTCAGCAAAATTTTAATGCCCAAACGGTCCCCGAAATCATATGGCCATCATCATCATCTTTATCATTATCATCATCATCATCCTTCACCGGTGTGGATAGCAACGGGAAGCTATCTTCTTCTTCTTCTTCTTCCTTCCAAGTATTAAGCCAAGGCCTGTTACGATCCTATAGAAAATTTTCCCTCCAGCGTTTCATAGGACGATCTTTGTCCTCTTGGTATATAATTATAAACAGCTTTGGGGAAGCTATCACACCTACAATTCCCTAGTAAAGCTGCAAAGCATAGCATGAAAATGCTATGATTGCAGTGAAGGACCTGCCTTCGGCAGAATAACTATGGATGGATTATATAAGATATCGTACGACGAATGCAAGAAAAAATATTACCCAGAAAAACATTGGAATGGTGTCCATCTGGAAGAAGTGGGAAAGGAAAACCCCGAAACTCGTGGATGCAAGAAATAAGAACTGGAATGAGAAGAAGAGGACTGGAGGACATGGGATAGAGACGAGTGGAAAAGGAAATAAAACTTTAGGCACAGAAATATGGTGTTAGGTTAGACCCTAGGGGGCCACTTGGGTTAGGTTAGGCCCTCAGGGGCCACTTGGGTTAGGTTAGGCCCTCGGGGCCACTTGGGTTAGGTTAGGCCCTCCAGGGTCTCTTGGTGTTAGGTTAGGCCTTCGAGGGCCACTTGGTGTTAAGTTAGGCCCTCGAGGGCCACTTGGGTTAAGTTAGGCCCTCGGGGGCCACTTGGTGTTAGGTTAGGCCCTCGGGGGCCACTTGGGTTAGGTTAGGCCCTCTAGGGCCACTTGGTGTAAGGTTAGGCCCCAGGGGCCACATGGGTTAGGTTAGGCCCTCGAGGGCCACTTGGTGTTATGCTAGACCCTCGGGGGCCACTTGGGGTTAGGTTAGGCTCTTGGGTACCACTTTGTGTTATGTTAGGCCCTCAGGGCCACTTGGTGTTATGTTAGGCCCTAGGGGCCACTTGGGGTAGGTTAGGCCTTCGGGGGCCACTTGGGTTAGGTTAGGCCCTTGAGGGCCCTTGGGTTATGTTAGGCACTCGGGGCCACTTGGGATTGGGTTTGACCTTCGGAGGCTACTAGAGGTTAGGTTATATTAGGTTAAGTGATTTAGGTGTGATTAGGTTAGGTTACTTACCTACTCACTGGCACTATCGAACCCATAGGTTCATGGCCGCGTGGACGTAAGCTCTCCATACATCCCTATCCTGAGCTAATGCTTTCCAACCATTCCCTGTATAATCTACTTCCTCAAATCATAGTTAATGTTGTTCTCCTACCTCATTCTTGGTCTACCAACTGGGCGTTTTCCTTCTGGCTTTCCTACAAGAAGTTTCCATGCACGTCTTTCATTCCCCATACGCGCAACATGTCCTGCCCATTGCAGTCTACGAGACTTAACTGTTCTTATTATAGGCTACCTGGCTTCCTATAAAGACCATGTAGTTCATTGTTACATAGTCTTCTCCATTCACCTGTCTGTTCATCTCTCTTTGGTCCAAACATTTTCCTGAGTACTTTATTCTCAAATAGGCCTACTCGTAATCTCCTTTCCTCCCTTAAAGTAAGAGTTCATGTTCGCATCCATATAATATAACTGGTAGAATAATAGTTTTATATATTTTCTGTTTAACGTTTTTTGAAAGGAGTTGGGACATCAAAAGTCTTTGTAATGCATAATACCACGCATTTCCAGAATTGAGCCTATGTTTAATTTATTTGTGCTTCTCATTCCTATTTGTGATTATTGTTCCTAGGTATCTGAATTCAGCCACTTCCTTAAAATGTCCCTCATTTGTCATTAGCTTTCCATTTCCATTATATAGTGAATTTCTACGTGTGACCATATAACTTATTTAGTTTATTGATATTTACTTCCAGTCCTAATTTCTTAGTGTTACTCAATAGTGTGTGCGTGTTGTCCTTTAGTAGGCCTATATCCTCGCTATCGGACAATAGTACTATATCATCAGCTTAAACTAACAGCTTATTAATACCATTGAGTTGTAAGCCTTCCACATTCTCTAAAGATTTAATGGCATGCTCTAGTACAAAATTAAATAGTAGAGCAGATAGTGCATCTCCTTTTTTTAAAAATATTTTCGCAAAAATAATCTCTGAATCAGTAAAACAAGATATTTGCTACATCACCGTTAACTGTACACGAGGAAAATGCTGAATGACCTTCATGTCACCTACTCATAAACAGAACACAAGAAAAAGTGGAACATCTCAATTCTATACCTGCCTGACTGGCCCGCAAGGAATTCTTTAGCGATTTTCCTGCTCCACGGACGACATGTTGCTTACCAAAACATCAGAATAGATTCAGAATTTCATAAACTCATATTCTACTCTGTTACCGACAACAAGAGCGACAGCACAGTACAGAATGTCCATATTTGACAGGAACAATTGAATGTGACCAATACTGGCAAACTGGGATATCAGCACAGGTCTCCTTTATTTTCACGTGCACTGTTTTGTGTACTTCTCATTTTATTTGTGTTTGATGATTTTTTGTAAATGATTGTGTATCAGCTTTGGGTCTGGAGGTAAATACCAATAAAACAAAATATATAGTTGCACATATAAATACCGGTACATCATCATCATCATCATGAACAAATTCGTTTTAGGCCATGTGGCCTGTACGGTAAACCTAGCGAAGATGGTCTTGATCTTTCCACCGATGTTTTGGTCTTCCTTGGTCCCTATGTCCAGTTGGGGTATATTGGAATGCCAATTTTGGAAGTCTATTTCTTGCCATTCTTCTCAGATGATTTTTCCATTCTTGTTGGTATCTTTGTATATCTTCATTTAAACTTGCTACTCCAAGTTTTCCTCTGATAATAGTGTTCCTTTGGTGATCCAGTCTATTAACTCCTAACAATGATCGTAAGAAGCGCATTTGGCTTACTTGAAGTTTATGTTAGTTGCTTTTATTTAAAATCCAAATTTCACTTCCGTATTTTAGAGCAGCTTTTGATGTGATGTATGTAATCTTAGTTTTGTCTCTGTCCTCATCTGTTTACCAAAATGTCTTCGTATTACCCCATTCATTTTATTATATTTTTGTAATTTGAATCAATGTCACTCTTATACTCTGCAAATACACTTCCTAAGTAAGAGAAATCTGACACTTGTTCTATAATGGAAAATACGTAAAAGAGAAATGAGGGAACATTTGAAGAAGTGATTGATTTCAAATACCTAGGAACACTAAGACATGTAGAAATAAATTAAATATATCAAGTCTCGTAGACTGCGATGGGCAGGAAATGTTACACGTATGGGGAATGAAAGACTTGCATGGAAGCTTCTTGTAGGAAAGCCAGAGGGAAAACGCCCAGTAGGTAGACCAAGAATTCAGACGGTGAATGGTATTAAACATGGTTTGAAGGTGGTGAATTCTACAGGGAATGTTTGGGAAACATTAGCTTAGTTATAACTGTAGGCTTTCACGGCCGGCGTCTTGATCCCTATTAGGTTCGTCTTCCGGGCATATAGGCCGTGGTCCAGTCGATCTTCTACTCGACGTTTCGTCTACTGCTGCGGTAGACATCTTCAGGAGATACTGCGTGCTCTCTGTGAACTCCTCAACAGTCGGCTGCAGACTGGCTGGTCGTTGGAAACTCCCTCCCTATTTATAGGAACGCCCCTGGTGGAGAGGCGGTTTTCTGCGCGGTCCGTGTTGCGTGCTGTTTTGTCCAGGCTGTCGCTAGCAGAAGTCATAGGCTTCGTTGTCGTATTGTGCAGTGCCGGGATCCAGATTTTGTTTATCTTCATGGTTTCTTCTTTTTTGTTAAAGGAATTTTTGTGTTTATATATTTCAATGGCTTCTCTGTACAGTCTGGTGTAATAATGTGATGTTTGGGACAGTACCTGTGTTTCTTCGAATCTTATTACATGTTCTTGGTTGTTCATCCAGTGTTCCGCTACGGCTGATTTTTCTTTTTGTTTTAGTCTGCAATGCCTCTTGTGTTCTTGCAATATTGTGGTAACCATTCTTTTTTGTTGTGCCGATATAAACCTGTCCACAACTGCAAGGGATGCGATATATACCGGCAGTACTTAACGGATCTCTTGTATCTTTGGCTGGGCGCAGTATATTGCTGATTTTTTGTGTTGGCTTGTAGGTTGTAGATATGTTATATTTATTTAATATTCGACCAATTCTCTCCGTTATTGTCTTGATATATGGTAGGTACACCTTACCCTTTGCCTCCTCCTTGTTCCCGTTTTCGGATTTGTATTTATTGGGATTTATGGCTCGGCGAGAAAATCTGTTTTGCTGTATCCATTGGATTGAAACGCTGCTTGGAGATGATTAATTTCTTCTTGTAGATACTGTGGTTCCGAAATCCTTTTGGCTCGTTCCACCAGGGTTTTAATAGTTCCGCGTTTTTGTCTGGGATGATGGTTGGACCGCTTATGTAGGTATCTGTCTGTGTGAGTCTTTTTCCTGTATACCTTGTGTCCAAGTGTCATGTCTTGGTTTCGAATTACTAAAACATCCAAAAACGGTAGACTGTTGTTCTCTTCTCTTTCCAGGGTGAATTGGATGCTGGGACAAATACCATTTAAATGTTGCCTGAAGTTATCAAGTTCTTCTTCACCATGCTCCCAAATGACGAATGTGTCGTCCACATATCTCAGCCAAACTGAAGGTCTTAATGTAGCATTCTCCAAGGCCTGTTTTTCAAATTGTTCCATGTAAAAATTGGCTATTACGGGGCTTAATGGACTTCCCATGGCCACGCCATCTATTTGCTCGTAGAATATTCCTCCCCATTGGAAATACGTTTCTGTGAGGCATATGTTATACAGCGCTACTATGTCTGGGGGAAAGAGTTCTTGCAAGTATGTCATAGTGTCTGGGATAGGTATCTTAGTAAATAAAGAAACCACATCGAAGCTTATTATTTTATCGTTTGGCTTGAGTTTCAGAGCGTCTATTTTTTCTATGAAGTGCGTGGAGTCTTTTACAAACGTGTCAGTTTTTCCAATATACGGTTTCAATAGTGAGGCGAGAAACTTGGCGAGTTCATATGTAGGTGATCCAATGGCCGAAACAATAGGTCTGAGTGGTGTTCCTTCCTTGTGTATCTTTGGTAATCCATACAATCTTGGTGGCAGTGCTTCTGATTTGTACAATCCTCGTTTAGTGTCTTCATCAAGTGTGGAGCTCTTGATAAGTTTATTGGATTTACGTAGAACTCTTGCTGTAGGATCAGTTTTAAGAATCTTGTATGTCTCTGGATCTAAAAGCTGTTGCATTTTCTGGTTTGTATTGTTCTGTTTCCATGATGACGGTGGCATTCCTTTATCTGCAGGAAGAACGATGATGTCTTTGTCTTCGTTTAGATTATGTAAAGCTACTTTTTCTTTTCGTGATAAATTACTCACCGGTGGTTTGGTTTTGCGGAGAATGCGAGACACACTTCGCCCCTTATTTCCTCACTCTGATGAATAGGCAGCTGCCTTATTCCGGCTTCTACATTGGCTATGATGTCTTCAATAGGTACTGTTTTAGGTGTTACAGCCAAATTTCCTCCTTTGGCAAGTACCGATATTTCTTCTTCGTTGAGTTGCCGGTCTGTCAAATTTACTACCGCTCTTGAGTTGGGTGGTTTATTTCTGTTTTCTTGATGATTTTTTATGTATTTTTGTTTCTGTCGTTCCTGTGTTTTTCTCTATGGTTCGGCAAAAGCTGTGGTATGTGATGTTGTCAACCTTCTCCCAGTCTCTCTTACTGAGAATATTGCTAATCTTCAGATGTAAGTAAAAAAGTTCTTGATCATTCATCCCTAGGGTTCGTCTTGTATCATGAATTCGTTCTCTAAGAAGAGCCCGTTCCGTTCGTCCATATATCCTCTTAGCCTTTGTCGTTTTAAAGATTTGTTTGCATCGTAGAAATTGAGGGATAGTTCCCGTGTCTCTGCCACCGTAGAAGAAAGCTTAAATTGCACAGAAAGCGTCCTTTTTTCTTTCTTAATTCTTCAAATTTCCGAATAGAAAGAAATACATCCTTCCCGTAGAGGTTGCTTATGTATAACTGTAGGCTTTCACGGCCGGCGTCTTGATCCCTATTAGGTTCGTCTTCCGGGCATATAGGCCGTGGTCCAGTCGTTCTTCTACTCGACGTTTCGTCTACTGCTGCGGTAGACATCTTCAGGAGATACTGCGTGCTCTCTGTGAACTCCTCAACAGTCGGCTGCAGACTGGCTGGTCGTTGGAAACTCCCTCCCTATTTATAGGCACACCCCTGGTGGAGAGGCGGTTTTCTGCGCGGTCCGTGTTGCGTGCTGTTTTGTCCAGGCTGTCGCTAGCAGAAGTCATAGGCTTCGTTGTCGTATTGTGCAGTGCCGGGATCCAGATTTTGTTTATCTTCATGGTTTCTTCTTTTTTGTTAAAGGAATTTTTGTGTTTATATATTTCAATGGCTTCTCTGTACAGTCTGGTGTAATAATGTGATGTTTGGGACAATACCTGTGTTTCTTCGAATCTTATTATATGTTCTTGGTTGTTCATCCAGTGTTCCGCTACGGCTGATTTTTCCTTTTGTTTTAGTCTGCAATGCCTCTTGTGTTCTTGCAATCTTGTGGTAACCATTCTTTTTGTTGTGCCGATATAAACCTGTCCACAACTGCAAGGGATGCGATATATACCGGCAGTACTTAACGGATCTCTTGTATCTTTGGCTGGGCGCAGTATATTGCTGATTTTTTGTGTTGGCTTGTAGGTTGTAGATATGTTATATTTATTTAATATTCGACCAATTCTCTCCGTTATTGTCTTGATATATGGTAGGTACACCTTACCCTTTGCCTCCTCCTTGTTCCCGTTTTCGGATTTGTATTTATTGGGATTTATGGCTCGGCGAAAATCTGTTTTGCTGTATCCATTGGATTGAAACGCTGCTTGGAGATGATTAATTTCTTCTTGTAGATACTGTGGTTCCGAAATCCTTTTGGCTCGTTCCACCAGGGTTTTAATTATTCCGCGTTTTTGTCTGGGATGATGGTTGGACCGCTTATGTAGGTATCTGTCTGTGTGAGTCTTTTTCCTGTATACCTTGTGTCCAAGTGTCATGTCTTGGTTTCGAATTACTAAAACATCCAAAAACGGTAGACTGTTGTTCTCTTCTCTTTCCAGGGTGAATTGGATGCTGGGACAAATACCATTTAAATGTTGCCTGAAGTTATCAAGTTCTTCTTCACCATGCTCCCAAATGACGAATGTGTCGTCCACATATCTCAGCCAAACTGAAGGTCTTAATGTAGCATTCTCCAAGGCCTGTTTTTCAAATTGTTCCATGTAAAAATTGGCTATTACGGGGCTTAATGGACTTCCCATGGCCACGCCATCTATTGCTCGTAGAATATTCCTCCCCATTGGAAATACGTTTCTGTGAGGCATATGTTATACAGCGCTACTATGTCTGGGGGAAAGAGTTCTTGCAAGTATGTCATAGTGTCTGGGATAGGTATCTTGGTAAATAAAGAAACCACATCGAAGCTTATTATTTTATCGTTTGGCTTGAGTTTCAGAGCGTCTATTTTTTCTATGAAGTGCGTGGAGTCTTTTACAAACGTGTCAGTTTTTCCAATATACGGTTTCAATAGTGAGGCGAGAAACTTGGCGAGTTCATATGTAGGTGATCCAATGGCCGAAACAATAGGTCTGAGTGGTGTTCCTTCCTTGTGTATCTTTGGTAATCCATACAATCTTGGTGGCAGTGCTTCTGATTTGTACAATCCTCGTTTAGTGTCTTCATCAAGTGTGGAGCTCTTGATAAGTTTATTGGATTTACGTAGAACTCTTGCTGTAGGATCAGTTTTAAGAATCTTGTATGTCTCTGGATCTAAAAGCTGTTGCATTTTCTGGTTGTATTGTTCTGTTTCCATGATGACGGTGGCATTTCCTTTATCTGCAGGAAGAACGATGATGTCTTTGTCTTCGTTTAGATTATGTAAAGCTACTTTTTCTTTTCGTGATAAATTACTCACCGGTGGTTTGGTTTTACGGAGAATGCGAGACACTTCGCCCCTTATTTCCTCACTCTGATGAATAGGCAGCTGCCTTATTCCGGCTTCTACATTGGCTATGATGTCTTCAATAGGTACTGTTTTAGGTGTTACAGCAAAATTTCCTCCTTTGGCAAGTACCGATATTTCTTCTTCGTTGAGTTGCCGGTCTGTCAAATTAACTACCGCTCTTGAGTTGGGTGGTTTATTTCTGTTTTCTTGATGATTTTTTATGTATTTTTGTTTCTGTCGTTCCGTGTTTTTCTCTATGGTTCGGCAAAAGCTGTGGTATGTGATGTTGTCCACCTTCTCCCAGTCTCTCTTACTGAGAATATTGCTAATCTTCAGATGTAAGTAAAAAAGTTCTTGATCATTCATCCCTAGGGTTCGTCTTGTATCATGAATTCGTTCTCTAAGAAGAGCCCGTTCCGTTCGTCCATATATCCTCTTAGCCTTTGTCGTTTTGAAGATTTGCTTGCATCGTAGAAATTGAGGGATAGTTCCCGTGTCTCTGCACCGTAGAAGAAAGCTTAAATTGCACAGAAAGCGTCCTTTTTTCTTTCTTAATTCTTCAAATTTCCGAATAGAAAGAAATACATCCTTCCCGTAGAGGTTGCTTATGTATAACTGTAGGCTTTCACGGCCGGCGTCTTGATCCCTATTAGGTTCGTCTTCCGGGCATATAGGCCGTGGTCCAGTCGATCTTCTACTCGACGTTTCGTCTACTGCTGCGGTAGACATCTTCAGGAGATACTGCGTGCTCTCTGTGAACTCCTCAACAGTCGGCTGCAGACTGGCTGGTCGTTGGAAACTCCCTCCCTATTTATAGGAACACCCCTGGTGGAGAGGCGGTTTTCTGCGCGGTCCGTGTTGCGTGCTGTTTTGTCCAGGCTGTCGCTAGCAGAAGTCATAGGCTTCGTTGTCGTATTGTGCAGTGCCGGGATCCAGATTTTGTTTATCTTCATGGTTTCTTCTTTTTTGTTAAAGGAATTTTTGTGTTTATATATTTCAATGGCTTCTCTGTACAGTCTGGTGTAATAATGTGATGTTTGGGACAATACCTGTGTTTCTTCGAATCTTATTATATGTTCTTGGTTGTTCATCCAGTGTTCCGCTACGGCTGATTTTTCCTTTTGTTTTAGTCTGCAATGCCTCTTGTGTTCTTGCAATCTTGTGGTAACCATTCTTTTTGTTGTGCCGATATAAACCTGTCCGCAACTGCAAGGGATGCGATATATACCGGCAGTACTTAACGGATCTCTTGTATCTTTGGCTGGGCGCAGTATATTGCTGATTTTTTGTGTTGGCTTGTAGGTTGTAGATATGTTATATTTATTTAATATTCGACCAATTCTCTCCGTTATTGTCTTGATATATGGTAGGTACACCTTACCCTTTGCCTCCTCCTTGTTCCCGTTTTCGGATTTGTATTTATTGGGATTTATGGCTCGGCGAAAATCTGTTTTGCTGTATCCATTGGATTGAAACGCTGCTTGGAGATGATTAATTTCTTCTTGTAGATACTGTGGTTCCGAAATCCTTTTGGCTCGTTCCACTAGGGTTTTAATTATTCCGCGTTTTTGTCTGGGATGATGGTTGGACCGCTTATGTAGGTATCTGTCTGTGTGAGTCTTTTTCCTGTATACCTTGTGTCCAAGTGTCATGTCTTGGTTTCGAATTACTAAAACATCCAAAAACGGTAGACTGTTGTTCTCTTCTCTTTCCAGGGTGAATTGGATGCTGGGACAAATACCATTTAAATGTTTCCTGAAGTTATCAAGTTCTTCTTCACCATGCTCCCAAATGACGAATGTGTCGTCCACATATCTCAGCCAAACTGAAGGTCTTAATGTAGCATTCTCCAAGGCCTGTTTTTCAAATTGTTCCATGTAAAAATTGGCTATTACGGGGCTTAATGGACTTCCCATGGCCACGCCATCTATTTGCTCGTAGAATATTCCTCCCCATTGGAAATACGTTTCTGTGAGGCATATGTTATACAGCGCTACTATGTCTGGGGGAAAGAGTTCTTGCAAGTATGTCATAGTGTCTGGGATAGGTATCTTGGTAAATAAAGAAACCACATCGAAGCTTATTATTTTATCGTTTGGCTTGAGTTTCAGAGCGTCTATTTTTTCTATGAAGTGCGTGGAGTCTTTTACAAACGTGTCAGTTTTTCCAATATACGGTTTCAATAGTGAGGCGAGAAACTTGGCGAGTTCATATGTAGGTGATCCAATGGCCGAAACAATAGGTCTGAGTGGTGTTCCTTCCTTGTGTATCTTTGGTAATCCATACAATCTTGGTGGCAGTGCTTCTGATTTGTACAATCCTCGTTTAGTGTGTTCATCAAGTGTGGAGCTCTTGATAAGTTTATTGGATTTACGTAGAACTCTTGCTGTAGGATCAGTTTTAAGAATCTTGTATGTCTCTGGATCTAAAAGCTGTTGCATTTTCTGGTTGTATTGTTCTGTTTCCATGATGACGGTGGCATTTCCTTTATCTGCAGGAAGAACGATGATGTCTTTGTCTTCGTTTAGATTATGTAAAGCTACTTTTTCTTTTCGTGATAAATTACTCACCGGTGGTTTGGTTTTACGGAGAATGCGAGACACTTCGCCCCTTATTTCCTCACTCTGATGAATAGGCAGCTGCCTTATTCCGGCTTCTACATTGGCTATGATGTCTTCAATAGGTACTGTTTTAGGTGTTACAGCAAAATTTCCTCCTTTGGCAAGTACCGATATTTCTTCTTCGTTGAGTTGCCGGTCTGTCAAATTAACTACCGCTCTTGAGTTGGGTGGTTTATTTCTGTTTTCTTGATGATTTTTTATGTATTTTTGTTTCTGTCGTTCCGTGTTTTTCTCTATGGTTCGGCAAAAGCTGTGGTATGTGATGTTGTCCACCTTCTCCCAGTCTCTCTTACTGAGAATATTGCTAATCTTCAGATGTAAGTAAAAAAGTTCTTGATCATTCATCCCTAGGGTTCGTCTTGTATCATGAATTCGTTCTCTAAGAAGAGCCCGTTCCGTTCGTCCATATATCCTCTTAGCCTTTGTCGTTTTGAAGATTTGCTTGCATCGTAGAAATTGAGGGATAGTTCCCGTGTCTCTGCACCGTAGAAGAAAGCTTAAATTGCACAGAAAGCGTCCTTTTTTCTTTCTTAATTCTTCAAATTTCCGAATAGAAAGAAATATTGTCCCAAACATCACATTATTACACCAGACTGTACAGAGAAGCCATTGAAATATATAAACACAAAAATTCCTTTAACAAAAAAGAAGAAACCATGAAGATAAACAAAATCTGGATCCCGGCACTGCACAATACGACAACGAAGCCTATGACTTCTGCTAGCGACAGCCTGGACAAAACAGCACGCAACACGGACCGCGCAGAAAACCGCCTCTCCACCAGGGGTGTTCCTATAAATAGGGAGGGAGTTTCCAACGACCAGCCAGTCTGCAGCCGACTGTTGAGGAGTTCACAGAGAGCACGCAGTATCTCCTGAAGATGTCTACCGCAGCAGTAGACGAAACGTCGAGTAGAAGATCGACTGGACCACGGCCTATATGCCCGGAAGACGAACCTAATAGGGATTAGCTTAGTTATTACCATGCGGCCATTGACCTCTGGGTTCGATAATGCTAGTGAGTTAGTGGGGGTCGTGTACCAGGTATTGGATGCAGTTACGTTTTATGCACTTGTAAATCACCTGTTTTTCAAAAAATGTTTAAAAAAGCTCCAATTATAATAGCGTTAATTTCTAAAAGTAATTCTTTGCACGATAGTGCGTTCTGTCGTACTTACAGCAATGGCGACCATGATTTAAAGTTCAAATTAATAAATTTCGGGAATGCCAACCTATAAATAACTAAATAACTATACTGCAATATTACAAATTACCTCCCTAGTATACTGTGTACAATGTATACTTACTTACTTTCTTACTTACTCACTGGCACTATCGAACCCGTAGGTTCGTGGCCGCGCGGACATAAGCTCTCCATACATCCCTATCCTGACCTAATGCTTTCCAATCATCCCCAGTATAATCTATTTCCCTCAAATCATAGTTGATGTTATTCTCCCACCTCATTCTTGGTCTACCAACTGGGCGTTTTCCCTCTGGTTTTCCTACAAGAATCTTCCATGCACGTCTTTCATTCCCAATTCGTACCACATGTCCTGCCCATCGTAGTCTACGAGACTTAACTGTTCTTATTATATCTGGCTTCCTATAAAGACCATGTAATTCACCGTTATGCAGTCTTCTCCATCCACCTGTCTGTTCATCTCTCTTTGTTCCAAAAAAAAATCCTAAGAACTTTATTCTCAAATACTTGTATTCTCCTTTCCTCCCTTAAAGTAAGAGTCCATGTTTCGCACCCATATAATATAACTGGTAAAATTATAGTTTTATATATTTTCAGTTTAACGTTTTTTGAAAGGAGTTGGGGCATCAAGAGTCTCTGCAATGCATAATAGCACGCATTTCCAGAATTGAGCCTATTTTTAATTTCTTTGTGCATCTCATTCCTATTTGTGATTATCGCTCCTAGGTATTTGAATTCAGCCGCTTCCTCAAAATTTCCCTCATTTGTCATTAGCTGCCCATTTCCATTACATAATGTATTTCTACGTGTGACCATATATTTAGTTTTATTGATATTTACTTCCAGTCTCAATTTCTTAATGTTACTCAATAGTGTGTGCGTGTCGTCCTTTAGTGTATATTAACACTACCGTTAGATATTTTCTGTATATAGATTGTAGGTAGTGTACATAGAGGGCAGTGGTTTTACTTCCCTCACATGGGTGTAAATGTAATATTACAGTATAGTTATTTAGGTTGGCAACCCCGAAATGTAGGAAGTTGAACTTTCAATAATGGTCGCCATTGCTGGTATGTACGCACTATCGTGCAAAAAATATATTTGAAGCACAGATGGCTGAATACCGGTGTCACGAAATTGCTTGAGTTAATCCTGTAAGTGATATTGGCGCGATGTTGAAGATGACAGTACAGTTAGAGTCAACTGACCTTCACGCGGGGACAACGCCCCATAGACATCGCAATACGCAAGGTAATGGTCCGTCCAGTTTCCTGGTTCCCTCAGGTGTCTTGTTTCATTAGGATTCAGGTCATCTGGCCTTTCTTACAGCTGGCGAGGTTACACCTCAACACAACGTGCATTTTTTTACCTCTCTTCTTTAGATTAACTTTCCTTCTGTTGGCACTTTTACATGACTTACTCCACTTGTCAGGAGAGAACTTTTACATGGTCACATGTTTGCTCAATGTAATCATACCTTTATCTTTCAACTCGCTTCCATTCACTATCTTTACACTTTAACTTAAACATTCGATCGATAAATAACTTCACACTGAGCTGTGCCTTTTCGTTGACTATTTAACTCATGTCCCAAATGGAACTCAATGGCCAATCACGTTTCAATGATTTCTGTTTTACAACCAATCAGAGTCGTGTTTCACGAAATATTTATCAGTGTTATAATTACCATATTAAAGAAAGCTCCTCCTTTTTAATATTCTGAACAGGTCTGACCATTATTTTGCAGTGACTGAGCCTGTGAGAAATACGGTTACTAGATTGTATATATAGTGCATAGATGTCAACACATAGCGCTTGCAGGAGTTAATATAAAAACATTTGTAGCAATTGATTTCGTACCACCAAAAAAAAAAAAAAACACTGTTTGCACTTTCTTAAATGTATTTTTTCCCAGGTAACAATCCAGAAAAAATATAATTGTCATATTTACATCATACGACATCAGAAATGAATTAATATACAGTTTGATGTGTTTCATTTTTTCTCCACTAGAGAGCATTCTTGCAATATTGTGTTCCTTTGGCAATAAATAGTATGATCTGGTTGCAGTGTTAAACAAAAGAAGCAGATGAAGCGTGCCTATCGTTTCTCATTTGTTTTCAAACATCGCCGTTTACATTAAATATATAAATATTTTAAAATAACTATAGTTAAATAATGATTTGTGAGTAAACAGCTTAATTTTATTCGTTAAATAGTCCTAACAAATGCCACTCTTGATTTCCAAATTCTCTAGATAAATTGGAAATCACTCGTGGCGTTACGTATGATAAACAAAATAAGTATATATATACCATAAACAAGTAAAATGGGACTATAAATTCTATCTAATATAATATTTTGTATGCAATCTACTTCCACTATCTGAACATTAGATTCTTATAAAATTTTAGAATATGTACCTATACTGTATGAAATCATAAAATTAGTGAGTACCGTAATGTGCCTTTTCCTTCAACTTGATTATTTTTTTGAAAGTGTAGGCCTTTCGCAACACATTCCATCAATAGCAGATTTTTTAAAATAATTAACTAAGTTGAGGAAGATGGTGCCTTACATATTAGTGCTATCGGTTTCAAAATTTTATACTTTGGGTTAATTCGCCATTTGTGGTCTTGAGGTAACGTCGTTACCTCATAAGCAGTGGCCCCAGGTTGGATCCCTGGTCGTAACACGTTTCATCTCTAAGGTTTTTGCAGTTTTGTCCTCATCTGTAAGAAAAATGTCGGAATCTTTAAGGCCCAAATAGTTTTCGAACTCAATCTGGCCATCCCAATCATCAAGGTGAACTTGTGAATGAATGGTGCGTCTTGTTTTAAATGTTTGTGTTATCTCGGAGGTGGTCCTTAGATTGTGGTCACTCATCGACAGCAGTTTCCATCGTTGTGTGATTAAGGGCACCGAATGGTGAAAATGTTGAAAAAAAATAGCAAAAAATAATTTTTTTGTTTATTTGGTTTTTTATAACTCGGATTCTTTAGGATCGTTTTCACGTAAAAAAAAAATTATTGCAGGAGTAAAATTGAGTCCGTGACGTAAGAGTTTAAATGCCCTGCTGCATCGCTACTTAAACTTTAATGTGTCTGTTTTTTTGGTTCCAAAACTTAAAATGCATCTTACGATGCTATCAAAATTAAATGTTGTGGTTAGACGACTCCCCAATATATGTTAATTGAAATTTGCTCTGCAGTTACTAGTCTAAGACACACGTGTTCTTTTAAATTGAGATGGAAATGCATGAGAGTGGATAAAAAAATAATAATTTAAAAAAATGAAATATAAACAGTATCCTCTTTATGGTCACACGTAGAAATACATTATATAATGGAAATGGACAGCTAAGGACAAATGAGGGAAGTTTTGAGGAAGTGGCTGAATTCAAATACCTAGGAACAATAATCACAAACAGGAATGAGATGCACAAAGAAATTAAACATAGGCTCAATTCTGGAAATGCGTGCTATTATGCATTGCAGAGACTTTTGATGTCCCAACTCCTTTCAAAAAACGTTAAACTGAAAATATATAAAACTATTATTCTACCAGTTATATTATATGGGTGCGAAACATGGACTCTAACTTTAAGGGAGGAAAGGAGATTACAAGTATTTGAGAATAAAGTACTTAGAAAAATTTTTGGACCAAAGAGAGATGAACAGACAGGCGAATGGAGAAGACTACATAACAATGAACTACATGGTCTTTATAGGAAGCCAGATATAATAAGAACAGTTAAGTCTCGTAGATTGCAATGGGCAGGACATGTTGCGCGTATGGGGAATGAAAGACGTGCATGGAAACTTCTTGTAGGAAAGCCAGAAGGAAAACGCCCAGTTGGTAGACCAAGAATGAGGTGGGAGAACAACATTAACTATGATTTGAGGGAAGTAGATTATACAGGGAATGATTGGAAAGCATTGGCTGAGGATAGGGATGTATGGAGAGCTTATGTCCGAGCGGCCATGAACCTACGGGTTCGATAGTGCCAGTGAGTGAGTAAGTATCCTCTTTATGAATTTGTTGCTCTATATTGCGTTTTGTCGTACTTACAGCAATGGCGACCATGATTGAAAGTTCAACTTCCTACATTTCGGGGTTGCCAACATAAATAACTATACTGTAATATTACATTTATACCCTCGTGCGGGAAGTAAAACCAGTGCCCTCTATGTATACTACGTACAATGTATATAGAGAATATATCCAAAAGGTAGTGTTAATATACATTATACGAAACAAATCACTGCATTTTAAATGAACTGAACTTTATTTGAAACAATATAAAACAATAAATACATACTTGCGGCCATGGTATCTATCATTTTTTCAAAGCCTCCTGTTGTTACAACTAATAAATATTGCCCACTGTTAACGTTAGTCAATTGTTTATAACGAACGCAAATGTCCATCGCAATCATCATCATTCATATTCATCTTGGGTTAAGCTTAGGATTAGGGACTCACCTGGCACACCATTATCATCATTATTACCCATCATATCATCGCGTCAACGTAACCCCGCCTTCCAGGCGCCCTAACCTCAGAAGTGGGTTAGAAGTACGCCATGCCAGGAAAGAAACCAGGAATGTCGAAAGACGAAGCTGGGACATTTGAAAAAAAAAAAAATTCCAACAAAGATATTATTTTACTGTTATTTATTATTTTGAAAACATAATTGTGCAAAAAATAATGTACAACGCACGTTTGTGAAGTGTTTTACAGAATCTCCGAAATTAAAAACCTCGCTATCGCTCGGTTTTTAAACATTTTCCTACATTCTGTAAAAACCACTTCGCAACCTCGCACCGTAATGTACCATTGTTTTCATAGCAAATGTGTTTAGTGGATCATAAAGGTTTTGAATCTCAAATTTCATAAAAAAATTCGTCGTAAGAACCATTTTTAGAAAATATTTAACAAATAGATTTTAAAAAATGATAATTGTGAAACACCAAACTACTCAGAAACACTTCTATAAACACATAATGTATGTGACTTTTTAACTCATGCCACAAATGCTAGTCAATGACCAATCACGTTTCAATGAATTTTGTTTTACAACGAATGACAGTCGTGTTTCACCTCGCTCTTTATCGGTTACTCTTTATCAGCTCCTGCTTTAGTGATATAGAAAGCTCCTCCTTTTTTAATATTCTGAACAGATCAGAGCATTATTTTTCTCCAACAAACACATTGAATATAGCAAATAATGAAAAGATTCCTTGATTTTACTGAGTTGTTTACTAAAAAATTAATGAATAACCCGTAATGTTGATTATGATATATAGTTTGATGTGTTTCATTATTTCTCCACTTGGATGCACTCTTACAATATTGCGATCTTATTTGGCAATAAATAATATGATCAAGCAGCAGTGAATGTACATAACCTCACATTTGTAATTTATTTTCAAACATCGCCGTTTATATTAAATATATAAAGTAAAGTAATCCCTCTACAGGCCTCAGGGGGCCCTTGGGATAGTAGGAGGTGGTTAAGGCTCCCACTTTTCCTGGAAAATCGGCACTTGATGTCAGCCGGGTTGTCAGCCCTGCGTGACGGCCGCCTTTAACTCCAGAACAAGTGTCTGGTACCCATTTCCGTTAGAGGCTGAGTCGACCCCAAGGCCAAAGTGCCGCCAGAAGGTTTGGGTCAGTTTAAAAATCCTACCCCACCGGGACTTGAACCCTCGACCTTCCGGTTCGTAGCGCAGTGCCTTAACTACTACGCTACGGTGTAAATATTTTAAAATAACTATATTTAAATAATGATTTGTGAGTAAACAGTTTAATTGTATTCGTTAAATAGTCCTAACAAATGCCACTCTTGATTTCCAAATTCTCTAGATAAATTGGAAATCACTCGTGGCATTACTTATGACACTATTCTACTTAAAAACACCAAACTTCACAGGAACACTTCTATAAGCGCTTAATGTACCGGTATGTGATAAAAATTTCAAAACAATCAGATAATTCACCAGTCGGTCCCCTTAAGAAAAGTATGTGTGATCCAAAATTAATCCTCTTATTATACATCGTGTCCCTGTGAAGCCAATGTAGCAGTTGTTTTGTTTTGCAATGGCTTCAAGTTGGGATCCTTTAACATATTTTGTTTATGTAAAAGTGGGATAAGTTAAACTAAAGGAAAGAAAAAAAAAATGAACACTAAATCACTTGTTTATTTATTGGTGACAGTCACAGAATTGTGTAGTTGTGCATGTTGCTGTGCAGTATACTGAGCAGGGGGTGTTTTTCCCCGCACAAACCCTGGAAGTCATCAGAACTTAGCGCCCACATCATGGTGCCCCCGTAGCCTTTCTCTTTGATGAAGTCCATCTTCAACTGCACGCTTCTTGGGTTCTCGTATCCGACCCAAATCCTGTCTGCAACACAACATATTCATAGCTTCGTATATTAAAATTGGATAATCAATTGAGTTTGGTGTTTACTTGATGAAAATCCATATTTATTAATTAAATAAAAATAAAACGTAGTTTTATTTGATTTTCATATTTATTATATAATTCAGTGACAGCTGTTTCGGTACACTGTACCTTCTTTAGACATGTTAAATTATGAATTGTGTTCCAACTGATCTAAGCAACAATACAACAATATTTATTTAAATTTTTAAATTTAACAAAGGGGATTCATTCAAATCAAATTGAGAATTTAACAGTTTTTTACTACTTTTAAATTTATTAATTTCTACAGCCTCCAAAAGATCTAACTTCTTACCCTTATCACAAATATGTAAATTTTCAAAATTTGGATCGAAACAATGATTAAATTGGAATAGGTGGTTAGCATATTTTGAATTTTCTAAATTTCTGTTATATGCTCTCATGTGTTCCTATCCATAAAGGAACACATGAGAGCATATAACAGAACTTGATTTGAATGAATCCCCTTTGTTAAATTAAAAAAATTAAATAAATATTGTTGTATTGTTGCTTAGATCAGTTGGAACACAATTCATAATTTGTTAACATGTCTGAAGAAGGTACAGTGTACCGAAACAGCTGTCACTGAATTATATAATAAATATGAAAATCAAATAAAACTACGTTTTATTTTTATTTAATTAATAAATATGGATTTTCATCAAGTAAACACCAACTCAATTGATCATATGATGAAAGTTAAAAATTAAATTGTACCTGTTGGTAGGTGCCGTCGTCCTCAACTTTGTAAATATATTGTATATAAAATTAACTGGAGCGCTTTCGGAAGTTACCTTCCATCTTCTGTAGGTCGTCAGAAACAAGTCAGTTGCTGCTACAAACAGTTGGAGTATACATCACCGTACACAACAACAACGAGTAGCGGAAGCTCAACCTGCAGAAGATGGAAGATAACTTCCGAAAGCGCTCCAATTAATTTTATATACAATATATTAACAAGTTGAGGTACAATTTAATTTTTTTAGTTCAACAAATGTGACTGTAATGCGTTTTAGAGGTATATCGCTATGTAACTGATATGTGTACAGTGGACAAACCACATTACTGTTGTAACAGTACGAAGGAAACCGTGTTAAATCTATGTATTTGGTATACAAAATGTTGGATCATGTTTAAAAACCAGCGATCAGGTTTACATATTATGTTACCTTTGTAAGCGTACGGACACTTGCCGTGGTCATCCCAGCCTTCTACCCACTCCGTGTTGTTCTGCTGCAGAGCCCAGCATATCTGTGCACACACCAATAATAATAATAACAATAATAATAATAATAATAATAATAATAATAATAATAATAATAATGATAATAATAATAATGATAATAATGATAATAATAATGATAATGATAATAATGTTAATAATAATAATAATAATAATAATAATAATAATGATAATAATAATAATGATAATAATAATGATAATGATAATAATGTTAATAATAATAATAATAATAATACTTTATTCACTGTAATAACAATAATAGTAGCAATAATAGATTATATTAACTAGGTAACTCACTGCCGCTATCGAATCCGTACGATAATTGCCTCCTGGACAAAAGCTATCCATACATCCCCATCCTGAGATTACGTTCCCCTTTATAAACTACTCTCATATCACGGTTAATGTTATTATTCCTCCACCTCATTCTTGATTTACCAACTGGGCGTTTTTCCTCTGTTTTTTTTTCAAGAACTTCCCATGCCCTCTTTCATTCCCCATTCCTGCGCATAGCAGTCTACGAGACTTAACTGTTCTTCTTATAGGCTATAAACATCAATTAGCTTAACGTTATGTAGTCTTCTCCATTTGCCTGTTTGTTCGTCTCTGTTTGGTCCAAAGTTTTCTTAACAACTTTTTCAAACACTCGTAATCCTTTCGCCTCCCTTAAAGGTTGCTATTCAAAACGTTATCTACCCAGTTCCATCTCTAAGCCCTACAAGTTTGCAATGGAAATTCCTGTACGTCCTATATATATTATATTGCAGATTTTCGCGGATATAAGTGTGAATAAGAACATACAGAAGTTAGTCCATCGCTGTGGTATCGAGGTAGCGTGCTGCCTTGTCACGCAGCGGGCCCGGGTTCGATCCCCGGTCGAGGCAGTTTTCCTGGGTGAGGTTTTTATCGAGGTTTTTCCTCATCTGTAAGACAAATGTCAGGAAAACTTTAAGGCCCAAACGGTCCTTGAAATCATATGGCCATCATCATCATCCTTATCGTTATCATCATCATCATCATCATCATCATCATCATCATGATCCTTCACCGGTGTGGAAAGCAACGGGAAACTGCCACAGCTACAATTCCCTAGTAAAGCTGCAAGCATAGCATGAAAATGCTATGATGGCAGTGAAGGACCTGCCTTCGGGCAGAATTACTATAGATGGATACAGAAGTTGGGATAACAAGGTTCCCTACAATGCATAATAGCATTTATCCTGAATGTATTATCATTCCGGTTTGTAATTATTGTTTCTAGGTATTTGAAAAATTGAAATGAACTCTTACTTTAAGGGTGGAGAAAAAAATACAAGCATTTAAGAATAAGGCCTTAGTAAAATTTTCGGACCAAAGAGAGACGAACAGACAGGCGAATGAAGAAAACTACACAACAATGAGGTACATAATTTTTATACGAAGCCAAATATAATAAGAATAGTTAAGTCTCGTAGACTGCGATGGGCAGGAATGAAACAGGGCTTGGAATTTCCTTGTAGGAAAACCAGAGGGAAAGCTCCCAATAGACAAGCCAACATTGGGGTGGGAAAAGAACATTAACCAAGATTTGAGGGGGGCAAATTAAACCGAGGATATTTGGTCAGGATAAGGATGTATGGAGAGCTTATGTGTGTGGGGACATATACTATAGTTTCAGTGAGTTAGACGCTTTAACATGTAAGGTCACATAGGTGCCAGACTGACCTGTGAATATGACATGCCACCTGAGCTGTTGTTCCTGTCAATGGGTGCACCTGGATCACGTGACGTGGTGTTGGCACTCAGCAGGTATTTGTGCCTATAGAATGGCACACCAACCACCAACTTGTCCTTGGCGCACCCCATGTCCACCCACAGCTGCAGCCCGTCCTCCTGTAACAGGTCACCCTCATGTGAATTTCTTTGACAACTCTCTATCTATTTGTTCTATAATGGCCCATGAACCTATGAGTAACCTTCGGTAGGTGTTATAGCAATAAACAATCATCATTGACTTCACATTCGATCGAACTTGTCTGGCGTGGAGATGCAGGACTCTTCCATTGCGAAGGCTGTTGTTTAGTTTCTGGATCGTAGCCATAAATCCATGTTTCATCACCAGTAATAACTTTTTCCATGAACCGTGGGTCATTTTTAAGCTGTTCTTTAAGATCTGTGCAGGCATTCACACGACTTTCCTTTTGGTCATTTGAAAGGAGGCGGGGCACGAACTTCGCATGTTCAAATCGTCTTTCAAAATGCTTTGAACACTTGAAAACGAGAGTGCTAGTGCATCAGACAGTTCTCGTATTGTAATGCGCCTATCATTTAATACCATTTCCCTCACTCGATCAATATTTTTATTGGTTTTGCTGGAAGTTGGTCGTCCCAGACGATTTTCATCCTTAACCGATGTCACGCCCCTTTTAAATTTCGAAAACCACTCAAATGCTTGAGATTTGCCCATTGCTTCCTCCCCATAAGCTGTTCTTAACATTTGATATGTTTCTGTTGCAGTTTTACCAAGATTAAAGCAAAAATTTGATGCATGTTCTTTGTTCCTCGTAATCCCGCATTGTTGCTACACAGAGAACTCGCCGCATGCACAAAACACGTCTTCACTTCAGAGCTTCTACCGGCATACTGCATGGTCAGAGAAGGTCGCGCGACCCCTCAAATTCATCACAAGGAAATTCTGAGTGTACAGCCTGGGTGAAAATTAAAAACTCCTCAATGGCATAATTGTTTTGAAGCCATTCCGGAAACTTATTGATCACACCTCGTAAAAGGACATCACCGAGCCACTGGATGTGTAGGAAATGTAATGCGGTCGGCCTATATAAAATGAATGTTTGTTTGTTCGTATTTTATGCTCTGCCATACCGTTCATCCGATTGTAATGGTGCTTTTTGCAAAATGTTCAGAAGTCTCTCAGGAAGGTTATACGCTATAAGGGAGTTAATAATAATAAAATTCGTATCAAATTCCGTTGAGGTGAATAGTCATAATATAAAAACTTAAAATATGTATCTTTTTGCAGGTGTTAAAATGTTAAAATATTATCTGGAGGCCTTTCGGAATCTAACTTCCATCATCAGCAGGATGAGCTTCTGTTACTAGTTGTCGTTGTTGTTTATGAAGATGCAGACTCAACAACTAGTAGCAGAAGCTCATCCTGCTGATGATGGAACTTAGCTTCCGAAAGGCCTCCAGATAATATTTTAAATATAATATTTTAACACCTGCTAAAATGATACATATTTTAAGCTTTTTTATATTATAAGAGAGTTGTAATACTCAACCGCTTCTAAAAATGTGATGTTACCGTGTTTCTCGCAAATAGATAAATATTTAAAATTTGTAAAATAATGTTATAAGCATCGTCGAAAAACGTTTAAAATATTACAAAATGTTAGTAAAGACTGAAGTAGTGTGTAGAGTTACAGTATTACAAGAATATACCATGGTAAATGAAGGGAAAGGTAATGTACTGTTGCACCTCACCTCTTCATTCTTTCCACTCCGTTTCTATGCTCCATCATTTGGTTGAAAGAGTCGGCACTCTATTCTTAACTATTGCATTATAACCCTCTCCACTCTTAGGGTCGAATATTTGAACGCATTAGACAGTAAAAGGCGTTCTCTGCTGAGAAAGTTTTATCCAAATACATTTTGCTTACTCAGAAATCTATTCATGCGATAATAATTGTAAGCTACCTGACGAGGTAACTTAAGATCATAGCTCAAGATAGAAGCTTATCGTGAAAATCCCGAAGGGAACCGATGGTAACCGATGTAGTTTGAAACCTTTGCAGCTTTATCCAAGATGTCGGACGTTGAAGACTTCGATCATGTTTTCGGTATACGCGGAGAAGAGGAATTTGATAGAGTCTACCAAAGAATTAAACTGGAAGAATAGGAGAATCGGCGTAATATTGTATACGGTATACGGTATTATTTGCGGGACGCAAGCGTAAATGCGTTCCTCTATAGCAGACGAAAATAACGGAAGTGGTTTTATCGCTGAGAATTCTGGGTAATTCGTTGCCAATATTACGAAAACGTCGACTTTCATGCATGACCGGTAAGTCGGCCGTTAATTCGATCTCAGCAATTGCTCACGGTGAGTCAGGTCACCAGTGATTGGAAGTAATTTGAGTAGAGGCTAATGTATTTGCATGCGGCCTTTAAAGTGGTCCTTATCAAAACAAAACCATGCGACTTGCTCGCTTTTCATTGGTTATGAACACCGACGTACGTTGTAGAAGCAATATCCTTCCGCCATTCGCGCTACAATTACTGTCACTTTTGACAGGGAGATGACGACACAAGAACAGAAGTCTGGATACTTTCAGCCATTTTGTTTCATGAGAATCGACTGAAGCATGACTGAAATGCATCGTCCACATGTAATAAACTATTTTAAGTTGTAATTATTGATTAGGTATATTTTAGAATATTTTCTATGTTCTGAATATTATTATTTTCATTCACGAAGAACAACAAGTATATTCAGAGGACATATTTTTAATTTAATGAAGGGAACTACTTTTTCGCGTACTTACTGCTTCTACATCGTACGTCGGTGTTCATAACCATCGAAAAGGGAGCAGGTCACGTGGTTTTGTTTTGACGAGGATCACTTTAACAGCGGACAGGATCATAAACTTAGAGAGGGTCAATTGACCAGGTGAACATTCTTATGTCTAGTTCATTAGAGATTGTACTCACCACATTAACTTTCTCCAGCGCTCCTGTGTCAAACGGTCTCTTGTACAGTGGACTGTGCACGTCCGCAAATCCGTTCCATGGACCTCGCATGTCGTAAGCCATCACGTTAATGGCGTCTGACAACCTGAAATTACACTTTTTATATAATAAGACACAGCCAACTTCCATATGTAACCTACAAGTCGAAATTCTGTAATTGTTTTAGCTATTTCCTAAGAAATTAAGCTGTTGGGACCGTTCTCGTGAAAATATTTTTGAAAAAAATGTTCACAGGCTTCACCAATGGAATGAATTCCATGGTAACGCACTTAACAATTCCAACAAAATAAAATTTATATTTAAATTAATATTGGGAACTTTATGGGAGGAAAGGAGATTACAAGTATTTGAGAATGAAGTACTTAGGACATTTTTTGGACCAAGGAGAGATGAACAGAGAAGTGAATGGAGAAGACTACATAAGAATGAACTACATGGTCTTTATGGGAAGCCAGATATAATTAGAACAGTTAAGTCTCGTAGACTGCGATGGGCAGGACATGTTGCACGTATGGGGAATCAAAGACTTGCATGGAAGCTCCTTGTAGGAAAGCCAGAGGGAAAACGCCCAGTTGGTAGACCAAGAATGAGGTGGGAGAATAACATTAACTATGATTTGAGGGAAGTAGATTATACAGGGAATGATTGGAAAGCATTATCTCAGGATAGGGGTGTATGGAGTGCTTATGTCCGCGCGGCCATGAACCTACGGGTTCGATAGTGCCAGTGAGTAAGAGTAAATTAATATTGGGAAGTAAACATTATGAGGTTATATCATTAATAGTGAGTGGAGAACATATTTTTAACGACTCACCTCATATAATTTCAAATGTCTTTGATACCGACGGTTTCAGACAAAATTTAATTACAAAGTTTATAATCCCAACCAAAGATGGCAGCACAAGAGGTGACGCCCTTAGAGAAATCAACAACCAGAGAATTTCATCAGTGGAAGCCACGACTGAAGAGGGACAAGATATTGTCTGAAACCGCCGGTATCAAAGAAATTTGAAATTATATGAGGTGAGTCGTTAAAAATATGTTCTCCACTCACTATTAAAATAAAATTTATTTTTAATTTTTTTAAGCCTTAAGATAATAGGCCATTCTTCAAAACATTTATAGACAATTTTCACTCTCTTTAACACACACACACACACACACACACACACACACATATATATATATATATATATATATATATAATATATATATTGATGATGAAGTAGCGTACTGGTTAAGGCACTGCGCTACAAGCCGGAAGGTCGAGGGTTCGAGTCCCGGTGGGGTCAGGATTTTTAAACTGGCCCAAACCTTCTGGCGGCACTATGACCCTAGGTTCGACTCAGCCTCTAACGGAAATGAGTACCAGACGCTTGTTCTGGGAGTAAAGGCGGCCTTCACGCAGGGCTGACATCAAGTGCCGATTGTCTAGAAAATGTGGGAGCCGTAACCTCCTACTACCCGAAGGGCCTCCTGAGGCCTGTAGTGGGATCACTTTACCTTTTAACCCATAAATTCGTAATGTATCTTTATGGATACATCAGTTGGTTCAATTAATTTAATATTTTAAACAAATCAGAAGAAAACGAACAAAAAGAAACCATTTAAATATGTGTCTAATTACACAATATATCTAATAATAACAGTTATACAAGTTTCCGTTTTCACTGCGGTCCGCCACATTCAAATAATTAACAGACGAAATTTGTGTTTTGACAATTTAAGGGTTAATGAAGTGCCAGGAGAGTCCTTAAAACTTAACCTAGGGTTAGGTAAAAATAATTTGGTCTGACCGGAAATCGAACACCGAACCCCATGAACTGAAGTCAGAAACTCTGACTAGCAGCCCGATGGCTGGTCATATTGCCTACATTAAAACTGTGGGTATGTTCTAATACCATCCACTGAAACTTTACGCGATACGGGTTTCGCGTTGTGTAGATAGATGACGTTAATGTGGTCTATTTGCAATATATACACCACTTCGGCAGACCCCTTTAAATAGATGATGTATTGGCGCTTAGCCGGTTGATGCATAACATCGTCCACTCAATACACCAATTGTATGAAGATGTTTTCCTAAGCAGTCACGTCCAGTAGTAAGCTAAGAACAAATGAAGTGTGTACTGCACCTGCAGAGCTCTGGCACGTGGTAACCATCTCGCAGCTTCTTCTCGGTGAGCGGAACAGCCATCGTGAGTTCCCAGTTCATTCCTTCGTTATCAAACGCTGTCCTAAGTTCCTCAACCAGCGAGAGAAAGTTGCCTTTGTCTTCAGATGTTCCATTTCTTTCCACCGCACCGGGGTACTCCCAGTCCAGATCGAGCCCGTCAAAACTGTACTCGTGCAGTACCTCTGCAACATAACACCAGGCGGCCATTGTTAAATGTTATACTAATTCCGAGCTAAGTTCCAATTGTAGTGTAAACAAAGCAGATGTATGACTGCATTTTCATTCATCGAATAATGATTTTACCTTTAAGCGTGTAAAAAAATGTACTCGAAATAAAGAACATAAAAATATATATTACCTAGCACATGTCTATATGGGAGAATCTTAAAATATATAATTACAATTTTAATACATTAAATGGACGATGTTATGCATCAACCGGCTAAGCGACATTAAAAAATATGTCATTTGTTGCACTGGTTCATGAAGTAAGTGTACGCACACTTTTAGCACCAAATCTTTAAATATAGCCTTGTTATGTAAACACCATCAGTCCTATCAGAGATTCTGTGGTTTGCAACAAACGATTATTAAACTACTAGGATGCAATGTCTCATATGAAGAAGCAAAGGATGTAAATGCAAAAATATCTCAATTTTTAAGAATTTTAGGGTTAATAAATTCTATCTTCAAGCCACAGTTAGTCCAAAAGCATTCAAGACTGAAAGTGTATAAAATACTGGCTCTTCCAACTCTTTTGTATGGTAGCGAAGTATGGACGTTGAAACAGAAGGATACACAGAGATTAAGATCTGCTGAAATGAGATACCTTCGGAGGACTGCAGGATACACACTACTAGATCACAACAAAAATGAAGACATCTTAGAAGAATTACACATGGAATCTTTAGAAAACAAAATTCTGATTATAAGTCAAGATGGATGCAACATGTTCATCGAATGGAAGATCACATAATACCCAAACAAATGTTAAGATATCAACCTGCAGGAAGAAGAAGACCAGGACGTCCACTCAAAAGACTTCTGGATGGTGTTTCTCTTGAGACCGAAACAGGTCAACAAATGGCCTAAATTCGTGAATGTACTATGATGATGATGATGATGATAGTTATGAAACTATTTGCATAAATTCTTCATAAATTCTGATCCTAATTTTGCATAATGCTGTTAAGCACCAAATGTTCCCGCTCTTAGATTGTTGATGCATAACTGTCAAACAAGGAAAATAACTTGCAATATCCAGTGTTGTTAGTTTGGCGCTACAATAAATAGTGAAGATTGACTTAAACTTTAAACGTATTTTTCTTGTAGCTTACACAATGGCGCATAGCCGGTTGATGCATAACGCCGTGCATTGTTTTATTCTGAAGCTGCGAAATGCAGAACACGTTGGGATTTCAAACGTTTCAAAATGGCGAAATTCTGAACATGTTTTTAAATATTGGAAAGCAAAGCACTGGAAAAGCGGAGAGAAACGATGTTTTTTTCTTGTCTTGTAATCTTATAAGCCCATGTTTCCATTTACAGGGATTTAGGCGCTCTCCCCCTACAGGGAAGAATTTGAACCATACTAATTTAGTTACACTTGTTTTTGTATAGATGTCATTTGAGTGGTCCGTGATCAGCGTTCCGCCTCATACTGACATCTAGGAAACCAAGGTAGTACTAGGACGGGAAAATTCAGTAAATTTTGCTTAGAGGCCTTTTCATTGAGGCTTAAGGATCTTTTACGAGCCTGAAAATCTTCAGACTCGGGATCCACGGCTTAAAGTCCCTCCCGGAGGACTTGCTCCTTGGATTTTTCCATCCTAAAAAAATCCATCGACCCCAGCCGGGTTTGAACCCGCGTCCCCCGGGACCAATAATGTAGTGGAAAATATCGCATGTTAGCCATAGAGGATGTGGTGAAATTAACAGTAGAATTTATAGGTTAGTTAGCATGGAGCATAAATTTTGGTCTTAATGAAATTGCAAATAAAGATTATCTATCGACATCATGGAGAAAGAGTAAACATCTGATTAGGTAGGTCCATATATAATTTTTATCACAAAGAAATAATACATGTTAGTTCCTAATTATTGGTACCATCTTATGTTGTATTCAGTTTTATTTCCCATAAAATACGATGTTACCTATCGATGACAGTTCCGTACACAATTCAGTCATATGGCGGGTAAAAGTAGCACCATAGACAGAGTCGACCTTATGCAAGTTCGTTTACAGTACAACTGGAACTTAGCTCGGAATTGGTACCGTAAAACGGGGTTACTTTGAATCGAGGGGCAACTTTGACAGAATTGGGGCTCCTTTGAGATTTTAAATTTCTTGCGTGCTTTGGGCTATTTTGACAACAATTCAATGGTGTAGACATTTCCTTGAAGTCGCACGAATAATTAAGTTGTTTTAAAAGAGGATGTTAATTGTTGGAGACACACCTGTGTCACTTTCAACAACAATGGATTCCCAACAAGGATAAAATTGTGATTTTCGGTTTTACAGGGGTAAGGACTGGATTTGTTGTGTAAGATGCAAGCTCTGGGTCTGTGGTGCGTGTAACAGAGGATCGAACAATTCTCAATATGAATGTGAACTATGTGAAGATGAGATGTGAAAATCTGTTTTCTTTTCTACTTGTTGTTTCACAAATGAATGTTTTCTAATTAATTCCTAACTACAATAATTATATAATTTTTGTGTTCTGTTGCGCGTCAGAATTGATAAAGAAGTTTAAGTTTATTTTGTCAAATTACAGTTATAAAAACATTTGTAGTGAGGTTGTTTACAATAAAAATATTTATAAAAAGATAAATTGGTGTCAAAGTAGTAGCTACAGTGGGTCTACTTTGAATTATAGTGAAAACAAATGTGATGCCAAAGTAGCCCCAGCACATGGGCAAAATAGACCTAAACAAAACTCATTGATGTCCTACTAAGTTTTTATTTTAGGAGAACAGCACCAAATGGGATTTGTAGTCTAAGGTTCAATTGGTACAATAAATCATACATTCAATTTTTTCGGCACAAATCATACGAGTTAGACCTTAAAAACCTTAAAAAATATGTCAAAGTAGCCCCGTTTTACGGTACAATTTATGAACTTTGAGAAGCGGGATACGTAAAAGAAAACCATGTGCAAATAATAGACTAATATAAACAGAACAATTTACCCAACACACTGTGTACGAAAGCTTGTCTTCTCGTCTCGTTGGACACTAGTTGTGAATAGTTCAGTCCACCCTCTGCCCAGCCACCCACTGATAGTAGAGTTTTCAGTCCTGGGTACTTATTTTTCAGCGCCGTGAAGTTGGCAAAACCGTTCCATTCCAAATCCACCTGAAACATCAAAGTTATAAAGGACTATTTACTTACTTACTCACTGGCACTATCGAACCCGTAGGTTCATGGCCGCACGGACATAAGCTCTCCATGAATCCCTATCCTGACCTAATGCTTTCCAATGATTCCCTGTATAATCTACTTCCCTCAAATCATAGTTAATGTTATTCTCCCACCTCATTCTTGGTCTACCAACTGGGCGTTTTCCCTCTGGCTTTTCAACATTAAGCTTCCATGCAAGTATTTCATTCCCCATACGTGCAACATGTCCTGCTCATCGCAGTCTACGAGACTTAACTGTTCTTATTATATCTGGCTTCCTATAAAGACCTTGTAGTTCATTGTTATGTAGTCTTCTCCATTCACCTGTTTGTTCATCTCTCTTTGGTCCAAAAATTTTCCTAGTACTTTATTCTCAAATACTTGTAATCTCCTTACCTCCCTTTATTTAACAAACAATATTTTTTTAAATATATCTTTACACATCCTGAGAATTATGTTGGTCTTTCTTAAAGTAGTTTTCTCTGTCTGAGCGTTTCTGACAGTCTGCAAAGACATGCTGGAAAAATATTTTTTAATAGGCCTTTCCCTCATTTGTTGTTAAGTGTCCATTCCTATTTTTAATAATACATTTCTATGTGTGACCATATATTTAATTTTATTGATATTTACTTGCAAACCAGTTTCTTAAGTTTTATTTATTTACAAACTTTGTTTTGGTTCACACAGATTGGATGAAATTCCACGAGAAAATGTCTTCCCCTAAAGGGACATGAACGCCGTTTCCATAGCCCTGCGCCAAGACAGAATGACTACGCTTGCTCGGCCAGTGTGGGAACTGTTACTGCAGTGTAAGTCCATGCAATTTTTTTATTACTAGACGGGTGAGACAGAAGTTATTTTAATAGAAATATATTTTTTTTATCTGAACGGTGGGGATGTCCAACATTGTGTGTCATAAACACAACATTTCTTGATGTTCCGCGTAGCATTTTTTTTTTCTCACAAGGACAAGATAGGATGAACTGACCTCGGGGTCCAGCACGTTGAGTGCCCATGTTTGATTGTTGAGGCCGATGAAGGAATACATGACATGTGTGCAGAGGTGTCCAGGGATGTCATCAGCAGTGTAGCCACGTCTGGCCGCCCAACTGTCGTAGTAACAGCCAACTCTCGCACATCTCACCCCTGAAATAACAACACTTTCCATACATCACCTGTCAAATTTACAGCGAAAACAATAATAAGTTAGGTGTGTGTAATTCTTACCTCATATTGTTGTTTCTGTTAGACATATGTTTCAAGATTGGTGATGGCAAAATAACTTCTTCTTCTTCTTCACGGTTTAGGCTTATTTACTAGCCTGTTCCGGCTCCTAATTGCTGATCTTTCCATCTTTTTTTGGTCTTCCCAAACTTCTTCTCCCTCGTGGTGAATAGCTGTATGCTGCTTTTGGTATTCTATTCTCAGTCATCCTTGCCAAGTGTTCTTTCCAGTTTGTTCTGTATTTCTCTATTGTTGTGTTTAATTCCTCTACTTTTAGTTGTTGTCTTATTTCTGTGTTATGTTTTTTGTCTGTTCTTTGATATCCTGCTATTGGTCTGAGGAATCTCATTTCAGCAGCTTGTATTCTGGCAGATTGTTGTGTTGTCACTGTCCATGTTTTGGATCCATAAGTAATAATAGGCACTGCCATTGTCTTGTATAATTTCATTATAGAGTCTTTCCTGG
Source organism: Diploptera punctata (assembly GCA_030220185.1). Classification (NCBI taxonomy): domain Eukaryota; kingdom Metazoa; phylum Arthropoda; class Insecta; order Blattodea; family Blaberidae; genus Diploptera; species Diploptera punctata. The sequence continues at coordinate 3,172,223 of JASPKZ010003835.1, forward strand.
CTTTATTTTTCAAAGTTCTTTTTAGTGTTCCTGTTATATAGTTACACTTATTTAGTTTGTTATTTATATCTGTTTCTGCGAAAATGGCGGAAGTGGTAACCCAATCTCTGGGGGGATGAAATAAAAGACCCAGCTCGGGGAAACAAGATTGAAGTCCTCAACGGCAGAAGGCGGAAGAGGCAACCCTCCTTGTGGGGATAAAACACAAGGAAGCAAGTCCAGAGGCTTTAAGGAGGCAGCCCCTCCAAAGGACTAACCCCGCAGAACGTTAGTAGGGGACACTTCAAAATACTTACAAGCTCCAAAGATATAGCCGGACTGTCTAACTGATAATGACAAACGCAAAGCATAATTCAAGACCAAATTAAAGTAGCAACATGGAATGTTACAGGAATACATCACAAAGAAACCGAACTGGAAAAGAAAGAGGTATAGATATAGCAGTGATAAAAGAACAGGAATATATTATCAACAATAATCTAACAAGAGGATGTGTTTTACTGAACGACAAAGTCGCGAGTGGTTTTTGTCTAATGAAAAACTGAACCTCGCGTTTGATTTGTAGTGACTATTTAGCGAATAATTCAAACATCAGAAGCTAAAAATAATTATAATGTTTAATATTTACCAAATGTGAGGTTATGTATTCCGATCTTACTTCCGGGCGATTTCTAAGCCGGCTGTATAGTTATAAATAGCATATATTTACTGTTAAATCTCTTTTGGGCTTGGGGAAATTCAATAACAGATGATTGTATGAGAAATAACTATTAACAATAATGCAGATTCATTATACAACATTTAATAACATTTTTAGAGCAACAGAACTAACCTCTGTTTTTTCTGGTAATTTTTGAAGTTGTTTTATTTTGGCATTTTTTGCTGTACAATATCGACCGTACATTGTTGAATCGATATCCTTGTCAGAGAAGTTAATTTGCGGAGATATCTCTCATTACGAATTTTAATTTCAAAAGAGGAACAATATTTGTGTTGGCAACACTGATAGGAAGAGGCAATTTTATCGGTTTATGAGTTAAATAGTCAAATAAAATGTGTAGAATGTAATAAGATATACAAAGATAAATTTAACCATTAGAACTAAAGAACACATGACAAGTGTAAAAAAGGGGGAAATAGAAATATCTGCAGTAGCTGCTTATGTTTGATCAGAAAAACACAAAATAGATATAAACACAAAATTATTAAAACAGTTAGAAAACACAAATGAACTGACCATATGGCAAAAATCTACATACAGGAGAACAAGAAAATAATTATGAATTTTGAAATTCCCCGGGGAGAGGAACCTCATTAGCAAGTTCTTTGGACAACAGAAAGAGGGAGCAGGAGTCGAGATCCAGGGCCGAAAACTTGGGAAAAATCAGTGTGTAACTAAGGAAGACAGCATTTAAATATTATTTTAACACAGTTCAAACAATTGAATATATTATAATATTATAATGATATTGTCAAAAGAAAAATTAATGTCTGAAACAGGAATCGAACCGTGGACCTCTAGTTCTACGTAGTAGAATGGTGTAATGGGCTGCACACTAGTACGTAGAACTAGAGGTCCACGGTTCGATTCCTGGTTCAGACATTAATTTTTCTTTTCACAATATCATTATAATATTATACTGAAGATGGGACAAACATGTCTTGAAACATATATCTAATAGAAACAACAATATGAGGTAAGAATTAAACAGACAAAACTTATTATTAAGTAAAACCTCATAATGTTACTTCCTGTTTCATTTTCAAGTAGAAAATAATTTTACCAACTGTGTTCGAATGTATAGCTTTAGACACAGAATTTGGCCGATTTCCTAATAGGAGATTTTTTTCTTCTAATTTTCTGTTTACAGAATCTCAGAAATTAAAAACCATTTCCTAAACCCGCATTGCAATATACAGGGTGTTCCAAAATGATGGATGGGGTTTCAAAGTTATTTAATTTCCTTACACGTATATATAAAGAACAAAAGTTACACGGGATTAAAGAGAAACTCTTCGAGTTTTCATAACATACTTTATAAGTGTTCGATGTGAGCACCTTTCGTCACAAGGCACACATGTAGCCGATAGTCGAATTCCTCCCAAACTTTGGTCAGCATATTTCGAGGAATGGATTCAACAGCATCAACAATCCTTCTTCTCAAGTCTGGAAGGTCGACGGGAAATGGTGGTACATACACATGGTCCTTCACATACCCCCACAGGATGAAATCGCAAGATGTGAGATCAGGAGACCGTGGAGGGTATGGGAATGAATCATGTCATCCGGACCGCGTGGACGTCCTGGACTTTTCCTTTTACAGATACATCTAGTTGTTTCTAACTGTTTATAACATCGACGGATAATTTTATCTGTCGGAGGATCAATTCCAAATTGCCGTCGGAAAGCTCGCTGCACTGCAACAATGGAACCAGACCTCGCAAATTGCAACACACATAATGACTTCTGTACAGGAATTGCCATTTTCACAAATTTAACGCTGGCGACGTAATAATGACAAGAAACAAATTACTGCAGACAGGAGATGAAACTTTCACAGTTTTTCTTTCATTATAGCAAATAATCAAGCATCCAATTTCGTTTGTAAAGCTATACCAACTACTTAAAACCCCGTCCATCATTTTGGAACGCGGTGTATTATTACCTGAAGTGTGGAGTGCTGAGATGACGCACAGGACTGACGTCAGCCACTTCATGGTGCCTGGAAAACATTTACATATTAAACTCATAAAATACAAGATACTAGACATGATATCACCAGCGTTGTTGAATTGTTCTTTTCCCTCTTTTCGTTTACACACTGTTTTTACCTTTTTGGTTTTACATTTTTGTTAACTTTTTATTCACACATATAAACACAAAGACACGACACACACCCAGACCCAAGGTGGAGATTTAAAATCCCCTACCCCGCTGGGAATCGAACCCGGGTCGTCGGAGTGGAAGGTAGGGATTCTACCGACTACGCCACAGCGACGGACTTTTGAAACATTGAAAGTAAAATGGGAAATAAAATTAGTGACAAACCGTGTTTGGAAACAGAAGACTGACTGACTTTTCCTCAAAACTCAAGGTCAACGTTGCATAACAGGAAATTATTGTTCCATTCTGCTGTTTACTATGCAAACTTCCGTAAATCCCCTAATGTCTGATATACAGCGTGTTCCAAAGCTCCTTTTACGATTGAGGAGGCCAATAGCAATGATCTTCTTCTTCTTCTTGCAAGAATTAAACCTTTTTGGTTCGTTGCGGCTTCAAGTATTACAGCTGCTGTGTCCATCTCTTTCGTGGGCGTCCCCGATCTCTTTTTCCTCCTCTTGGTTGATAGTTCAGACTTTTCCTAGGCAATCTGTTGGTATCCATTCTGCAGATATATTCATACAATTTTCTCCTATAACTAACTAACTCAGTGGCACTATCGAACCCGTAGGTTCATGTCGGAGCGGACATAAGCTCTCCATACATCCCTATCCTGAGCTAATATTTTTCAATCATCCCCTGTATAACCTACTTTCCTCAAATCATAGTTAATGTTATTCTCCCACCTCATTCTTGGTCTACCAACTGGGCGTTTTCCCTCTGGTTTTCCTACAGGAAGCTTCCATGCACGTCTTTCATTCCCCATACGTGCAACATGTCCTGCCCATCGTAGTCTACGAGACTTAACTGTTGCTATTATATCTGGCTTCTTATAAACACCATGTAGTTCATTGTTATGTAGTATTCTCCATTCACCTGTCTGTTCATCTCTCTTTGGTCCAACAATTTTCCTAAGAACTTTATTCTCAAATACTCGTAATGTCATTTCTTCCCTTAAAGTAAGAGTCCATGTTTCGCATCCATATAATATAAGTGGTAGAATAATGGTTTTATATATTTTCAGTTTAATGTTTTTTGAAAGGAGTTGGGACATCAAGAGTCTCTGCAATGCATAATAGCACGCATTTTCAGAATTGAGCCTATGTTTAATTTCTTTGTGCATCTCATTCCTATTTGTGATTATTGTTCCTAGGTATTTGAATTCAGCCATTTCCTCAAAATTTTCCTCATTTGTCATTAGCTGTCCATTTCCATTATATAATGTATTTCTACGCGTGACCTATATTTAGTTTTATTGATATTTACTTCCAGTCCCAATTTCTTAGTGTTACTCAATAGTGTGTGCGTGTTGGCCTTTAGTATCTCCTCGCTATCGGCCTGTAGTACATCATCAGCATAAACTATTTTATGTGTCAAACTGAAGAGTTGTACTTATTTACGAATATCTCCACTCCGTTTCAATGCTTTTTTTTTAGAATTAGCCCATAATCATCCCATTTCAGACAAGGGCCTCCTGCGACTGCAGGGTGGCTTACGTTATATCCCCCGGGTTAGCCAATCCCTTGGCACTATCACACAACTATCAATAATTGTGAGTCAGATATATTCCAACTTGAATTCTTCCCCCCTTTTGAATAAAACTTTACAATAATAATGAAAATATCTGGGACTATAACAAATTGTATAACCTTATCACCTACTCTATATGAACATTTTTAGTTAACTTTTTTATGGATTGTATCCATCTTTGTTTGTCTTGTGGTATTCTAGCCCACAGTGTTCCTATATGACACTTAACCTTTTCACTGCTGAGATATTTCCAGCCTTTAAAACCCTCCTTGCTCAATGCAGGGAGAAATATGGAAAAAAGTTTATTTAGGTTCCTAGGAGATGGCAGTATATGCCTGCGTAGTTTGAAAGCAATGCAATACGTATTATATAACTAGCAGGCGATCGGAGTTGAGAATGCATATACACACCCATAACACAGCAAGCATTTTCTTTGCCAACGGATATACCCGTTCGTAGCAGTGTAAAGGTTAAACACTTCACTCCAACACATTTTTTTGTGTGTTCCTTTTCCCTAGTCTGGGTTGCCACATAGTCACTGTATAAGGGCCAGGTGGAAGAACAGTGCCTTTTTATTTACGCACTTTAACAGTACATGATTGGCATACATATTAATCAAATACTATATATAACGTATTTAAGTCTGGGGAAGTAATTATCATTTCTTTATTTTTTCGTAAATATGAAAATAAAGTGGGACTATTTCCTGTCATGACCACGAAGGTTACTACAGTCCTTGTTTCTAACCAGCGATAAACCACCGATTATCACACCGATGACCACAGATATACCACCGATGACCAGAGATACACCACCGATGAACAGCGATAAAACACATATGACTACAATGTGCAAACCACATTGTGTACATTTAATTATAGCTGTGGCTTCAACAAATTATGTTCGAATTTGTCTTTTACATATTTAACCGCGTAAAATAATAAAAAGTACGTTCCCTGAAATTCACCTACGTTAGAGTAATTGATTTAGTTTCCATTAAATGATTTAGGTTTGGTTAGCTTTTAGTTCCATTTTGTATCTCATTTAATACGTAACATAAATGACGTCTTCATATCTGTTATTCTATGGAACATTCAACATGTCTGACGGCTACAACGTAAAATCACATTTCCACTACTTCATTTCATGATACGTTTCGATATTTTGACGATGGTAAAATCCCGCAGCTAAACGGTATCATTAACACTTCCTAATATTTGAAATTACCGTACATAAAAAATGGCATAAGTCGCCTAAGTAAAAAGCTGGTCTTGTACAACCCCACCCTGTATAAGTCCATTTTTTAGGATCCATTCGGAGCACATGATCCCCCCTTTTCAATGATCAATGATCTTTATTTGCAAAATCCTGTAGATTGAGAGTTGAACACCCGGAGAGGCGGCACTAACACCCAGATGCGGTGAGTAAGCAGATTTCAACAAGTTGACAAGAATGTTTGCATACAAATTGCTATACCGGTTATCAATAGGTAACTGCACTTTCATACATTAGCATTTTCTGGGATTCAATGCCACCATAATACTTCTCTTCTTCTTCTTCTTCGGCTTTCCCCCACTTATAGGTTTGTCGTCTTCAGTTCCCATTTATCTCTATCATTCCAATCTCTGCTTCCAAATTCCTATCACCCATTATGGTTCTGACGCATGTTTTCCATTTCCATCTTGGTCTGCCACGTTTATTTCTTCCAGGGGGTGACCATTGGTATATATTTTTTGGCCATCTTTCATTTTCCATTCTTTGTACATGGCCATACCACTTAAGCGTTTGATTTTCAATCCTCTTAACAACAGATGTGGTGACATTCATTTCTCTCCAAAGGAATTCATTTCTTATTTTATCCTGTCTTGTTTTTGGAGGCTTCTTCTAAAATAATCAAATTCAACTGTTCTAATTTTATTCTTCTGTAATTCCGTTAAAGACCAAGTTTCACTTCCATATGACAAAATATTCTGTATTATGCTCTTATAAATTTTCATTTTAGTTTCCTTTGTAATATTTGTGTTCCAAATTACTCCATGAAATGTCTTAGTTGCATTTTTTGCCATTGCAATTTTAGTCTGTACATCTCTCTCACAGGTACCTGAACTTGTAATTATTGACCCAAGATATTTAAAAAATTCACACTTTTTTATTTTCCCTGTTTCAAGTATGAGGTCATCCACATCCTTTCCCAAACACATATTCTGTTTTCTGTAAATTTATATTCAGTCCCCACCATAATACGTAAGTTCAAATAAAAATGAACGGAAAACACACAATTTATTGTTGCAGGATGTAAATAATTACCTGAGAGAAATATATATGTTCATTTTTTCCCCTAAAAAGTGAAAATACCTTGCAATGAAGTGAGAAGTTGAGTTCAAAGTAACCTAAAATCACCATATTTACATGTAAAATATGTATTAGTCATTGCTCAGACAGTGTAGCCAACTTATCATAAAAACCCGCTAACAAACAAGTGGACGGGACCATATGATAATTACCGATCGTTGTAGCGCCATTGAAAATTGTGAATGTGTACCAGATAGGTGTTTACAAGCGAATAAATAAATAAATGAATAAATAAATATATTTTTTCAAATGCCCCAGGTTTGTCTTTCGACATCCCTGGTTTCTCTCCTGACATGGCGTACTTGTAACCCACTTCTGAGGTTGGGGCGCCTGGAAGGCGGGGTTAAGTTGCTCCGATGATATGATGGGTGATGATGATGATAATGGTGCCCCAGGAGAGTCCCTAATCCTAAGCTTAACCTAAGATGAATATGAATGATGATGATTGCGATGGCCATATGATTTCGGGGACCGTTTGGGCCTTAAAGTTTTCCTGACATTTGTCTTACAGGTGAGGAAAAACCCCAATAAAAACCTCAGCCAGAAAAACAGTCCCGACCGGGGATCGAACCCGGGCCCGCTGCACACTACTCCGAGACCACAGCGGTGGACGCCAAGAAATATATTTAAATCTGCAATTTGTATTACGTTCTCAAACAACAAACAATCCGTGTGTATCCCGGGTTCCAAGAGCATCTCGTCCTACAGTAACTCACTGAGCTACCCAAATTCCTCAACTAAAGAACAATCCTTTCTAAATACTGGCGCCCAACAAATCCCTTCTTACCATTAAACCTTATACTAAGAACCATTTTTGCTCCTTTTTTGTTTCACAGTTATGCATCAACAATCTAAGAGTGAGAACATTTGGCGTTTAGCTGCTTGATGCAAAATGTAGACTATCATTTATGAAGATCTGGTATCATAGCCGTTTATTGCAAAACGAGGAATCTCCGATAGGACTGATGGTATTTACTTGTTTCTTTAATAATAAGGTTATATTTAAAGACCCAAACGGTCCCCGAAATCATATGGCCATCATCATCACCATCCTTATCATCATCATCATCATCATCCTTCGCCGGTGTAGAAAGCAACGGGAAGCTACCACACTTTCAATTCCCTAGTAAAGCTGCAAAGCATAGCATGAAAATGCTATGATTGCAGTAAAGACCTGCCCTCGGGCAGAATTACTATGGATGGATGGATATTTAAAGATTTGGTGCTAAAAAATACAGAACAAACTGGAAAGAACACTTGGCAAGGATGACTGAGAATAGAATACCAAAAGCAGCATACAGCTATTCACCACGAGGAAGAAAAAGTTTGGGAAGACCAAAGAAAACATGGAAAGAGCAGCAATTTGGAGCCGGAACAGTCTAGTAAATAAGCCTAAACCGTGAAGAAGAAGAAGAAGAAGAAAAATAAGAAGAAGGTGCTAAAAGTGTGCGTACACTTATTTCATGAGCCAGTGCAACAGATGACATCAAAATCTCTATTTTTTAAATGACGCTTAGCTGCTTGATGCATAACATCGTCCAATTATATGCGATTTGATTGGTTAATCTACATTCGTCCCACTGCGAGGACAAGAGTGCTTCTCTAGTAACAAGTGTCTTAATCAGACGAATTTAGTTACGCTTATGTCCCTTCAGATGTCATGAATGGGATTCGACTCAATTAGACATCTAGTAGGCAAGTAAGGGTATCACGTAGTTCATGAAGATGGTAATTTTTTCCTAGAGTCCTCTTTTTCAGTCTTAAGGTTCTTTTACGAGCCTGAAACTATCCAGACTCGGGACCAACAGTTTAAAATCCCTCACAGAGGACTTGTTCCTTGAATTTTTCTATCCTAGAAATGCATTTACCCTGGCCGTGTTTGATCCCGCGTTCCTCGGGACCAGAGGCAAGGAGCATAACCACCAGTCCACCGCGGCCGGCTTATTATTATGTCCACACATAGAAATGCATTATATATATTAACTAAAAAGTGCATGAGATACCAGGTTTATATTTTTATTTTTTTTAAATACTGAAAGCCAACACGCACACACTATTGAGTAACACTAAGAAATTAGGACTGGAAGTAAATATCAATAAAACTAAATAAATGGTCACACATAGAAATACATTATATAATGGAAATGGACAGCTAATGACAAATGAGGAAAATTTTGATGAAGTGGCTGAATTCAAATACCTAGGAACAATAATCACAAACAGGAATGAGATGCACAAAGAAATTAAACATAGGCTCAATTCTGGAAATGCGTGCTATTATGCATTGCAGAGACTCTTGATGTCCCAACTCCTTTCAAAAAACGTTAAACTGAAAATATATAAAACTATTATTCTACCAGTTATATAATATGGGTGCGAAACATGGACTCTTACTTTAAGGGAGGAAAGGAGATTACAAGTATTTGAGAATAAAGTACTTAGGAAAATTTTTGGACCAAAGAGAGATGAACAGACAGGTGAATGGAGAAGACTACATAACAATGAACTACATGGTCTTTATAGGAAGCCAGATATAATGAGAACAGTTAAGTCTCGTAGACTGCGATGGGCAGGACATGTTGCACGTATGGGGAATGAAAGACGTGCATGGAAGCTTCTTTTAGGAAAGCCAGAGGGAAAACGCCCAGTTGGTAGACCAAGAATGAGATGGGATAATAAATTTAACCACGATTTGAGGGAAGTAGATTAAACAGGGCTTGATTGGAAAACATCAGCTAAGGATAGGGATGTATGGATAGCTTATGTCCGCGCGGTCATGAGCGGATTCGATAGTGGAAGTGAGTTAGTGTAAAGATTATCCCAGGTGTAGGAACTTACCTTCTAGCTTGTCAGTTAATCTTAGCACAGATAGACGTTTTCAAATTGTGTGAAATATGAGTTGTGTGTTGATGCAGTTTGTCCGCACACTGACCGCACTCAAAGGATGTTACTGACCACAGCGACACCTGCAGCACTGGTACAACTTGTTCATTTCTCAAGTTAAAAAAAGCAAACGAAACTGTAATATTCTATATTTTATACAGGACCAGCCCCATGGGATAGTGGTCAGCGCTTCCGACTACTGTTCATGAGGTCCTGAGTTCGATAATAAAGCATTATTATTATTATTATTATTATTATTATTATTATTATTATTATTATTATTATTATTATTATTATCATCATCATCTTCTTCTTCCTTCCAAGTATTAGGCCAAGGCCTGTTACGATCCTATAGAAAATTTTCCCTCCAGCGTTTCATAGGACGGCCCAGTGATCTTCGTCCTCTTGGTATATAATTATAAACAGCTTTGGGGATCCGATTTGAACTCATTCTTTCAAGATGGTGTTTCCAATTTAGTTGGTACTGTTTAATATATTCCAAAATTGGCGTAGTCTTCAATTTTTTAAAGATATCGGTGTTCCTTTTCCGATCCCATCTGGTGTAACCCGCTGTTCTGCGCATGAATCTCATTTCACAAGCCGTTATTCTGCTTTCATGTTGTCTTTTTAGTGTCCATGCTTCACTACCATAGGTCAACACTGGTCTAGCCAAAGTGTTATATAAACGTAATCTGGTGTTTTTTTGTACAAGGGATGGTTTCATAACTTGATTAATAATTCCCAAACTTTTATTATAACTAGTAATTTTTTCAGGGATATCCTTTTCATCCCAGATAGAGAGATAATATCCAAGATATTTAAATTGATTAGATCTCTCTAAAATTTCATTCTGGAGACAGATTTTACTTTGTATGGGGTCCTTCCCATGAAATGCCATAATTTTAGTTTGTTAATTGATATCTCGATATTAAATTTGGCACCTATTTTTTGTAAATTATAAATTGATCGTTGCAAATCATTTTCGGAAAGTGCCAGGAGAGCTAAATCGTCTGCAAAAAGAATAGCATCGAGTTTGAGGTTCCTATTGATGGGTATATATCCTCGTTGTGTTTCCCTCCATTCGTTTATTAATTTATTCATATATATATATATATATATATATATATATATATATAATGAAAAGCACCGGTGAAAGTCCACATCCCTGTCTTACTTCAGTGCTGATCTTTTCCGAAGAAGATAATTTGCCATCTTGTTTAACAGAGATTTCATTATCTTTAGAGATGTTGAAGATATTAGTAATATATTGTTGTGGAACGTTATCATTATTATTATTATTATTATTATTATTATTATATTTATTATTATTATTATTATTATTATTATTATTATTATTATTATTATTATTATTATTATTATTTCCAGTCAGACCATAGGAATTTTTAAGGGAATTATTCCTGTGGTTGTCCATGGTCTGGAATTTCGGTTAAGAGCTCTCCTGGCGCTTCATTATCATTAATTACTGTTGGACAAATGTAATTCCGCCTTCCAGGTGCCCCAACCTAACAAATAGGTTACAATTCTGTCAGTGCCAAGGTTCCCATATTTTCTAGGCAATCGACACTTAATGTCAGCCCTGCGTGACGTCAGCCTTTACCCCCAGAAGAAGCATCTGGTACTCATATCCATTAGAGGTTGAGTTGATCTCAGGGTCATCAGAAAGTTTGGATCAGTTTAAAAATTCTGACTCCCTCGGACTCCAACCCTCTACCTTCCGATTTGTAGCGAATTGCCTTAAACTAACTACGCTACGGCGTGTCCCTTCCAGAATTGAGCCTATGTTTAATTTATTTGTGCATCTCATTCCTGTTTGTAATTAGCTATTGTTCACAGACAGGTGAATGGAGAAGACTACATAACAATGAATTACATGGTCTTTATAGGAAGCCAGATATAATAAGAACAGTTAAGTCTCGTAGACTGCGATGGGCAGGACATGTGGCACGTATGGGGAATGAAGGACTTGCATGGAAGCTTCTTGTAGGAAAGCCAGAGGGAAAACGCCCAGTTGGTAGACCAAGAATGAAGTGGGAGAACAACATTAACTATGATTTGAGGGAAGTAGATTATACAGGGAATGATTGGAAAACATTAGCTCAGGATAGGGATGTATGGAGAGCTTATGTCCGCGCGGCCATGAACCTACGGGTTCGATAATGCCAGTGAGTGTGTAAGTAATTAGCTATTGTTCATAGAAGTTCGCCACTTCTTCAAAATTTCTCTCATTTGTTGTTGAGAGTTCATTCCCATATAATAATGTATTTAGTTTTACTGATGTTTACTTCCAGTACAAGGTTTTTAGTGTTACCTAATAACACTGAACAACAAAAAAGAAATGAATTAAAGTGGTTAGGACATGTTTTAAGAATGGAAGATGAGCGATGGCCGAAGTAACTATATCAATGGCATCCGACCAGAAGGAGGAAGAGAGGGAGACCAAAGTTAACATGGAAGGAAAACATGAAGACATTAATGCAAGCAAGAGGGCTAAGCATTGAAGATGCACAAGATCGTAGGCTTTGGAGGTTTGGCACGGGAAGACGGCAGCAGCTGTAAAAACCCGAAGATAGATAGAACAAAATATAAACTTTTTTTTTTTGTCTCAGAAAGAAAAATATGTGATTTTGATAGTATTTTTTCTCCTGAATTCAAATATGATATCGGTTTTTCTCCTTCACGCAAGGTTTCCGAGAGACAGGAATTTATAATTTCAAACACTTTAATATTTCCTACATTCGTAACTACACAATATTCGAACATTCGGACTCACCTAGAAAGTAAGAAATGACGATTTTCTGCTATATTTCGCCTGTGGAGCATCCCTCTTGATGGTCCAACGATAATCGGCCAGCATATTAGGATTCCATTTGCCTTGATATCTCTTTTCCATAGCTGAAATCTCCTGATGAGTGTTCCCCGTTTTATTTTACAATGGACAAATGGACGAAAAAAGTTTATTAAAAAAATAATTATTTAAATCCATTAATTGGAATTGAAATAAAAAAACTGTGGATGATGGAGAAATTCCGAATAGATATTTGAAAACACGATAAAAAAAACTGCATTAAGTACAACTATTGGTACTCATGAGACAAAAATCATGTTGACCTGTGTAATATGTGTTGTTTGGCTTTTTTGTATCTTCTCGCTATCGCTTAATAATATTACATCATCAGCATAAACTAACAGCTGATTAATCCGTTGAGTTGTACGCCCTCTTCACCATCTGTTTTGATTGCATAGAAATTGATCCCACTAAAAGATTTAATAATAATAATAATAATAATAATAATAATAATAATAATAATAATAATAATAATAATAATAATCCCTCCATGGTATCTTTACCTTGTCGTGGTGGAGTGGCTTGCGTGCTTAAATGATCCCGAGAGCTATGGCGGCGGTAGCATTGCTGCCGATAGGGTTACCCATGCCGGACTGGTCGAAGGTGATAAGCCAGACGAAAAAAGTACCTTGGGCGAAAGAGTGACGATCTTTCACCGTAAAAATACAACCGTCAAGAAATGCGGACATGGGTTCATCTGGGGTAAAAAAACGCCCAGTTGGTAGACCAAGAATGAGGTGGGAGAACAACATTAACTATGATTTGAGGGAAGTAGATTATACAGGGAATGATTGAAAAACATTAGCTCAGGATAGGGATGTATGGAGAGCTTATGCCCGCGCGGCCATGAACCTACAGGTTCGATAGTGCCAGTGAGTAAGTAAGTAAGTAATAATAATAATAATCATCTAGATGGATAGATCATCGGTTGATTAATGTCTTTGACATCGTCCGATTCCTGATAGCCAGTTTAGTCGGTCCATCCAATCTCCTGGTTGTAGATGTTTCTCCTTCATGTATAAACATATTCCCTGACTCCAGGAGGTTTTAGTTCTTCTTCTGCCTCGTCTTCCCTCAGGTTTCCATTCCAAAACAGATTTGGTAGTGGACCCTCTTCCATTCGCTGGACATGTCCGTACCATCTTAATTGCTGAGTTTTAATATAATCTAATATAGTGTCTTCAATCTTCATTTTTTTCCCTTATAACTGAGTTCCTAATATTTTCTCTTCTTGAAATTCTTGCTGCCCTTCGTATAAAATCCATTTCCGTTGCCAAAAGGTACTTATTTGTTTTTGTTGTTAATGACCAAAGTTCTGCTCCATAAGTAATGATGCTTTTAACAATTGTATGATATATATTCATTTTATTTTTATTATTTATATTTTTATCCCACAATGTTCCATTGAGGCAAACAATTGCAAATTTTCATTTATTATTTCTATTTCTTATTTCCTCTTCATAACTCCCATTTTTATTTATTTTAATTCCTAAATATGTGATCTCACTACAATAATCATCTATATAATAATATAATTAAAATTAAAAAATGTCCAATAAAAATAATATGATAATAAAGAGAAACTGAAAAAGACGTAACAGAATTAAAGATTACAGAAAATTCAATAACTCAAGATGAAAACATAAGGTTCCAAGATAAATTCAAACCTATTATCTCGGAATAACAGGGAAAAAGGATATCAGAAAGAATGAAAAAATACTGGGCACTGAGAAAGGAAAAAAACACACAGAGAAATTATTGATTCAACGTGCTCCAAAGAGGTTAAACGAAAAAAAAAAAATAATAATAGCAGCTTTATTTTACGTGGCAGAATTAAGCCTTAAGACCTTGTCTACCACTCAAACAGGTTTAAAAAAATACAAAATTATTCTTACATCTAAATTACAATAAACATAAATATGCATGGTACGTCTACTTACTTACTTACTCACTGGCACTATCGAACCCGTAGGTTCATGGCCGCGCGGACATAAGCTCTCCATACATCCCTATCCTGAGCTAATGCTTTCCAATCATTCCCTGTATAATCTACTTCCCTCAAATCATAGTTAATGTTGTTCTCCCACTTCATTCTTGGTCTACCAACTGGGCGTTTTCCCTCTGGCTTTCCTACAAGAAGCTTCCATGCACGTCTTTCATTCCCCATACGTTGAACATGTCCTGCCCATCGCAGTCTACGAGACTTAACTGTCTTATTATATCTGGCTTCCTATAAAGACCAGGTAGTTCATTGTTATGTAGTCTTCTCCATTTACCTGTCTGTTCATCTCTCTTTGGTCCAAAAATTTTCCTAAGAACTTTATTCTCAAATACTCGTAATCTCCTTTCCTCCCTTAAAGATGGTACGTCTACAATATAATTATTACAAGGGTTGTTTCTTTAGTTTTGGCAACAATAGTGTGGAATCCAAATAAAACTAGGGTTGACAATTCTGTTTATTGCACGTATAATTTCAGTGTCTCCCCTCCATCCTCTTCCTCCTTCATTCCTCACGTAACAACGAGCTCAAAGTTATCAGTTTAGATCTAGGCATCGCAGTATAACGTAGTACAAGTTTTCAAAGCAGGAGCAGAGAATCTGGTTGAAGATTGAATGTGCAAGAGGCAGAAATGCACTACAGTGTCATCAAGAATTGCATGAGGCTTGTGGTGCAGACGCATTGCCGTACCGAACAGTGGTATAACCCTAGCAATGATTCCTGACGAATGAAATTTGTAATGAGAGCTTAGATGCGAGTCCTGTACTAACCAGATGTAGGTCTCAGCCAATAGGAAGTATGACCACACGTCATTGCTAACTCCCTCAAATACAGTCACTGCTAAACATTTTTTAAATCTCACTACAAAAATTAAATAATATAGGTAATCTTTATCGTAGACTGCGATGGACAGGACATGTGGCACGAATGGGAATGAAAGACGTGCATGGAAGCTTCTTGTAGGAAAACCAGAGGGAAAACGCCCTGTTGGTAGACCAAGAATGAGGTGGGAGAATAACATTAGCTATGATTTGAGGGAAATATTTTATACGGGGAATGATTGGAAAACATTAGGTCTGGATAGGGATGTATGGAGAGTTTATGTCCTCGCGGCCATGAACCTACGGGTTCGATAGTGCCAGTGAGTAAGTAAGTAAGTAAGATTCTCCTATATAACTTGTATAGATATGTGCAAGATAATATATATTATCATTATTTTATTTCGTTTATTTTGAGTGTCAGAGAGGGAACTACATTTTCTTACACGTTTAAAGGTAAAACCATAATTCGAACAGTGAAATCACAGTCATACATCTGATTTGTTTACATTACAACTGAAACTTAGCCCGCAAGAGGTGTATTATAATATATATGTTATGATATCAACGGTTCGAAGAATTTTAGGCTCAAATCAAAACTCTTAAATATATTGGAAGAGAGAAATATATCAAATTTACTTCGGCAGAACATACAAAATATTTACAAAGACAACACCATAAAGATTAAATTAAATAACAGATTTTCTGAAGAAGGAATTATAAATCGTGGTGTGAGACAAGGCTGCCCCCTATCCCCAACACTCTTTGCAATTTATATCAATGAAGCAATATGTTGCTGGAACAAAACATATAAATTTGGAATAAGAATATCAGAAAATAGAAAATTAAACACCCTATTGTTTGCAGATGACCAAATAATAATAGCAAATTCCGAAGATAATCTACAGAAAGGTCTGTATGAAATTAACAAAATTACAGATGAATATGGATTAAAGATATCTACAGAAAAAACAAAGATTATGGCATTTCAAGGTGTAGATCCTGTCAGAAGTAAAATTGTACTGGACAATAAAATTTTGGAGCAGGTGAATAATTTTACATATCTAGGATGCAATATCTCATATGAAGAAGAAAAGGATGTAATGCAAAAATATCTAAATTTTTAAGAATGTTAGGGTTAATAAATTGTATCTTCAAGCCACAGTTAGTCCAAAAGCATTCAAGACTGAAAGTGTATAAAACACTGGCTCTTCCAACTCTTTTGTATGGTAGCGAAGTATGGACGTTGAAACAGAAGGATATACAGACTTAGATCTGCTGAAATGAGATATCTTCGGAGGACTGCAGGATACACACTACTAGATCACAAAAAAATGAAGACATCTTAGAAGAATTACACATGGAATCTTTAGAAAACAAAATTTCTGATTATAAGTCAAGATGGATACAACATGTTCATCGAATGGAAGATCACAGAATACCCAAACAAATGTTAAGATATCAACCTGCAGGAAGAAGAAGACCAGGACGTCCACTCAAAAGACTTCTGGATGGTGTTTCTCTTGAGGCCGAAACAGGTCAACAAATGGCCTAAATTCGTGAATGTACTATGATGATGATGATATCAACGGTTCGAAGAATTTTAGGCTCAAATCATTATATTAACTCCATGTTCAAATCATGGTTAATGAAATTCCAACCCCATACAAACAGAGAATAACCTCATTGAGAACGGGATTCGAACGCGGGATCTGTCGGCTACTAGTCTGAGTATCGAGTTATTATAATTATTTACTTATAAAATTTAAGTGCATGTTCGCTAGTGACAGCTGGTGAGAAGTACGGGAATCAAAATGAGAGAATTGTAGTGAATTTCTCACACGAAGGACATCTAGTATCCATGCTACTAAACAGAGCAAGTGTTGTGCGGGGAAATTAAACACTAACACACTCACTGCCACTATCTAACATACATCCCTATCCTAAGCTAATGTTTTTCATAAGTAATGCCACGAGTGATTTCCAAATTATCGATAAATTCACGACTCATGAAGTGAGGAGTGAATTTATCTAGAGAATTTGGAAATCAAGAGTGACATTTGTTAGGACTATTTAACGAATAAAATTAAGCTGTTTACTCCATCCATCCATAGTAATTCTGCCCGAAGGCAGGTCCTTCACTGCAATCATAGCATTTTCATGCTATGCTTGAAGCTTTACTAGGGAATTGTAGGTGTGGTAGCTTCCCGTTGCTTTCCACACCGGTGAAGGATGATGATGGTGACGATAATGATAAGGATGATGATGATGGCCATATGATTTCGGGGACCATTTAGGCCTTAAAGTTTTCCTGACATTTGTCTTACAGGTGAGGAAAAACCCCGATAAAAACCTCACCCAGAAAAACTGCCCCGACCGGGGATCGAACCCGGGCCCGCTGCGTGACAAGGCAGCACGAGACCACAGCTGTTTACTCAGATATCATTATTTAAATATAGTTATTTAAAAAAAACAAATGAGAAACGATTGGCACACTTCATTTGCTTCTTTTGTTCATCACTGCAACCAGAGCATATTATTTATTGCGAAAGGAATGCAATATTGTATAAATGCACTCTAGTGGAAAAAAAATGAAACACATCAAACTGTATATTAATTCATTTCTGATGTCCTATGATGTAAATATGAGAATATATTTTTCTGGGAAAAAATGCATTTAAGAAAGTGCAAACAGTGGTTTCTTTTTTGATGGTATAATCAATTGCTACAAATGATTTTATATTAACTCCCGCATGCGCTGTGTGTTGACATTCATGCACTATATATACAATCTGGTAGCCGTATTTCTTGGAGAGTTAGTCTGCAAAATAATGCTATGACCTATTCAGAATGTTAAAAAGGAGGTGCTTTCTTTATTATGATAAACTTTAGTTGGTAAATTTTAGGCGAAACACGACTGTGATTGGTTGTAAATAAAAAATCATTGAAAAGTGATTGGTCATTGACTCCCATTTGGGGCATGAGTTAAATAATCACAAATAGGAATGAGATGCACAAAGAAATTAAACATAGGCTCAATTCTGGAAATGCGTCCCAACTTATTCAGAACACATTAACTGAAAAATATATAAAACTATTATTCTACCAGTTATATTATATGGATCTGAACCACAGACTCTTACTTTAAGGGAGGAAAGGAGATTACGAGTATTTGAGAATAAAGTTCTTAGGATTATTTTTGGATGAAAGAGAGATGAACAGACAGGTGAATGGAGAAGACTACTTAACAATGAACTACATGGTCTTTATAGGAAGCCAGATATATTAAGAACAGTTAAGTCTTGTAGACTGCGATGGGCAGGACATCTGGCACGAATTGAGAATAAAACAGGAGTATGGAAGCTTCTTGTAGGAAAACCAGAGGGAAAACGCCCAGTGGGTAGACCAAGAATAAGGTGGGAGAATAACATTATCCATGACTTGAAGGAAGTAGATAATGCAGGGGATGATTTGAAAACATTAGGGATGTATGGTAAGCTTATGTCCGCGCGGCCATGAACTTACGTGCTTCATAGTGCCAGTGAGTTAAAGGTGTCCCTCTTAAAGCGGTCCTCGTCAAAACAAAACCACGTGACCTGCTCGCTTTTCATTGGTTATGGACACCGACGTACGATGTAGAAGCAATAAGTACGTGAAAAAGTAGTTCCCTTCATTAAATTGAAAATATGTCCTCTGAATATACTTGTTATTCTTCGTGAATGAAAATAATAAAATAGTTTATTACATATGGATGATGCATTTGAGTCATTCTTTATTCGATTCTGATGAAACAAAATGGCTGAAAGTGTCGAAAGTGCTGTGTCGTTATCTCCCTGTCAAAAAGTGACAGTAATTGTGGCGCGAATGGCGGAATGATACAATTGGTGTTTGTTGATGTTAGGATCACTCTAAGATATACATTAGTTATTATTATTATTTTGATAAGACCTGAAACTTGTAATACAACTAAATATTAAGACTGTTCTGTCAGATTGGAATTCGATGTGAAATGTGGGCTTGTTTGGTTCTCCAGTATTTTTCTGTGTTAGAGATAGCGTTACAACTTGCTCGGTTATTTCTACATTAGGCACGTGTCATTAAATTCCACCCAGTGTTCCGCGAACCATACATACTTGATAACTCTTGTGCCTGTAGCTGTTAATGGACTTAAATAATGATAATAATAATAATAATAATAATAATAATAATAATAATAATAGTCCATCCATAGTAATTCTGCCCGAGGGCAGGTATTTCACTGCAATCATAGCATTTTCATGTTATGCTTTGCGGCTTTACTAGGGAATTATAGGTGTGGTAGCTTCCCGTTGCTTTCCACACCGGTGAAGGATGATGGTGGTGATAATGATAAGGATGATGATGGTGGCCGGATGATTTTCGGGGACCGTTGGGTCCTAAGCTTCCTGACATTTGTCTTATAGGTGAGGAAATTATTATTATATCCACCGTTGTGGTCTCAAGGCAGCACGCTACCTCGAGACCACAACGGTGGATATAATAATAATAATAATAATAATAATAATAATAATAATAATAATAATAATAATAATAATAATAATGTTGGTTATAAAATACAGTTTGATGTGTTTCATTTTTTCTCCAGTAGGGTGCATTCTTACAATATTGCAATCCTATTTGGCAATGCATATTATGATCAAGTTGCAGTGAACTTGAAACATAACCACAATTTCTGATTTGTTTTCAAACATGGCCGTTTACATACCGGTATATAAATATTTTAAAATTCCAGTAAAGTAAGTAAAGTGATCCCACAACAGACCCGGAGGCCCTTGGGGTAGTAGGGGGTTAAGGCTCCCACTTTTTCTAGACAATCGGCACTTTATGTCAGCCGGGTTGTCAGCCCTGCGTGGCGGTCGCCTTTACCCCCAGAACAAGCGTCTGGTACTCATTTCCGTTAGAGGCTAAGTCGACCCCAGGGCCATAGTGCCGCCAGTAACTGTATTAATGATGATTTTTGAATAAACAACTTAATTTTATTCGTAAAATAGTCCTAACAAATGTCACTCTTGATTTACAAATCCACCTCGTTACTCGTGAATTTATCGTAAGTAACGCCGCGAGTGATTTCCAAATTATCGATACATTTATCACTCACGAAGTGAGGAGTGGCATTTCTTAGGACTATTTAACGAATAAAATTAAGCTGTTTACTCACAAATCATTATTTAAATATAGTTATTTTAAAATATTTATATATTTAATGTAAACGGCGATGTTTGAAAACAAATGAGAAACGATTGGTACGCTTCATTTGCTTGTTTTGTTCGTCACTGCAACCAGATCATAATATTATTTATTGCCAAAGGATCGCAATGTTGTAAGAATGCACGCTCGTGGAGACATTTATAACCAACGTTATAGGTATTAATTAATTTGATGTCCTATGATGTAAATATGTCAATTATATTTTTCTGCAACGTCATTTCCTGGAAAATAATTCGTTTAAGAAAATGCAAACAGTAGTTTATTTTCTTGTGGTATAATCAATTGTTACAAATGTTTTTATATTATCTCTTGCATGCGGTATGTGTTGACATTCATGAAATATATATACAATCTGGTAGCCGTATTTCTTCGAGGGTTAGTCACTGCAAAATAATGCTATGACCTATTCAGAACGTTAAAAAGAAGGTTCTTTCATTATTATGACAAACTTTAGTTGGTAAATTTTAGGCAAAACACGACTGTGATTGGTTGTAAATAAAAAAATAATTGAAATGTGATTCGTCATTGACTCCCATTTGGGGCACGAGCTAAATAGTCGATGAAATCACTCGCGGGATTACTTGTGATAATTTATTCCTCTCATTCATTTGGAAGAGCCTCTTTTTCTCGAATCATACTAAGCAATCGATCTACCTTCTCCATCAATTTTTCTTCCCCTGATTTTATGAGTTCTGCTGGTATTCCATCTGAATCAAATTAAAAAAAAAAATTAACTATGTTCTAAACAATATTTTTGCTTTCTTCAATATCCTCTTCTGCATGTAGGCCCTATATTTAATAACTGCTTTAATTTTTTAATGTTTTTAATATATTCTTGGAATCTGCAGACATATCTCCATTTTCAGTGCTAATTGTATTTGTTCTAGCCAGAAACGCTTTCCTTTCTATGCTAATTTCCTGTTATAATTATCTGATGTCTCCCGTCTTTTCTGGTTCATTTCAAACCTCTCTCTCATATATTCTCTCTTTTTACTCTTTAAAAACGTAATGATTTCCTGTCTGACATAACCCAGATATTATAAATTTATATATTTTGGCTCATGAAGTCAATTCATTTTTGTAGCTGTCTTCTTCTTCATAATGTCAGCACATTCCTCATCAAACAACTTTTTTTTCTGCCTATTTTTAAAATAACCCACGCTTTCTGATGCTGACAATTTTATAGTCATTTATATAAGTTTGTTCTTCGGTTCCCAGATTCCCATCTGAAGATTCCAGTATTTAACATCTATTAGCAATGTTAATCGGCTATTCTTGCCGCAGTTCATCATTTCTCAAGCTTTTTCTTTTCAATTCCCAGAACCATCTTTAGTGTTTTTTCTCATAAGCGTTAATCATTGTCTGATTTTCTCTCTGACCAAATGATTCGATTTGCAGTCTGTCCCTCTAACTGGTCTAACATTGAAGAAGTAATTCTCTTCATGTGAGTTCTCATTGTGATGGTAACATTTTGAAGATGGGTTTGTGTCCCAAAAATGATTACTGGTTCAGGTTGGGTTTAATTTTCGGTAGAGCCGGATTCTCTTCTCGGGGTCGGAAGTTGGTACACTGGATAGGAAATCACTTCAAAATCACAAAAAAATGTTTCTTGTAGAAATAATTGCAAATTTATTCACTTCTTAATTTCCCAGCAGATTCAGTAAATGTAGGTGGTATTATTCTTCACTGTCAATTAAAAATAATTTTTTTCTTAAATCAATTATTCTTCTTGTATTGAATATTACATTTTGTCAGGAGAGTTCTTATTGCTTCTCTCTTCGATGATAATTGTATGCAGAATGAATAGCGCAATTCTTTTATAATTTTAAGACCATTATTACATCACATGATGTTTTTTTTTTAATTTCTATTGGTTAACAGTTCTTTAAATATAAGGTTTAATTTGATTTGTTAAATAAGAAAGTTAATTGTTTTAACATCCAATCAGAGTTTAGTTTACTTTCAATTAAGAATATGAAGTTAAGCAGGTGTTCTTATTACAGTTATAACAGAAGGATTTATAATTTTGACAACAATGACTTAAAACAATTTTAAAAAGCATTATTTACAAAAAAAGTCATGTAATACAATTTCTTTAATTGTTACTGAGATTTTTATTCAACAATAACCAACAATGCATTATTTAGATGTTTTTATTTATTTAAGTTATATTTAAATATTAAGAGAATTTTAAATTACAAAATTATTAACTTAAACTTTCATATTTATTATAATATTAAAATCCTGCTTTAACATCGATGATGCTACTGTGTCAGCGTTTGTCCACTAATGCGTGATCTATCTGGTTTCGCGTTTCGCCATCTGGAGACGTCCAGGTTTATTTTTGAATATCCTTATGCTGGAATGTTGTGCTTTTAACAATGGGATTATTTGATATGGTAAATTTGACTAATCTAACCCCATTGTCGCTACTATCTTCATGAAGACTGAATTTGTCTATTGTTGGTCTGAATATATCTTCCCGTTCCACTTTTGAATTAAAATCTCCTAAGACAATTTTTTTTTTGACGTTGTGAAAGGCTATCAAATGCACATTCTAATTCTTCATAGAACTCATCCTTGATCTTGTCGTCCTTATCTTCTTTGCGACCATGTACATTTATATTCTATAGTAATTCTGCCCGAGGACAGGTCTTTCACTGCAATCATAGCATTTTCATGCTATGCTTTGCAGCTTTACTAGGGAATTACGATTAACCGTGCTGTTTACCCTTTAGGATCACATATGAAATCCTATTGCTAACAAACCTAAAATCTCTGATAGGTGAGTGGACCCTCCTTAGGATTAAAAATCCCGTTCCGAATTCTGATCTCGTTGCATGCCCATAGTATAGTTATTGTTGATTGCCCTCTCCCACCATATATATATGGTATGATAAGAAAAATAAATGCCTGGACGGGATTCGAACCCGGATCTCTGAGTCTGTACCTCAGCGTGATATCCATTACACTACCAGGCGAATCCAATTCAAACACTTATTTTTCTTATATATGTATTATACTCTCCATTATTACTAGATGTCGCGAGAACACTGTCTTCACTGCCATCTAGTAGCTGACTATATCAAGTAAGCAAATTAAAGAGAATATTTATTTTACTTTATAGCAGTGACGCTTTATCGATGTTATAATTAAATCTTTAACATTGAGCAATGCAAGCTTAATATGGTATGATAAGAAAAATAAATGCCTGGACGGGATTCGAACCCGGATCTCTGAGTCTGTACCTCAGCGTGATATCCATTACACTACCAGGCGAATCCAATTCAAACACTTATTTTTCTTATATATGTATTATACTCTCCATTATTACTAGATTTACTATAATTTATTTATAAACAGTTTTACAATGTAATAAAACATCTTCCTGTGCCCAAAGCTTTTTAAAAGTTTATCTTTCTCCACTCTTCTCTATCTTCCCATTCCAGTTTATCCAGACCTAGCTCCCTCATACCTCTTCGTACATTATCCATCCATTTAAATCTAGGTTGATCTCTCTTTCCTTTCCCAGGTGGAATCCATTCCAAAGCTTGTCTGTGTAATATTTTATCTGACATTCTACGTATATGATCATACCATTCTAGTTGACTGCATCTCACAAAATCTAATATTGAATTTTGGACTTCCATTTGTTGTGTGATGATTGCATTTCTGATTTCCCCCCCCCAACTTAGAATGTCTAGTTGAGCGTCTAAAACAATCCATTTCAGTAGACATAATATATGTTTAGAGTAAAAATGAATCAAGACCATATTTTACTCTTTTCAGAAAAACTGATATAAAGTTCAAATAATACATTTAATTGGAAATGCAGAATTAAACATTAATTTTTTACAGTGAAAAAGAACAAATACAATACTTAGTTCACTATTGCTCTGGAAAATTATTGGTATTTTGATCTCAAATTCACATATAACTAGGATTTTATATTTTTTGACTTGGTCCACTTTTGCTCTGAACCCTTCATATATTTCTGCGAGAATAGGAATATTTCTACAGTAAATATATGTGTATATATTATATATGTAATTTAATTATATACAGAATTTTAATGTTTACACATCTTTCTGTGCCTAAAGTTTTATTTTTCTCCTCCACTCGTCTCTATCCATCCAATCCATGTCCTCCAGTCCTCTTGCTCTCATTCCAGTTATTCCAGTTCTTATTTCCTGCATCCACGAGTTTCGAGGTCTTTCTCTCCTCCTTAGAGGTGGAAACCATTCCAATGTCTTCCTGGGTAATCTTTCTTCTTACATTCGTCGCACGTGTCCACACCAATTTAATTGCCTGTATCTTATATAATCTACTATTGAATTTCTAATATTCATTTTTTTCTCGTGTGACAGTATTATATATATATATATATATATATATATATATATATATATATATTGTTTAAGTAATGGAGAAGCAGGGAATATTACTTGCCCAAGTTAAATCTGCACGCGGAAAATATGCTAGGAATGTGCTGTCGATTCTCTTCTTTCTCCTACTATGTTGCCACTTCCTGTCCCCTGTGCTGTGTTATTTGACTGGGAGGGGAGCGCTGGTAAATACGGCGCTTTTAAAATGAACCGACATCTACAGTAGTCGTTGACCAAATTAAAAATCCAGCAACCACGTACTGGGGATTGAGCTGTCCCTCCCTTGTCTTCCTTATTACACGTTGCCAATTCCCATCCCCTGTGTTGTGTTGTGAGGCTGGCGATAGAGAGATGACAAACACTGTCATTTTTAATGATCCGACACATTCGGTAGCCGTCGAGTAAATGACTAATTTGACAACAATGTAATGATCTTTTGCATGTGTTTTTGGATTGTGCTTTCCATAGAGACATTTACTCTTTAGCAGTGCAGACTTTACTTGGACGAGTAATATATACAATTAGGGAGGAGGCAGTTTTTCATGCACAGTAGCACATTATTCTTACAGGGACTCTTGTCGTACCCAACTCCTTAAAAAAAGTTAAACTGAAATATGTAAAACTATTATTCTACCAGTTCTATTATATGGATGCGAAACATGGACTCTTACATTGAGGGAGGAAACAAGTTTAGGTTGCGAAATATCACAGACAGCAGAAACAGATATAAATAACAAAATAAATAAGTTTAATTATATAACAGGAACACTAAAAATAACTTTGAAAAATAGAGCCAGGAAAGACTCTATAATGAAATTATACAAGACAATGGCAGTGCCTATTATTACTTATGGATCCGAAACATGGACAATGACAACAAAACAATCAGCCAGAATACAAGCTGCTGAAATGAGATTCCTCAGACGAATAGCAGAATATCAAAGAACAGACAAAAAACATAACACAGAAATAAGACAACAACTAAAAGTAGAGGAATTAAACACAACAATAGAGAAACAAACTGGAAAGAACACTTGGCAAGGATGACTGAGAATAGAATACCAAAAGCAGCATACAACTATTCACTATGAGGAAGAAGAAGTTTGGGAAGACCAAGGAAAATATGGAAACAGCAGCAATTTGGAGCCGGAACAGGCTAGTAAATAAGCCTAAACCGTGAAGAAGAAGAAGAAGAAGGATAGTTTTTGGACCAAAGAGAGATGAACAGACAGGTGAATGGAGAAGACTACATAACAGTGAACTACAAGGTCTTTATAGGGAGCCGGATATAATTAGAACAGTTAAGTCTCGTACAGTGCGATGGGCAGGACATGTGGCACAAATAGGGAATGAAAGGAGTGCATGGAAGCTTCTTGTAGGAAAACCAGAGGGAAAACGCCCAGTTGGTAGACCAAGAATGAGGGGAGAGAATAACATTACCCATGATTTGAGGGAAGTAGATTGTACAGGGGATGATAGGGATGTATGGAGAGTTTATGTCCGCGCGGCCATGAACCTAGGGTTCGATAGAGCTAGTGAGTTAGTTAGTTAGCATATTATCCATATGAGAACCTACCTGAATGAGAATCCAGGCACTGGTGAAGTGTTGAATGCCCCGCCCGGGAACCAGTTTGGTGAGCACCGTGTGGCCAGCGTCCAGCTGAAGGATGCTGCGGGATCGATGACGTCACGTGGAGAGAGTGAGAGAGAAGTATGTATGATTGCGCGCACGCCAGAAAGAGAAAGCGTGGCGCGGCAGTCGCTGAGTGGAGGCCGCAGTATGAAGCTGCTCTCGTGGCAGCTTCTGGTTGTTGTGGCTTCTGTCGCCGCGATGGGACCCACCGATGTGCCTGCACCTGCCGTGGGTTCCTTATCTTATTTGTGTTCGTACGAGAGTTGCCAGTGCAGTGTTGACCTGCGGGAGTTGAGCTGCCGCGGGGTCGGGTTCACACGTGTGCCAGCCCCTCTTCCTGCGTCTCTCGTCAAGCTGTGAGTATTAACAGGCTCTCGACCTACTTGCGGGGGTGAACCTATTGCGACGTTCGCCATATTGCAATTTTTATGAACTGCTTTGACACTGTCCTAATAATGGATTGTGTTTAAGCAGGGTAGCCAACTGAAGCGCAGTGTTGCCAACCTCGAGTAGTAAACACAGTAGAGTAATTCATTCATTGAAACGTGTGCAGGGGGCGTGTCTGCTGCCTGTTTTATGTTTAATACACAACATTACGTCATCCTGTGGGAACATTCATTCATAACCATCCTCCAACACCGCCCGCTTTTTCAAAAATATTTATATAATCAATAATTTTCAACTCGCTCGGTTATTACTATCATCAAATGCACTAGGACTGTGCAAAGCGCTTCCAATCGTTTCTTGGTTTTCCTTTTAGCCCATACTTCTTCTATTCTGTGGGTTTCTTTTCTCTCTTCTGCCCATGTTATCCCTGTCTTTCCTCATTTTCTCGTCTTCCATAACTTGCCTTTTATGATCCTTGATTCTAATGGGTTTTCTTCTTGAGCATTACCTCAAAAGTATAAAACGTTTTTACTTCACGGATTCATTTCATACTGTATGTTTGTTTTTTGGTCCCAACTAACTAACTGGCACTATCGAACCCGTAGGTTCGTGGCCGCGCGGACATCCCTACCCTGAGCTAATATTTTCCAACCATTCCCTGGATAATCTGTTGCTGTCAAATCATGTTTAATGTTATTCTCCCACCTCATTCTTGGTCTACCAACTGGGAGTTTGCCCTCTGGTTTTCCTACAAAAAGCTTCCATGGAAGTCTTTCATTCCACATTCGTGCCACATGCCCTGCCCATCGCAGTCCAAGAGACCTAACTGTTCTTATTATGTCTAGTTTTCTAGAAGGGCCATGTAGTTCACTGTTATGTAATTTTCTCCATTCACCTGTCTTTTCATCTCTCTTTGGCCCAAAAATTTTGGCAAGAACTTTATTCTCAAATACTCGTAATCTCCTTTCGTCCCTTAAAGTAAGAGTCCATGTTTCGCACCCATATAATATAACTGGTAGAATAATAGTTTTATATATTTTCAGTTTAACGTTTTTTGAAAGGAGTTGGGACATCAAGAGTCTCTGCAATGCATAATAGCACGCATTTCCAGAATTGAGCCTATGTTTAATTCCTTTGTGCATCTCATTCCTATTTGTGATTATTGTTCCTAGGTATTTGAATTCAGCCACTTCCTCAAAATTTCCCTCATTTGCCATTAGCTGTCCAATCTACAACCCGATTAGTATAATTAATTATAGGATAGTTTTCCCTGGTCAAGTCGGTGGCCCAGTTGAAAATATGAAACTAGTAATCACGTTTCCTCCCTTAAAGTAACACTGTTTTGCTCCTATTTTGTAAAATTGAATTGTCCCAACTTTGAGTCTGATAAAATTCTTTCGTTTGTTAAGATTTTGCTGCTTCTATTACACTGTATATTTATTTATTTATTTAAGGGAGGAGAAGGATATTAAGAGTATTTGGGAAGCAAGTTCTTATGAATATTTTTGGACCGCACAGAGATGAACATACAGGTGAATGGAGAAGACTGCATAACAATGAATTACATGGTCTTTATAGGAAACTAGATATATTGAGAACAGTTAAGTCTCGTAAATTGCGATGGGCAGGACATGTGGCACGTATGGGAATGAAAGGCGTTCATGGAAGCTTCTTGTAGGAAAACTAGAGGGAAAACGCCCAGTTGGTAAACCAAGAATGAGGTGGGAGAATAACATTAAACATGATTTGAGGGAAGTAGATTATACAGGGGATGATTGGAAAACATTGGCTCAGGATAGGGATGTATGGAAAGCTTATGTCCGCGAGGACATGAACCAACGGGTTCGACAGTGCCAGTGAGTTATATATATATATATATATATATATATATAAAAGTTTATTTTATCTATGACTTGTGGATTTAACATTTCTCTTACAGTTCTGTATTATTTTCTCTCTATATTTTCAATATCTGCTTTCCCTGTTTAAATTTAGTGTTTCTGCTCTATAGAGGGATTACGATGATTTGACTAAGTAGATTATACAGGGGATGATTGCAAAACATTACCTAATGATAGGGATGTATGGAGAGCTTATGTCCGTGCGGCCACGTACCTACTCTTAGTGCCAGTTAGTTATTCTGACAGTGTTGTAATGTATTATTTTTGTATATTTAAATGTGTACCTTTTACTGTAAATGTTTTGAGTGAGTTGATATGTTTTTCCATTCTTTGTCACTATTTTTATTTTCCTTTGTTTCAATTACATTTTGTTGAATTATTTCACTAAGGTGCGGCACTATGGCCCTGGGGTTGACTCAGCCTCTAACGGAAATGAGTATCAGACGCTTGTTCTGTGGGTAAAGGCGGCCGTCACGCAGGGCTGACAACCCGGCTGACATCAAGTGCCGATTGTCCAGAAATAGTGGGAGCCTTAACCTCCTACTGCCCCAAGGGCCTCCTGAGGCCTGTAGTGGGATTACTTTACTTTACTTTATTTAAATTATGTACATCAATTTGCACTGAGTAACACTAGGAAATTGAGGCTGAAAGTAAACATCAATAAAACTGAATATAGTTCGCACGTAGAAATACATATTATAGGCCCCTAATGAGGAAGGCCTACAACTCAATGGTATTAATAAGCTGTTAGTTTATGCTGATGATGTAGTACTACTGGCCGATAGCGAGGAGATACTAAAGGACAACACGCACACACTATTGAGTAACACTAAGAAATTAGGACTGGAAGTAAATATCAATAAAACTAAATATATGGTTATATGTAGAAATTCATTATATAATGGAAATGGACAGCTAATGACAAATGAGGGAAATTTTGAGGAAGTGGCTGAATTCAAATACCTAGGAACAATAATCACAAATAGGAATGAGATGCACAAAGAAATTAAACATAGGCTCAATTCTGCAAATGCGTGCTATTATGCATTACAGAGACTCTTGATGTCCCAACTCCTTTCAAAAAACGTTAAACTGAAAATATATAAAACTATTATTCTACCAGTTATATTATATGGATGCAAAACATGGACTCTTACTTTAAGGGAGGAGAAAAAATTACAAGTATTTGAGAATAAAGTTCTTAGCAAAAGTTTTGGACCAAAGAGAGATGATCAGACAGGCGAATGGAGAAGACTACATAACAGTGAACTACATGGTTTTTATGGGAAGTAAAATAAAGTAAAGTGATCCCACAACAGGCCCGGAAGCCCTTGGGGTAGTAGGAGGTTAAGGCTCCCACTTTTCCTAGACAATCGGCACTTTATGTCAGCCGGGTTTTCAGCCCTGCGTGACGGCCGCCTTTACCCCCAGAACAAACGTCTGGTACTCATTTCCGTTAGAGGCTGAGTCGACCCCAGGACCATAGTGCCGCCAGAGGGTTTGGGTCAGTTTAAAAATCCTGACCCCCAACGGGACTTGAACCCTCGACCCTCCGGCTTGTAGCTCAGTGCCTTAACCATTACGCTACGGCGTGCCCCCAGAAACCAGATATAATAATAAGAACAGTTAAGTCTCGTAGACTGCAATGGGCAAGACATGTGGCACAAATGGGAAATGAAAGAGGGGCATTGAAGGTCTTTGTAGGAAAGCCAAAGAGAAATCCCCAGTAGGCAAGTCAGGAATGAGGTGGGAGAATAACATTATATATGATTTGAGGGAAGTAGATTATACAGGGAATGATTGGAAAACATTAGCTCAGGATAGGGATGTGTGGAGAGGTTATGTCCGCGCAGCCATGAACCTTAGGGTTCGATAGTGCCAGTCAGTTGGTTATTACGTTTGTTTATTACAAGTTATGTTTTGTGTTTTTTCGAATGATATCTGGAGGCCAGTTTATTTTGGAAGTTGGATTTGTTTTTTGTGTTGTTGTGGTGACAAGCGCGAAGATTGCTACATCATCACCATATGCTGCACGGTCTATATTTAATTTTCCTCTCCCCAATGTAATTAGTTGATTTCTAGAATTGTGTTCCGTTTTCGCCATTCTTGTATAACTTATTCAAGATAATAGTTGAAACGTGTTGGAGACATCCACCTCCTTTCAAACTTCCAAAGTTTCTCCCATAAATATATAATTTTATCTTTCGTATCTGTTTTCAGCTATTACACTGAGCAACAAAAAATAAACTTTTTTTTTTCTTGTCTCCTGAATTCAAATATGATATCGGCTTTTCTCCATCACGCAAGGTTTCCGAGAGACAGGAATTTATAATTTCAAACACATTAATATTTTCTACATTCGTAACTAAACAATATTGGAACATTCGGACTCACCTAGAAAGTTAGAAATGACGATTTTCTGCTATATTTCGCCTGTGGAGCATCCCTCTTGATGGTCCAACAATAATCGGCCAGCATATTAGGATTCCATTTGCCTTGATATATCATTTCCATAGCAGAAATCTCCTGATGAAAGTGTTTCCCGAACTCATCGCTCTCTGGACAATTGGATGAAAAAACTTTTATTAAAAAATAATTATTTAAATCCATTAATTGAAATTGAAATTAAAAAAAAACTGTGGGCGATGGAGAAATTCCGAATACATATTTGTAAACACGATAATAAACTGCATTAAGTACAACTATTGGTACTCATGAGACCAAAATCAGTTATTTAACTCATGCTCGAAATGGTAGTCAGTGACCAATCACATTCGATGAATTTTGTTTTACAACCAATTACAGTCGTGTTTCACCTCTCTCTTTATCGAATTCTCTTAATCACCTCCTGCTTTTGTGATAAACAAAGTTCCTCCTTTTCAATATTCTGAACAGGCCAAAGCATTATTTTGCAGTGACTGACTCTCTAACAAATATGTTGAATATAGCAAATAATCAACAGATTCCTTCGACCTACAGATTTGATAACTGTGTGTTCAATAATTGTGTTTTTAAATAATGATTTTACTGAGTTGTTTACTAAAAAATTAATAACCTATAATGTTGGTTATAATATACAGTTTGACATGTTTCATTTCTTCTCCACTAGAGTGCATTCTTACAATATTGCGATCCTATTTGGCAATAAATAATATGATCAAGTTGCAGTGAAAAAGCAAATGAAACATAACCACACATTTCTGATTTGTTTTCAAACATCACCGTTTACATTAAATATATAAGTATTTTAAAACACCGGTAATTATATTTAAATAATGATTTTTGAGTAAACAGCTTAATTTTATTCGTTAAATAGTCTGAAAAATGTTTGCTCTGGAAAGCCCTAGAAGAGGCGAATTAAAAGTTAGTATTATAAGATTATTATATCAGGGAACTAATGCCAAATTGAGATGGGAAACAGACTTTCAGAAAAATGCCAAACATCAAAAGGTCTACTACAAGGAAGTTGCTTATCACCAACTTTGTTCAAATTATATATTGACTATTTAACTCACGCCCCAAATTGGAGTCAATGACCAATCACGTTACAATGAGTTTTCACTTACAACCAATCACATTCGTGTTTCGCCTAGAATTTACCAACTAAAGTTTATCGTAATAAAGAAAGCACCTCCTTTTTAACATTCTCAGTTGGTCATTCTCAGTTGCAGGACTGACTCTCTAAGAAATACGGCTACCAGATTGTATATAAGATTGTATATATAGTGCATGAATGTCAAGACATAGCGCATGCGGGAGTTAATATAAAAACATTTGTAGCAATTGATTATACCACCAAAGAAAGAAACCACTGTTTGCACTTTCTTAAATGTATTTTTTTCCCACAAAAAATATAATTGTCATATTTTCATCATAGGGCATCAGAAATGAATTAATATACAGTTTGATGTGTTTCATTTTTTCTCCACTAGAGAGCATTCTTACAATATTGCGTTCCTTTGGCAATAAATAATATGATCTGGTTACAGTGACGAACAAAAGAAGCAAATGAAGCATACCAATCGTTTCTCATTTGTTTTCAAACATGACCGTTTACATGAAATATAAAGTAAAGTAAAGTGATCCCACAACAGACCCGGAGGCCCTTGGGGTAGTAGGAGGTTAAGGCTCCCACTTTTTCTAGACAATCGGCACTTTATGTCAGCCGGGTTGTCAGCCCTGCGTGACGGCCGCCTTTACCCCCAGAACAAGCGTCTGGTGCTCATTTCCGTTAGAGGCTGAGTCGACCCCAGGGCCATAGTGCCGCCAGAGGGTTTGGGTCAGTTTAAAAATCCTGACCCCAACGGGACTTGAACCCTCGACCCTCCGGCTTGTAGCTCAGTGCCTTAACCACTACGCTACGGCGTGCCCCTTTCCACACATCCTATCTTGAGCTAGTGGTTTTACAGTCATCCCCTGTATAATTCACTTTCGTCAAATCATGCTTAATGTTATTTTCCCACCCTATTCTTGACCTGACCACTGGGGGCTTCCCTCCTTGTTTACCTACTAGTTTCCATGTCTCTCTTCCATTGTCCATTCGTGTCACATGTCCTGCCTATCGCACGACTTAAAATTTAATTAAACATAAAGACCATGTAGTTCACTGTTATGCAGTCTTCTCCATTCACCTGTCTGTTCATCTCTCTTTGGTCCAAAAATGTTCCTAAGAACTTTATTCTCAAATACTCGTAATGTTTCCTCCTCCCTTAAAGTAAGAGTCCACGTTTCGCATCCATATAATATAACTGGAAGAAAACACATAGGCCTATAACATGTAAGACGATCTAAAAAAATGTTTAAAAAATTTACATCATAATAAGTAAAAACATTAACACTAAGAAATTGGGACTGGAAGTAAATATCAATAAAACTAAATATATGGTCACACGGAGAAATACATTATATAATGGAAATGGGCAGCTAATGACAAATGAAAATTTTGAGGAAGTGGCTGCATTCAAATACCTAGGAACAATAATCACAAATAGGAATGAGATGCACAAATAAATTAAACATAGGCTCAATTCTGTAAATGCGTGCTATTATGCATTGAGAGACTCTTGATGTCCCAACTCCTTTCAAAAAACGTTAAGCTGAAATATATAAAACTATTATTCTACCAGTTATATTATATGGGTGCGAAACATGGACTCTTACTTTAAGGGAGGAAAGGAGATTACGAGTTTTTGAGAATAAAGTTCTTAGGGAAATTTTTGGACCAAAGAGAGATGAACAGACAGGTGAATGGAGAAGACTACATAACAATGAACTACATGGTCTTTATAGGAAGCCAGATATAATAAGAACAGTTAAGTCTCGTAGACTGCGATGGGCAGGACATGTTGCATGTATGGGGAATGAAAGACTTGCATGGAAGCTTCTTGTAGGAAAGCCAGAGGGAAAACGCCCAGTTGGTAGACCAAGAATGAGGTGGGATAATAACATTAACTATGATTTGAGGGAAGTAGATTATACAGGGAATGATTGGAAAGCTTTAGCTCAGGATAGGGATGTATGGAGAGCTTATGTCCGCGCGGCCATGAACCTACGGGTTCGATAGTGCCAATAAGTAAGTAAGTAAGTAAGTAGGTGTTATGGCAATGTAAGCGGTTTACAGAAACGTTATTCATGTTCGGTTTGAAGATCTCGTGCTATGTGACATTAAATTCCAACGATTCGTTCCTCATGTCAAAGTGCTGAGATTCCTCCTTTTGACCCTGAAAGCTTTGGACACCCTATATAGTATAATATTTAATTTTTTTGTCTATGAAAATACGGTAGAAAAATGCTTAAAGAGACAGGAATGGCAAGGGCTGTCGTGCCACTGATGATTACTCTGTACAACTACCGGAAATGTTTAACGGGAGTTTAGAATCACTCTGTATAATGAATGCAGACAATCTGAATACCTGTTAACTGTGTGCGTGGACGCGTGTCAATTGTACAATTATTTCCTGGTTTTAAAATAAACAAGTCAGACAGCTTGAAATAACGCAGCAGTTGGGGCATTTTGTTAGTGTAAAAGTTAAGGCACTTCTGATCACAAACAAGGAACATACAGAGTGAAAATATGTTACAGGAATAATAATAATAATAATAATAATAATAATAATAATAATAATAATAATAATAATAATAATATTTCAATTCCTTCTGGCTTTTTTCGTGTTGAGACTTGAAAGTAGTTTTGAAGTTCCTTAGGACAGGTTACTGGCCCGACGCTAAGTAGTCCAGTGGTAGGGCTGCTACCTTTTAGTCTCTGGACAGACATTAGGATACCGCATTTACTCAGTACCTGATGGAACGGTTATACCGCCGTGACTCGGTCCTCAGAGCCTCGTTTGTGAAAACAGGTTGTACCACGAGAAGGTGAGGATGAGAATTGGGTAGGAGAGGTTATACACACGTCACTACCCCTTACAACCCTGGTCCTCCGGGCCGGTACCCCTGTTCAAGAAAGGAGACAAGAGAAAAATGGACAACTATAGGGGAATCAGTTTGTTAAACACATGCTACAAAATTTATGCAGACATTTTAAATGGAAAATTGAAAAGTTTCAGTGAAAAATTCCTTATGGAATGTCAAAATGGATTTAGGAAAGGACGATCTTGTATTGATTCAGCATTTTCTGTTAAACTATTGCTTGAAAAAAGAAGAGAATTCAACTTAGAAACACATTTTGCTTTCATAGATTTTGAAAAAGCATTCGACACAGTCAAGAGATCAAAACTCTTAAATATATTGGAAGACAGAAATATACCAAATTTACTTCGGCAGAACATACAAAATATTTACAAAGACAACACCATAAAGATTAAATTAAATAACAGATTTTCTGAAGAAGGAATTATAAATCGTGGTGTGAGACAAGGCTGCCCCCTATCCCCAACACTCTTTGCAATTTATATCAATGAAGTAATATGTTGCTGGAACAAACATATAAATTTGGAATAAGAATATCAGAAAATAGAAAATTAAACACCCTATTGTTTGCAGATGACCAAATAATAATAGCAAATTCCGAAGATATCTACAGAAGTCTGTATGAACTTAACAAAATTACAGAAGAATATGGATTAAAGATATCTACAGAAAAAACAAAAATTATGGCATTTCAAGGTGTAGATCCTGTCAGAAGTAAAATTGTACTGGACAATAAAATTTTGGAGCAGGTGAATAATTTTACATATCTAGGATGCAATATCTCATATGAAGAAGAAAAGGATGTAAATGCAAAAATATCTAAATTTTTAAGAATTTTAGGGTTAATAAATTCTATCTTCAAGCCACAGTTAGTCCAAAAGCATTCAAGACTGAAAGTGTACAAAACACTGGCTCTTCCAACTCTTTTGTATGGTAGCGAAGTATGGACGTTGAAACAGAAGGATATACAGAGACTTAGATCTGCTGAAATGAGATATCTTCGGAGGACTGCAGGATACACACTACTAGATCACAAAAAAAATGAAGACATCTTAGAAGAATTACACATGGAATCTTTAGAAAACAAAATTTCTGATTATAAGTCAAGATGGATACAACATGTTCATCGAATGGAAGATCACAGAATACCCAAACTAATGTTAAGATATCAACCTGCAGGAAGAAGAAGACCAGGACGTCCACTCAAAAGACTTCTGGATGGTGTTTCTCTTGAGGCCGAAACAGGTCAACAAATGGCCTAAATTCGTGAATGTACTATGATGATGATGATGAATAATAATAATAATAAAAATAATAATAATAATAATCTTCTTCTTCCTTCCAATTATTAGGCCAAGGCGTGTTACGATCCTATAGAAAATATTCCCTCCAGCGTTTCATAGAACGGCCCAGTGATCTTCGTCCTCTTGGTATATATACATATATATATATATAATATATATATTATAATATAATAATAATAATAATAAAAAAATAGCAAAAAATTAATCATATCCGATCCGATTGAGGGTCTTTCCACTTTTCAGCGGTTGCCCTTTTACCAGCCGGCTGCTGGCCCTTCACATCCACATGTGTCAATCACAGAGGTAGAATAATCATATCAATAACAATAATAATAGCAATAATATCAATAACAAAAACAATAATAATATAAATAATAATTTCATTAAGTCAGACAGCTTGAAATGAAATATATATCATACAATTGTTAAAAGCATCATTACTTATGGAGCAGAACTTTGGTCATTAACAACAAAAACAAATAAGTATATTTTGGCAACGGAAATGGATTTTATACGAAGGGCAGCAAGAATTTCAAGAAGAGAAAAAATTAGGAACTCAGTTATAAGAGAGAAAATGAAGATTGAAGACACTATTTTAGATTATTAATTAAGATGGCACGGACATGTCCAGCGAATGGAAGAGGATCGACTACCAAAATCTGTTTTGGAATGGAAATCTGAGGGAAGACGAAGCAGAGGAAGACCTAAAACCTCCTGGAGTCAGGGAATATGTTTATACATGAAGGAGAAACATCTACAACCAGGAGATTGGATGGA
The DNA here is from genome assembly GCA_030220185.1 of Diploptera punctata. NCBI lineage: Eukaryota > Metazoa > Arthropoda > Insecta > Blattodea > Blaberidae > Diploptera > Diploptera punctata. The sequence goes on from JASPKZ010003835.1 coordinate 3,209,612, forward strand.
CCGACAAAATTGGCTATTAGGAATCGGACGATGTCAAAGACATTAATCAACCGATGATCTATCCATTATTAATAAGAATAATAATATCAATAACAACATCAGTAACAATAATAATATCATCCATCCATCCATAGTAATTCTGCCCGAGGGCAGATCTTTCACTGCAATCATAGCATTTTCATGCTATGCTTTGCAGCTTTACTAGGGATTTATAGGTGTGGTAGCTTCCCGTTGCTTTCCACACTGGTGAACGATGATGATGATGATGATGATGATGGCCGGATGATTTTCGGGGACGTTTGGGCCCTAAGCTTCCTGTCATTTGTCTTACAGGTGAGGAAAAACCCCGAAAAAACCTCACCCAGCACCCTGTCCCTCCCGGGAATCCAATCCGGGCCCGCTGCGTGACAAGGCAGCACGCTACCTCGAGACCACAGCGGTGGACTAACTGGTAGAATAACAGTTTTATATATTTTCAATTTAATGTTTTTTTATATAAGTTGTGACTACAAGAGTCCCTGTAATGCATAATAGCACGCATTTCCAGAATTGAGCCAATGTTTAATTTCTTTGTGCATCTCATTCCTATTTGTGATTATTGTTCTTTGGTATTTTTGGTATTTGAATTCAGCCACTTCTTCAAAATTTCCCTCATTTGTCATTAGTTGTCTATTTCCATTATATAATGCATTTCTATGTATGAACATATATATATATGAATAAGAAAGTTTTCTTGGGTTTTCCGCGTCTTGGATTCAAGTTCGGCCCCTGGCCACTGACTCCGACGTTTCGGCATGATCCCACATGCCATTATCAAGATCATTCATTGACTATTTAACTTATGCCCCAAATGGGACTCAATGGCCAATCACGTTTCAATGATTTCTTTTTTACAACCAATCAGAGTCGTGTTTCACGAAATATTTATCAGTGTTATAATTACCATTTTAAAGAAAGCTCCTCCTTTTTAATATTCTGAACAGGTCTGACCATTATTTTGCAGTGATTGAGCTTGTGAGAAATACGGCTACCAGATTGTATATATAGTGCATGAATGTCAACACATGCCGTATGCGGGAGTTAATGTAAAAACATTTGTAGCAGTTGATTATACCCCCAAAAAAAAAAAAAAAAAAAGAAACCACTGTTTGCACTTTTTTAAATGTATTTTTTCCCAGGTAACAATCCAGAAAAATATAATTGTCATATTTACACCATGTGACATCAGTAATTAATTAATATACAGTTTGATGTGTTTCATTTTTTCTCCACTAGAGAGCATTCTTACAATATTGCATTCCTTTGGCAATAAATAGTATGATCTGGTTGCAGTGATAAACAAAAGAAGCAGATGAAGCGTACCTATCGCTTCTCATTTGTTTTCAAACATCGCCGTTTACATTAAATATATAAATATTTTAAAATAACTATAGTTAAATAATGATTTGTGAGTAAACAACTTGATTTTATTCGTTAAATAGTCCTAACAAATGCCACTCTTGATTTCCAAATTCTCTAGATAAATTCACTCCTCACTTCGTGAGTCGTGAATTTATCGATAATTTGGAAATCACTCGTGGCATTACTTATGATAATGACATGTGGGATCATGCCGAAACGTCGGAGTCAGTGGCCAGAGGCCGAACTTGAATCCAAGACGCGGAAAACCCAAGAAAACTTTCTTATTCATACTTATATCCGCGAAAATCTGCAATGTAAGATATATATATATATATGTGTGTGTGTGTGTGTGTGTGTGCGTGTGTTTATTTATAATCTTTATTTCCTTTGTTCCGAGTGCTAGAGAGGTATAGTTTTGAATATAGAAATATCCTTTATCATGTTATTTAATCCGTTGCTTACACCTGTAATAGTTTAGTTGCATTCCAGCAGATGGTGTTGCGTGCGGGCCGATCCCCTGACATAATGTGTTATATCCTCTGTCAACTTCCCCACACACACAGCTGTTTACCCATCCAGTCTGACTCCAAACTCAGAATCACGTAGCTGTGTAACCCGGAAGATATGTGACGCAGTTATAATCGATATGTGGTGTAGACAGGCCGGCTGGCTCCCGCGGGACATAGAACCCTACTTCAAGACGTCTGGACCCTCACCGCTGGGCTACCTTTGTGTCGAGGTGCCTCTCATAAATACGATGAAAGCCCGACCTTTTGATTCCTGGCCAAATTCGTTCGATCCCTTTCTTTCGAGTTGCATTTCTCTAAGGAATTGATAATTGTTTATTTGTTACGATTTTCAAATTTACACATCTTTCTGTGCCTAAAGTTTTATTTTACTTCTCCATTCTTCCGTATCCATCCACTCCATGTCCTCAAGTCCTCTTGTTCTCATTCCAGTTCTTATTTCTTTCATCTATGAGTTTCGAGGTTTTCCTTTCTTTTTTCTTCCAGATAGTCACCATTCCAGCATTTTTTGTGGGTAACCTTTCTTCTTACTTAATAATAATAATAATAATAATAATAATAATAATAATAATAATAATAATAATAATAATAATAATAATAATAATATTATTATTATTATATTTTTTTATTTATATACAGAATTTTAATGTTTACACATCTTTCTGTGCCTAAAGTTTTATTTTTCTTCTCCACTCGTCTCTCTCCATCCAATCCATGTCCTCCAGTCCTCTTGCTCTCATTCCAGTTCTTATTTCTTGCATCCACGAATTTCGAGGTCTTCCTCTCCTCCTTCTTCCAGGTGGACACCATTCCAATGTTTTCCTGGATAATCTTTCTTTTTGCATTCGTCGTACGTGCCCATACCAATTTAATTGCTTATACCGTATATAATCTACTATTGAATAATAATAATAATAATAATAATAATAGCAATAATAATAATAATAATTTTATTAAAGAGTTTCTCTACATTACAGTAGTTATGCTTCAGCCCCAATGTATTTTGCTCCACCACAGATTTCTATCCTCAGCGTCTTCTTCTATCAGGTTTCTGCTGATCATGTTTTTTCTCACTTCATCCATCCGCTGTTCCCTGGGTTTCCCCCTCCTCCTCCTGCCTTCAGCATGATTCTTGGGATTCTGTTATTCTCCATCCTCTTCAGATGTCCACACCATTTCAATCTTCGTTCTTCTGTTACTTCTATAATATTATGTCTAACATTCATCATTTCTCTAATTTTGTGCTCCGAATTTTCTCCTGTCATGATTTTCTTGACGCCCTTCGCTAAAAATCCATCTCTGTTGACAATAATGTTTTTTCTTGCTGTCTACCTGAAGTCCAGGTCTCTGCACCAGACAACATAACACTTTGTACAAATTATTTAAATATCTATATCTTGGTTTTATTTACAATATTTTTACTCCATATCGCTGCAATTACTTTTCTTCCTTCACTAATTATTTTCTGAATTTCACTATAACTTTTCTCATCTGATTCTAAAATTAATCCTAAATATTTGTAATGTTCAATTTTATAATAATAATAATAGCAATAATAGCAATAATAATAATAATAATAATAATAATAATAGCAATAATAATAATAACTAACTCACAGGCACTATGGAACCCGTGGGTTATCCTCCTTCGATGTATTTTTTAGGATGGAAATATCCAAGGAACGAGTCCTCCGGGAGGGACTATAAGCCGTGAGTCCCAAGTCTGTAGATTTTCAGACTCTTAAAAGAACCACAAGCCTGAATAAAAATACCTCTGTTCAAAATTTACCGACCATCTTCATGCTAGTAATACCTTAGTTGTCTAATAGATGTCTTATTGGGTCGGTATGTTGACCGCATACCATTCATGACATCTGTAGGCTTATGGTTCTTTTAGCAGACTGAAAATCTTCAGACTCGGGACCCATGGCTTAAAGTCTCCCTCGCTGTCTTCTCCCTTGGATTTTGCCATTCTAAAAGATCCATCGACCCCGGCCGGGTTTGAATCCGTTACTCTCAGCACTAGAGGCAAGGAAGATAACTAGTAGACAGACCACCGCGGGAAATTTGGTTAATTGCGCAAGTGACTGGCTTTCTTTTATTTTCCTGCTTTTTGTTTTCGTATAAAGGCATACGACATAAATAGGCCCTACTTAACGTAATCACTAACTCTTTGGCACTATCGAAACCATAGATTTATGGCCGCACGGACATAAGCTCTCCATACATCCCTATCCTGAGCTAATGCTTTCCAATCATCCCCTGTATAATCTACTCCCCTCAAATCATGGTTAATGTTATTGTCCCATCTCATTCTTGGTCTACCAACTGGGCGTTTTCCCTCTGGTTTTCCTACAAGAAGCTTCCATGCACGTCTTTCATTCCCCATTCGTGCCACATGTCCTGCCCATCGCAGTCTACGAGACTTAACTGTTCTTATTATATCTGACTTCCTATAAAGACCATGTAGTTCACTGTTATGTAGTCTTCTCCATTCACCTGTCTGTTCATCTCTCTTTGGTCCAAAAATTGTCCTAAGTACTTTATTCTCCAAAACTCGTAATCTCATTTCCTCCCTTAAAGTAAGAGTCCATGTTTCGCACCCATATAATATAACTGGGAGAATAATGGTTTTATATATTTTCAGTTTAACGTTTTTTGAAAGGAGTTGGGGCATCAAGAGTCTCTGCAATGCATAATAGCACGCATTTCCAGAATTGAGCCTATGTTTAATTTCTTTGTGCATCTCATTCCTATTTGTGATTATTGTTCCTAGGTATTTGAATTCAGCCATTCCTCAAAATTTCCCTCATTTGTCATTAGCTGCCCATTTCTATTATACAATGTATTTCTATGCGTGACCATATATTTAGTTTTATTGATATTTACTTCCAGTCCTAATTTCTTAGTGCTACTCAATAGTGTGTGCGTGTTGTCCTTTAGTATCTCCTCCAATAGTACAACATCATCAGCATAAACTAACAGCTTATTAATACCATTCAGTTGTAGGCCTTCCTCATCCTCTAAAGATTTAATGGCATGCTCTAGTACAAAATTAATAATAGAGGAGATAGTGCATCTCCTTGCTTCAACGCATTGTGGATTTCAAAAATGTCTGAAAACTGTTTGCCTACACGTACCCTACTCTTTGTGCCATTTAGACACATTCGTATAAGTCTAACTAACTTTTTAGGAATTCCGAACTCCAGCAGGATACTATATAACTTCTCCCTCTTAATTGAATGATATGCCTTTTTACACGCTTTATATTAGCTTGACCTGTATGTCTATGTAACGGAATCTTTGATCACAATTTTCACCTACTTAGAAACATTGGATCGACTTGAAACTTTGTATACTTGTAAAGGACGAATGACAATACAATAATTTCATAATGTTTTTTATTCCTGGCCAGAATCATCAGAAAATCAAAAAAATAAAAACCGGTATAATAGGTTGCGGACTTAGCGACTTTTTAGTCAATCGTTGTAAGAGCTCAGTTGGTAGAGCGGTGGAGTGTAATGGTATATAATTTAAGTAATCCATAGATCGCTGGTTCAAATCCGGTCGGAGGATTTTTTTAGAAGAATATTAAGCAATTAAATTTTCATGGGATTCCGGTTTATGACAATCAATTAAACTAAAAATTAAAAAATTAATAATAGTTTAAAAAATTAAAACAACACGCTTTATTAGAAAACCGAACTAAAAAATGAAAAATAATTTTAATTTCCAAGACACTTGGGATAAAATTAAAGTGGTCAAGAAAAAAATGATCTCCAACACATCTAGAATAAAACTAGAGTTATCTACAAAAAATAGTTTTACCATCAAAAGCGTGGGGTGCTTTTTGTGGTTTTTACGTTTTCTTCTTAGAGACTTTACTTTTACCAATATCTGTTTATTATCAAATATATTAATTGATATAGAGCACCCCACGCTTTTGATGGTAAATTTTTTTTTGTAGATAACTCTAGTTTTATTCTATATGTATTGGAGATGATTTTTTTTTGTTGACCACTTTAATTTTATCCCAAGCGTGTTGGAAATTAAAATTATTTTTCATATTTGAGTTCGGTTTTCTAATAAAGCGTGTTGTTTTAGTTTTTTAAAACTATTATTTATTAAGTCTACCTATAGTTGTTGTACAGCGCCATTATATCATAATAAATAATTAACTGCATGTTTCAAATTGTATTATATTTTGTTTGTGTTTGCACTGCACCCGAGCACAAGCTAGTGGATTCAATATATGTTTTTAAACTAATAGTAAATATTTCTATGTGCAAACATCGCGTGTGTAGTTTTGTATCCAGTAGACCGTGTGTAAATGTAATTACATTAGTTTAATTATATTATGTAATGCGATTGTGTAGCGAGCTGGTCCAGCACTAATTTATTTAATAATATATTACGAAACAAGATCAAAGACAATTTGTTTACGTATGAATTGAAATTATTTTTCAACGAATACATAAGTCTTGCTTCCATGTATCACACTATCTTTATATATAAATAAATAATAGTTTTAAAAAACTAAAACAACGCGCTTTATTAGAAAACCGAACTCAAAAATGAAAAATAATTTTAATTTCCAACACGCTTGGGATAAATTTAAAGTGGTCAACAAAAGAATCATCTCCAACACATATAGAATAAAACTAGAGTTATCAACAAAAAGAAAATAATTTTACCATCAAAAGCGTGGGGTGCTCTATATCAATTAATATATTTGCTAACAAACAGATATTGGTAAAAGTAAAGTCTCTAAGAAGAACATGTAAAAATCATAAAAAAACACCCCACGCTTTTGATGGTAAAATTATTTTCTTTTTGTTGATAATTCTAGTTTTATTCTATATGTGTTGGAGATGATTTTTTTGTTGACCACTTTAAATTTATCCCAAGCGTGTTGGAAATTAAAATTATTTTTCATTTTTGAGTTCGGTTTTCTAATAAAGCATGCTGTTTTAGTTTTTTAAAACTATTATTTATTTGTTTATTTTTTAGTTTTAATATTTTACAGAATAAGATAAGAATGTAAATATCTTTAAATTCCATACTATTGTAGTATGAGCTAAAAGTATTACTCTTCTAAAAAAAATATTCCCCAGTCGGATTCGAACCAGCGACCTACGGAAATTCGTATGATTTATGCCGAAAAAATTGAATGTATGATTTATTGTACCAATTGAACCTTAGGCTACAAATCCCATTTGGTACTGTTCTCCTCAAATAAAAACTTAGTAGGACAACAATGAGTTTTGTTTAGGTCTGTTTTGCCCACGTGCTGGGACTACTTTGACATCACATTTGTTTTCACTATAATTCAAAGTATATCCACTGTAGGTACTACTTTGACACCAATTTATAGTCTCTAACCATTATAATAACGTGTAACGCCTTTCCATACAGAAAATCAATTAAGATTTTTTTTTTCAAATGCCTCAGGTGGTCTTTCGACATTCCTGGTGTTGTCTCCTGGCATCGCGTACTTGTAACCCACTTCTGAGGTTTGGGCGCCAATAGAGGTTGCCCATTGTTAATTCTTTTTGTAATCCTTTTGCTGTCCATACGAATAATGTGCCCAGCCCAGGACAATCTATTAACTTTAACAAAATTCAGACTATTTGGCTGATTGTACAGTTTATACAATTCATTATTGTATCTCTTTCTTCATAGACCATCATACTCTTCTTCTTCTTCTTAAACTTAATTTGTAGGATTTTCATCGTGTTTATTTCCAAAATCACTCCTCGGAGGAAGACGTACTGGATGTGCATTCACTGTCTATCCATCTCTTGGCTGGTCTTCCTCTTGTTCTTCTCCCGTCCATTGGTCTATCTTCTTTAGCTCTTTTTGCAAGCCGGTTTTCTTCCATTCTTTCTGTAATCATCGTTTTTTATCCTCCTGGAAGGCGGGGTTACGTTGCCCCGATGATATGATGGGTGATGATGATGATAATGTTGCGCCAGCAGAGTTCCCAATCCTAAGCTTAACCTAAGATGAATATGAATAATGATGATTGCGATGGCCATATGATTTCGGGGACCGTTTGGGCCTTAAAGTTTTCCTGACATTTGTCTTACAGGTGACGAAAAAACCCCGATAAAAACCTCACCCAGAAGAACTGTCCAAACCGGGGATCGAACCCGGGCCCGCTGCGTGACAAGGCAGCACGCTACCCCGAGACCACAGCGGTGGACTACTAAGAAATTATTGAGAAATTAATTCTATCCTTGCTGGCAATTCATTGTTGTTGAAAGTGCCACAGATGTGTCTCCAACAAATAACATCCGCTTTTAAAACAACTTAATCATTCGTGCGCCTTCAAGGAATTATCTACACCATTGCATTGTTGTCAAAATAGCCCAAAACACGCAAGAAATTTAAAATGTCAAAGAAGCCCCAATTCTGTCGAAATTACCCCCTCGAGTCAAAGTAACCCCATTTTACGGCAGTCGATCAAATGTTGCACAGAAGCCTTTGATTCAGGCTTGTCTTTGTTTCATGAGTCTGAAAATCTTTAGATTCGGAACTCACGGCTTAAAGTATTTCCCAACATTGGTTTTCTTCTTCAGGCTGACAATAGGGAGTAGGGGCGTATGTGAACTATTTTTAGCTGTTCATTGCAAAGTTTATATGTAAAGTAACGTATATATTTTAATAACAACAGCAGTAATAATAATAATAATAATAATAATAATAATAATAATAATAATAATATTTTTAATTAACTATTTTCTCTACATTACAGTAGTTATCCTTCAGCCCCAATGTATTTTGCTCCAGCACAGATATCTATCCTGAGCATCTTCTTCATTGAGGTCTCTGCTGATCATGTTTCTTCTCACTTCATCCATCCACTGTTCCCTGGGTTTCCCCCTCCTCCTCCTGCCTTCAGCATCAATTCTTGGGATTCTATTATTCTCCATCCTCTTCAGATGCCCATACCATTTCAATCTTCGTTCTTCTGTTACTTCTATAATATTATGTTTAACACTCGTAATTTCTCTAATTTTCTGGTTCCGAATTTTCTTCTGTTTTGATTTTCTTGATGCCCTTCGCCAAAAAATCCATCTCTCTTGTCAATAATGTTTTTGCTTGCCAAAGTCCAGGTCTCTGCACCATACAACACAGCACTTTGTACATTAATAATGATAATAATAATACTAATAATAATAATAATAATAATAATAATAATAATAATAATAATAATTTTAGGAATATTCCACAATAAAGTGTTTTTGTCTTTCAACTCAAAGTGATTTGTCGCCAGAGGTTCCTATCCAAAGCATCTTTTTCACTCAAATCTCTAGCTTCTATACTTCTCCTCACTCCACCTATCCAACGTTTTCTAGATCTGCCTTTTCCACTTCTTCCATTAGCTTGCATAATTCCTCTTATTGATATAGTTGTAGGGTTTTTTAGCATTGTATATTTTTCAGTACAATGACGAGCTGGCCCATTGCTACAACCCCCAACCTGGAGGACCAGGTAATTTGTAATCAAGGTTGTCTTCCTCTAGCCTTTAGTCAATCAACACTCAACTACAAGGCAGTAGCTGTTAATTTTGGTTTGCCTCGGGTATTTCATTTCCCCGATATCACCCATATCTGGGATATATTCCCCTATCCACAACCTGGGGAGGTGCCCGATGAGGGACTAACAACCCCACATGGGATAATAATAATAATAATAATAATATTTTTATTTTTATTTATATACAGATTTTTAATGTTTACACATCTTTCTGTGCCTAAAGTTTTATTTTTCTTCTCCACTCGTCTCTCTCCATCCAATCCATGTCCTCCAGTCCTCTTGCTCTCATTCCAGTTCTTATTTCCTGCATCCACGAGTTTCGAGGTCTTCCTCTTCTCCTTCTTCCAGGTGGACACCATTCCAATGTTTTCCTGGGTAATCTTTCTTCTTGCATTCGTCGTACGTGCCCATACCAATTTAATTGCTTATACCGTATATAATCTACTATTGAATAACCAATATTCATTTTTTCTCTTATCACAGTATTTCTTATTTTGTCTAATTTTGAACATCTTACTGCTCTCGTCAAGAAATCCATTTACATCGACATAAGTTTTTGTTGTTGCATTTCCAAACTTTAGCTCCACATGTGACAGTACTTCTCACTATTGAATTATATATTTGTAACTTATTTTTCCTGGTTATATGTCTGTTCCATAAGACTCCGTTTATTATTATTATTATTATTATTATTATTATTATTATTATTATTATTATTATTATTATTATTATTATTATTATTATCATTATTATTATTATTATCATCATTATTATTATTATTATAACTAGGTATATGACATTTTTATTATCATACAGGATATTACCTTTTTTTCTTTTTTTTTTTTTCGTCTGCCGACATCTCATTTCCCTCTTGGAAATAAATGTTTGTTTTATTAAGCCTGTATTATTACATCTATATATGAGTTTTCACTCCTTTTTTCTCATTTGAATATATTTTTACTTCTATTATATGGTATTGTCTTGCATCTTCGTTTCTCATTCTGTCTTGTTTGCTTCTGCAAACTAAGACTCACAGCGTATTCATTTCTGTTGTATTATTATTATTATTTTTTTGTCTCTGTACGAGTTTCAACAGCATTTCATCATTTATCATATTGCAGTTTTATTTATTTATTTTTTTTCAAATGCCCCAGGTTTGTCTTTCGACATCCCTGGTGTTCTCTCCTGGCATGACGTTCTTGTAACCCACTTCTGAGTTTGGGGCGCCTGGAAGGCGGGGTTACGTTGCCCCGATGATATGATGATGATGATGATGATAATGGTGCGCCAGGAGAGTCCCTAATCCTAAGCTTAACCTAAGATAAATATGAATGATGATGATTGCGATGGCCATATGATTTCGGGGACCGTTTGGGCCTTAAAGTTTTCCTGACATTTGTCTTACAGGTGGGGAAAAACCCCGATAAAAAACCTCATCCAGAAAAACTGTCCCGACCGGGGATCGAACCCGGGCCCGCTGCGTGACAAGGCAGCATGCTACCCCGAGACCACAGCGATGGACTATAGCAGTTTTATAAATGTTTGCTTTATTTTCAATGTTATGATTTTTATTCTTCCATGTGACGTATTTCATAAGCTGGAGGTAAACAGCAATAAAATTAAATATATGATGAGGGAGAGAAAGGATAAAAAATAATATAATTTCCACTATTTTCTATTCGTTATTAATTAAAAAGGTCTATTTAATAAATATTTATGTTCTACGCAACAAGGGAAGTAAGTAGTACATTACAAGTCGAGGACGTGTTTAGCAAATAAGTTCGAGACTGTAATGCACTTAGTTCCCGAATTGGGTATATAATTTTGTTCACTCCTGTACTAATAATTATGTTTAATTTTTATATTTCGTGTGAATTTATATCTTGGTTTGAAGTAGATTATACAGGGGATGACTGGAAAACATTAGCTCAGGATAAAAAAGTACGGTGAGCTGATATCAACTTGACACAAACATAGTGAGTTATTTAGATTGTTATGACATCTTTCAAGCAACTCGATGTTTTGGAGGCACCGTCTTTTTGAATCCCCACTGTCATGTCTACTTGCTTTTCAGGTTGTCAACAAACATCTAAAAGGATCTTCTCTATAATGCATTCCCTAAAGCGTCTCAAAAATTTTCTTCCTACAGCTCTTAAAATAATTTTAATTCAAACCTTAGTGATGCCGCATTTTGACTACTGTGACGTTCTACTAACTGACATAAGTGACGGACAAACTGCAGCGTGTCTATAATATGTGTATCAGATTCATATTTAATGTTCGAAAATACGATCACATTTCTCCATTATTCCACGAATTGTCATGGCTACATCTAAAAGAGAGAAGAAAATCGCACTGTCTAATTCTCTTATTTAAGATCCTACATACCTCGATTCCCAATTATTTATCATCCCGTTTCCAGTATCTATCCTCAAACCATAACTTAAACACAAGATCACAACATAGTCTCTTACTTAATATACCGCAACATAGGACATCACATCACTCCATGTCATATACCATCTCCACTTCTCGCAACTGGAATTCCCTACCACAAGAAATAAGGGGCTGCTGGAAATTGGAATCTTTTAAAAGAAATCTAAATTTATATTTGCTCTAACCTCGACTTCATTATTACCCAGTGTAAGGTACATATATTAATTGGTGTTTTTGTATAAATGTTTTGTATATTTATACTATAATACTAATAATAATAATAATAATAATAATAATAATAATAATAATAATAATAATAACTAATAATTATTAGTATTATTCTTTTTATAATAACTTCTTCTTATTGTTTTATTTATTATTATTATTATTATTATTATTATTATTATTATTATTATTATATTATTATTATTATTATTATTATTATTATTGTGGAACGCACGGGAAGCTACCACACCTACACAATTCCCTAGTAAGGCTGCAAGCATATGCTAAAAATGCTATGATTGCTGTGAAGGACCTGCCTTCGGGCACAATTACTATGAATGGATTATTGTTATTATTATTACTATTATTATTATTATTATTATTATTATTATTATTATTATTATTATTAATCATTCTTATATTATTACACTCTTACTTACTTACTTACTTACTTACTTACTTACTTACTTACTTACTTACTTACTTACTTACTTACTTACTTACTTACTTACTTACATACTTACTTACTCACTAGCACTATCGAACCCGTAGGTTCATATATTATATTATATTATATTATATTATATTATATTATATTATATTATATATTACAATACATTACATTATCGCGCAATGCACCTCGCAGCGCAACGCGCATTTTACCTCGCACCGCACCGCGCATCGGACCTCGCACTGCTCCGCGCATTGGACCTCGCACCGAACCGCGCGCCTCACCAGCTCACCGCACCGCGCGCCTCACCCGCGCACCGCAGCGTGCACCTTACAGCGCACCGCAACGCGGAAATTACCGCGCAACTCACCGCACCTCGCACCGCACCGCGCACCGCAACGCGGAAATTACCTCGCACGGCACCGCGCACCTCACCACACCTCGCACCGTACCGCACCGCGCACCGTACCGCATACCGCAACTCGCACCTTACCTCGCACCGCACCGCGCACCTCACCGCACCTCGCACCGCAACGCGCAACTTACCGCGCACCGCAACGCGCAACTTACCGCGCACCGCACCTCGCACCTTACCGACCCTCGCACCGCACCGCACAGGGCACCTCACCACGTATCCCCCTCGCACCGCACCGCTAAGTGCAGCGCATCGCACCGCGCAGGCCACCCCACCGCGCTCCTCACCTCGCACCGCATTACGTTACATAACATTATACTATTTCTGTTACTAATACTATTACTATATTATACTATGTTATATATTATATTACATTACTTTACATTACATTACATTACATTACATTACATTACATTACACTATACTATTACTATATTATATGTTATATTATATTAAATTATATAATATAATTATATATAATATTATATAATTATATAATATAATATGATATATTATATTATATTATATTATATTATATTATATTATATTATATTATATTATATCTATATATTCATCATATTATATAAAATATATTATATTCTTTCTCTTATCATATCTATGTTCTGTTCTGTGCTTGTTTCTTTCTCCCTGCTCTTCTCTTCCTCTTCTCTTCTCCTTCCTTCCCCTTTCTCTTCGCTTCTCTTCTTTCCCTTTCCCTTCCCTTCCCCTCTCCCTCTTCCCCTTCCCACCATTTACCTCCCTTCTCTCTTCTCTCCTTCCTTCACGTACTTTCCCGCACCCCAACCCGCGCATCGGACCTCGCACCACACCGCGCGCCCACCTGCTCACCGCACCGCGCACCGCAGAACGCCCCTTACCGCCACGCAACCGCGCAACCGCGCAACGCAACGCGAACCTTACGAGCACCGCAAACGCGCACCTTACCGCGCACCGCAAGCGGCCCTTACGCGCAAGCACCGCGCACCCGCAAGTGCACCTACCGCGCAAGGCAGCGAACCCAGCGTGCACCTTTCGCGCACGGCACCGCACACCGCAACGCACGCGAACCATACCGCGCAACGCACGCGCACCTTAACGGCACCCCCAAACACCTCCGCACACAGCACCGCGCACCGCGCCCCGCACCGCGCAACTACGAGCACACAACGCGCAACTACGCGCCCCAACCGCACCTCGCACATTACCGCGCACGCACCGCGCACCGCAACCGCAACGCGCACTTCCCCGCGCACGCACGGCCGAACGCACCAGCGCACCCGCACTGCCTACCCGCACCGCAAACCGCGCCACCGCACCTGCACCGCAACGCGCAAGGCAACCACGCACCGCAGCGTGCACCTTTCCGCGCACGCACCGCAAACCGCAACGCAACGCGCACCATACCACGCAACGCAACGCGCACCTTACGCGCACCCCAACCGCACCCTCGCACCGCACCTCACCGCACCGCGCAACCGCACCGCGCAACTTACCGCGCACCGCAACGCGCAACTTACCCCCACCGCCCTCGCACCTTAACAGACCCTCGCACCGCACCGCGCACCGCACAGGGCCCCATCCACCACGTACCCCCTCGCACCGCACGCTAACTGCAGCGCTCCAGCGCAGCCCCCACCCCACCCCGCGCTCCTCACCTCGCACCGCATTACTTACATAACATTAAACTATTTCTGTTACTAAACATCTATATGATACGATTTTATATATTATAATACTTACTTTACATTACTTAATTACTTTCATTCATTACATTACATGACACAATACTATTACTATATATTTTTAAATATATTAAATTTATACTATAATATTAAATTATATTATATCATATATCTATTATATTATATTATATTATATGATATTATATTCATTATATTATCTTAATTATATTAGTATTATATTCGATTATATTATCTTCTATTTATTATATATTCTCTTCTCTTATATTATATTATATTATATTTATATATATTTATATTATATTATATTATCCTTCTTATCCTTATGTTATGTTCTCTTCTTTCTCTTCGATTCTCTTCTCTTCTCTTCTCTTCTCTTACTCCTGTTCTGTTTCTGTTCTCCTTCGCTTCTCTTCTTTCTACTTCGTTCTCTTCCTCTTCCTTCTCTTCTATGCTCTTCCCTCCTATTCTCTTCTCTTATCTT
Source organism: Diploptera punctata (assembly GCA_030220185.1). Taxonomy (NCBI): domain Eukaryota; kingdom Metazoa; phylum Arthropoda; class Insecta; order Blattodea; family Blaberidae; genus Diploptera; species Diploptera punctata. The sequence goes on from JASPKZ010003835.1 coordinate 3,224,792, forward strand.
CTTTCTGTTCTCTCTGTTCTGTTCTCTCTCTTCTCTTCTCTTCTTCTCTTCCTTCTCTTCTCTTATCCGCCTGTTTCCTTCTCTTCCCTTCTCTTCTGGTCTCTTCTCTTATCTTCTCTTCTTTTCTCTTCTCTTTCTCTTCTCTTCTCTCTCTTATTTCTCTTCTCTTCTCTTCTCTTCTCTCCCATCTCCTTCTCTTCTCTTCTCTGCTCTTCTATTTCCTTCTCTGCTCTTCTCTTTCTTTCTCTTCCTTCTTTCTTTCTCTTCTCTTCCTCTTCTCTTCTATTCCTTCTCTTCTCGTTCTCTCTTTCTATTACCGTATCCTTCTGTTCTCTTCTCTTCTGTTCTCTGCTCTTCTCTTCCCGGTATCTTCTTTCTCTTCTCTCTGTTCTCTTTCTTGCCGTCTCTTCTCTTCTCGTCTCTGCTCTTCTCTTTGTTCTCTTCTGTTCTTTATCTTCTGTTTCTTCTCTTCTATTCTCTTCTCTCTCTTTTCTCATTCTCGTCTCTCTCGCTCTTCTCTTCTCTCCTCTTCTCTTCTCTCTCTTCTCTTTCTTCTCTTCCCTGCTCTTCTCTTCTGTTCTCTTCTCTTCTGTTCTCTTCTGTCTCTTCTCTTCTCTTCTCTTCTCTTCTTTCTGTCTCTTTCTCTTATCCTTCTCTTCTCTGCTCTTTCTGTTCTGTTTGTTCTGTACTGTTTCTGTTCTGTTCTGTTCTGTTCTCTTCTGTTCTGTTCTATTCTGTTTCTTCCTGTTCTCCTTCTCTTCTCTTATCTTTCTCTCTTATCTCTCTTCTCTCTCTTCTCTCTCTTCTCTTCTCTCCTCTCTTTCTTTTCTCTCGTCCTTCTCTTCTCTTCTGTGCTGTTCTGTTCTGTTCTGTGTGTTCCTGTTCGTTCTCTTTTGTTCTGTTTCTGTTCTTCTATTCTCTTCTCTTCCCGTCTTCTCTTCCTTCTCGTTATGATCTTATGTTATATTATCTTACTCTTATGTTAGCTTTCTGTTATGTCTCTTTTTATCTTCTCATTATATTAACCGGTATCTTTGTTATATCGCTTCAGTTCTCTTCTGTTATGTTACATTATGTTTATATACTCTCTGATATTTCTCTTCTCTTTCTTTCATTATATGCCCGGTATCGCTGTTATCTTCTCTTAAGTTAACATTAGTTCTGTTATCGTATGTTATCTTCTCTTCTGTTCTATTCTCTCTCTTCTCTTCTCTTATCTATCCATCATTATGTATCTTCTGTTTCCTGCTCTTACTGTTCTGTTATCTTCTGTTATCTCTTCTATTCTCCATCTCATCTCTTAATATTCTATTCTCTTCGCTTCTCTTCTCTTCTCTTCTCTTCTCTTCCTTCTGTTCTCTTCTCTTCCTGTTCTCTCTGTTCTCTTCTCTTCTGTTCTCTTCTCTTCTGTTTCTCTTCCTCTTCTCTTCCTCTTCTTCTCTTCTCTTCTCTTCTCTTCTCTCCTCCTCTTCTCTTCTATTCTCTTCTCTTCTCTTCTCTTCTCTTCTCTTCTCTTCTCTTCTGTTCTCTTCTCTTCTGTTCTCTCCGGCTGTTTTTCTGTTCTGTTCTTTCCTCTTCACCTTCTCTTCATCTTCTCTCCTCTCCTCTCCTCTCCTCTCCTCTCCTCATCCTCTCTCTCTCCTCTCCTCTCCTCCTCCTCTCCTCTCTCTCCTTCCCCTTCTCTTCTCTTCGCTGCTCTTCTCTTCTCTTCTCTATATACCCTTCTCTTCCTCTTCCTTTCTCTTTGCTTCCGTTCCTTTCCCTGTCCTTCCCACTCTCCTCTTCTCTCCCCCCCCCTTTCCTCCCTTCTCTCCCTTCTCTTCCTTCACATTTACTCGCCCCGCCACCGCGCATCGGCAATCTCGCACCACACCGCGCGCCTCACCTGCTCACCGCACCGCGCACCGCATCACGCACCGCACCGCGCACCGCAGCATGCACCTTACCGCGCCCCACAGCGTGCACCTTACCGCGCACGGCACCGCGCACCGCAACGCAACGCGCACCTTACCGCGCAACGCAATGCGCATCTTACCGCGCACCGCAGCGTGCACCTTACCGCGCAAGGCACCGCGCACCGCAGCGTGCAGCTTACCGCGCAAGGCAGCGCACCGCAGCGTGCACCTTTCCGCGCACGGCACCACACACCGCAACGCAACGCGCACCATACCGCGCAACGCAACGCGCACCTTACCGCGCACCTCACCGCACCCCGCTCCGCACCTCACCGCACCGCGCACCGCATCGCGCAACTTACCGCGCACCGCAACGCGCAACTTACCGCGCACCGCACCTCGCACCTTACCGACCCTCGCACCGCACCGCGCACCGCACAGGGCACCTCACCACGTATCCCCCTCGCACCGCACCGCTAAGTGCAGCGCATCGCACCGCGCAGGCCACCCCACCGCGCTCCTCACCTCGCACCGCATTACGTTACATAACATTATACTATTTCTGTTACTAATACTATTACTATATTATACTATTTTATATATTATATTACATTACTTTACATTACATTACATTACATTACATTACATTACATTACACTATACTATTTACTATATTATATGTTATATTATATTATATTATATTTAATGTTCCATTATATTAAATTATATAATATAATATAATATAATATAATATAATATATATATATTATATTATCTTTATCATTTATTTATTCTCTTCCTTCTCTTATCTTCTCTTCTCTATCTCTTCTCTTCTATTCTCTTCTCTCTCTTCTCTCTACTTCTATCTTCTCTTCTCTTCTTTCTATTCTCTTCTCTTCTCGTTCCTCTTCTCTTTCTTCTCTTTCTCTTCTCTTCTCTTCTCTTCTTTCCCTTTCCCTTCCCTTCCCCTCTCCCTCTTCCTCTTCCCACCATTTCCTACCTTATATCTTATCTTCCATTACATTTACGCGCACCGCACGCCGCATCGGACCCCTCGACCACACCGCGCGGCTCTGATTATACCTGCTCACCGCACCGCGCACCGCAACGCAACGCGCACCTTACCGCGCAACGCAATGCGCATCTTACCGCGCACCGCAGCGTGCACATTACCGCGCAAGGCACCGCGCACCGCAGCGTGTACCTTACCGCGCAAGGCACCGCGCACCGCAGCGTGCAGCTTACCGCGCAAGGCACCGCGCACCGCAGCGTGCAGCTTACCGCGCAAGGCACCGCGCACCGCAGCGTGCACCTTACCGCGCAAGGCACCGCGCACCGCAGCGTGCAGCTTACCGCGCAAGGCAGCGCACCGCAGCGTGCACCTTTCCGCGCACGGCACCGCACACCGCAACGCAACGCGCACCATACCGCGCACCGCAACGCGCACCTTACCGCGCACCGCAACGCGCACCTTACCGCGCACCGCGCACCTTAACACTCACCGCACCGCGCACTTCACCGCGTATCTCGCACCGCGCAGCGCACCACCCCTCGCAGCGCATGGCGCACCTCGCAGCGCACGGCGCACCTCACCGCGCACCCCACCCCGCTCCTCACCACGTACCACACAGCGAACCTCACAGCGCACCGAACCTCGCACCGCATTACATTACATTACATAACATTATACTATTTATATTACTAATACTATTACTATATTATACTATTTTATATATTGTATTATATTACATTACATTACATTACATTACATTATTACATTACATTATACTATTACCATGACTATATAATATATATTATATTATATTATATTATATTATATTACATTACATTACATTACATTACATTACATTACATTACAGTATACTATTACTATTACTATATTTTACTACATTATATATTATATTAAATTACATTACATTACTTTACATTATCGCGCAACGCACCTCGCAGCGCAACGCGCATCGGACCTGGTACCGCACCGCACCTCGTACGGCACCTCGTAACGCACCGCGCGCTTCACTAGCTCACCGCACCGCGCGCTTCACCAGCTCACCGCACCGCGCACCACAGCGTGCACCTTACCGCGCACGGCACCGCGCACCGCAACGCGCGCCTTACCCCGCACCGCAACGCGCGCCTTACCCCGCACCGCAACGCGCACCTCGCCGTGCACCTCACCGCGCACCGCACTGCGCATCTCACCACGTTTCCCGCACCGCGCAGCGCACCGCACCTCCCACCGCGCACCTAACTCCGCACCCCACCCCGCAACGCACAGCGTACCTCACAGCGCACCGAACCTCGCACCGCATTACATTACATTACATAACATTATACTATTTATATTACTAATACTATTACTATATTATACTATTTTATATATTATATTATATTACTTTACGTTACGTTACATTACATTACACTATACTATTACTATATTATATGTTATATTATATTGTATTATATTATATTATATTATATTATATTATATTATATTATATTATATTATATTATATTATATTATATTATATTATATTATATTATATTATATTATATTATATTATATTATATTATATTATATTATATTATATTATATTATATTATATTATATTATATTACGTTACTTTACATTACATTACACTATACAATTACTATTACCATGTTATACTACATTATATATTACGTTACATTACATTATCGCGCAACGCAACGCGCATTGGACCTCGCTCCAAACCGCGCATCGGTCCTCGCACCGCACTACACCGCGCATCGGGCCTCGCACCGCACCGCGCGCCTCACCACCTCACCGCACCGCGCACCTCACCGCGCGCCTCACCACCTCACCGCACCGCGCACCACAGCGTGCACCTTACCGCGCACGGCACCGCTCACCGCAACGCGCACGTTACCGCGCACCGCACCGCGCACCTTTACACGCACCGCACCTCGCACTTCACCGCGCGCCTCACCACCTCACCGCACCGCGCACCACAGCGTGCACCTTACCGCGCACGGCACCGCTCACCGCAACGCGCACGTTACCGCGCACCGCACCGCGCACCTTTACACGCACCGCACCTCGCACTTCACCGCGCGCCTCACCACCTCACCGCACCGCGCACCACAGCGTGCACCTTACCGCGCACGGCACCGCTCACCGCAACGCGCACGTTACCGCGCACCTTTACACGCACCGCACACTTTTACACGCACCGCACCTCGCACTTCACCGCGAATCCCACACCTCGCACCACACAGCGTACCGAACCTCGCACCGCATTACATTACATTACATAACATTATACTATTTCTATTACTAATACTATCACTATATTATACTATGTTATATATTATATTACATTACTTTACATTACATTGCATTACATTATACTATTACTATGACTATATTATATTATATTATACTAATAAATGGTTTGTATGAAGATACAAAAAGGAAAGCTGAGTCAAGGAAAGAGTGGAGAATGCTGAGTTTGCAGTGAGAGACCTGCTCTTGAGCAGAACACTATGAATGAATATTATACTATATTATGTTATATTATATTATGTTATATTATATTACATTACATTACATTATATTATATTATATTATATTATATTATATTATATTACATTACATTACTTTACATTACATTACATTACAGTATACTATTACTATTATTATATTATACTACATTATATATTATATTACATTACATTAAATTATCGCGCAACGCACCTCGCAGCGCAACGCGCATTGGACCTCGCAGCGCAACGCGCATTGGACCTCGCACCGCGCATCGGACCTCGTACCGTATAGCAGGATTTTAATATCATAATAAATATGAAAGTTTAAGTTAATAATTTTATATTTTAAAATTCTTTTAATATTTAAATATAACTTAAATAAAGAAAAACATCTAAATAATTAATTGTTGTCATTGTTGAATAAAAATGTCTCAGTAACAATTAAAGAAATTGTATTATATAACAGTCTTTCTAAATAATGCTTTTAAAATTGTGTTTTAAGTCATTGTTGTCTGAAATATAAAGCTTTCTGTTATAACTGTAATAAGAACACCTGCTTAACTTAATATTTTTAAATAAAAGTATACTAAATTCTGATTGGGTGTTAAACAATTAACTTTTTGATTTAACAAATCAAATATAAACCTGGTATTTAATGGACCATTAACCAATAGAATTTAAATATAAAATCATTTGATGTAATAATGTTCTCTAAAATGATAACAGAATTACTCTAGTCAGTCAGCATACAACTTTCATCAAGGTTAGAAGCAATAACAGCTCTCCTGATAAAATGTGATATTTAATACAAGAAGAATAGTTGATTCAAGAAAAGAAAATAATTTAATTTTAATTGACGGTGAAGAATAATACCACCTACATTTACTTGTTCTGCTGGGAAATTAAATAGTAAATAAATTTACAACTATTTCTACAAGAATCAGTTATTAGTGAATTTTAAAGTGTTTTCCTATCTTGTGTACCAGCTTCGACCTAGAGAAGAGAATCCAGCTCTACCGAAAATTAAACCCAACCTGAACCAGTAATTCTTTTTGGGAAACCAATCCTTCAAAATGTTAATACAACATCGGGCATGAAGAAAAATTAGCTACTTCAAAACATCGCCACAATATGGGAAAAGAATTACTTCTTCAAAATGATGCTTCCAACGCGGGACCGAATCATCATACAACCTGAATCACCATCATTCAACTAGATGCATCGCACATTCTGGAACTTCAAGAATCTGTTACATCAAGGAACCAGAAACATCGTGGGAAAATCAAAACAGGTGCCTATACACGAGGTCGGAGTTAGTACACAGCGACGAATGTAAGTAAATATAAATTTTAATAGTGAAATAGTTAATGTACATTTATGTTATTGTGGGGTTTAAATAACCACGCTACTGCGCTACCATTTGTGCCGCTTGGGGATCGTCTTTTGTTTCCCGTTGCTTCTATTAGCGTAGATCTGAGTACCTCCAAGGTTATTAATCACAAAGCTACTTGCCCCGGGCCCATAGGAGGCAAGAATTGATTCATCTTTCTTTCCTAGGAGTTTTAACATAACTCAATAATAGTTCTCAAAACAACAGAGTGACTTTAAATAAGTGTTTTCACTATAATTATTAATCAATCAGGAAAGCTAGAAAAATAAAGGGAGCTGGAGTCATCTCCTAACTGAGTGAGTTTCCGTATAGGATATCTAAACAGCTACGTGCACATAAATCAGTTTGAACATTAAGTATAAAAATGATATTTATTGTAAACAAGTAGTCTGAAGTAAAAACATAACCAAGATAAACATTTGATCATTCAAAGAAATATAAAGTGAATAAATAAATGATAATACTTCTACAGGACAAAAAACCACATCATACCACATACCACACTCATGCTAGGGTCCAAGCCAGGGTGGCTTCTTCCCCGGTCTTCAGGACCAACATAAAGTCCGCAACTTCGCGGCTCCAGACGACATTGTCCACTTAAAAGTCCAATCCCATCCCGGACTGGATAGATGAATAACTGAAGAATGAATGATTGAATGATAACGTTATCGCTGTGCATAACGTATTTGAAGGTTCCGAGGTAGAGGGGAGATGCGCTGTAGGAACAGCGCACCAGGAGAGGTAAAGAGGGAGAGTGGGGGTAGATGCATAGAGAAAGGAATATTGGCATAGTTCATGAATCTCACAGTCTATGGGAGGATAACGACGCTGCAGTAATGAGCCGAAAAACGCACTTTCGGTTCATTATTTTAAGAAATAGGAAAATTTTATATAGAAATATCAAAATGGCAACGAACGCAGAGGGAAATAATGTAAATAGTGACAGTAATATGTCGACAAGTGAATCTGTTAACACGAGTAGTGATGTTAATAGTCAAGGTTTGAATAACATCATGATAATGAAGAAGACCAAGTTTGTGGAGCTAAAAAGTGATAATTCTAAACTTAGTCAAAAAATGAATCAGAAAATGGAAGAATTAAAAGGTGATAATTCTAAACTTAGGGAAGAATTGAATGATAAATTTGAAATATTTGGTGTTAGGGTAGAAGAAAGATTTGAACAATTAAAAATTGAATGTAATCTAAATCAAATCAGGGTAGAACAAAATATACTAGATTTGAAAGATAAACATGATAGTGAAATTAAACAATTAGATTATAGAGTAAATGATCTAGTAAAATCAATTTCAGACATTGATGAGGCCTGTAAAAATGGTTTCATAAATTTAGGAAATACAATTAGTTTGATCCTTCCAGGAAATTCTCGTATAAGACTTGAAAGCATAATAATAGTCCCTTCGATTGGTTGCCAGCCAAAGGAAGGCAAAACCAGTGATGGGGCTGCCATCTTAAAGAACACCAGATTACGTTTATATAACCCTTTGGCTAGACCAGTGTTGACCTATGGTAGTGAAGCATGGACACTAAAAAAACAACATGAAAGCAGAATAATGACTTGTGAAATGAGATTCATGCGCAGAACAGCGGGTTACACCTGATGGGATCGGAAAAGGAACACCGATATCTTAAAAGAATTGAAGACTACGCCAATTTTGGAATATATAAAACAGTACCAACTAAATTGGAAACACCATCTTGAAAGAATGAGTTCAAATCGGATCCCCAAAGCTGTTTATAAATATATAGCAAGAGGACGAAGATCACTGGGCCGTCCTATGAAACGCTGGAGGGAAAATTTTCTATAGGATCGTAACAGGCTTTGGCCTAATACTTGGAAGGAAGAAGAAGGAAATACAATTGAAAATTTAGAAAGTAAGGTTGAAAAAGAAATAAATAATTCAGTAGGGAAACTAGAAGAAGTGGTTAATGAAAAGATGGGAAATCGGATTGAAAAAGTTACAGATTTAGAAAATGAATATAAATACATTTTGAATAAGAATAAAGAGTCAACTAGTGTGAGTGAATATAAGTTTGAGAAATCAAAAGAATGTAACATGGAGAGGCAATCTCAACATTTTGTGGAAAATTCTAAAATTCCCGCTAATTTATTGTCAGAAATAAATTTACCATGTTTTTCAGATCACTCTAAGCCAAAGTCCTCTTGATTTCAGAACAGATGTTGGAAGAATATTTTCAACTAACATGTTTTAGTGATAATTCTAAAATGATGTTTGTGGAAAAGGTCCTTAAAAAAAAGAATCGGCGGGAATCTTGGTTCAAAATAGCATGGCATTACCCTCGATGGATTGTATAATACATTTAAAAGTGCTTTTATGAATTACTATTGGGGTCATGAAAGACAAAAATAAAGCATTGTTAGAGATTACTAGTGTTAAATTATAATCCTAAAATAGATCATAGTTACCGTTGGTATTTTTCTCTATAAAAGCAAGGATGGCTGCACTTCTCCAACCACCCTATTGATGAAAAATCTTTATTGTCTTTAATATCCCATCATTACCCAGATGAAATTCAATATCACTTGATTATGGCTAGACCTCCAAAACATTTCAGACATGTTAGAGTTGTTATCCCTTATTAGAAAATAAGAGAGAAGTTGAAGTCAGAAACAAGGGAAGCTAAAAAAACCTAACTGGAATGGGACAAGAAAATTCCAACAAAACTGTTCTTGGGGTGTAGCGGCAGAGAACAATGAAACGAAATTATGATGATCATTATAAAGATGTGAAAAAAAAATTTTCACGATAATTATAATAGGAGTAGGAACATACCCAAGCAAATAGAAGGGATTTCAAATGGAAATAATTATAGGGAATTGGACCTTATAATGACAGAACTGTAAAGGATTTCTGGAAATTTTCAGAATAGAAATGATAGGAGAGAATTTAACTTTATGAATGTAGAAATTTCTGGGGAAGGTAATGATAGATCACCCCATAGAAGAAACGTAGACGTAATAGTTATTCTAATATATACTCTTACAGTAACGAAAGAGAAGGATACTTTGGTAGGCAAGAATGTATAAATAATACAAGCACTCACAGTGAAAATGGATTAAGGCATAATGATACTGAAATAAATACAATTAATAATTCTGAGTTTGTGTTAACAAATGGTAACAACAGAGTTGAAGCTGAGGTGAATAGAATACCTCAGAATTTAAATGCCAATTAGATACGTCTGAGACTCCGTTGCGTATCTCAACTTGTCTAAAATTATGAGTCAACAATAGCTTCGATCGTGTAGAAATTATATCAAAATTTAAACCAACAGATGTGGTTAGCATTAATAATGATAATGGTAATAAAGGAGGAGTTATACATTGCTACATTTATTGTATCTTTAACTGTTTATAATTAGTATAGTGTATATCTATATTTGTCAAATATTTATTTGTATTTGTGCTGGTTGAGTGGGAGAGAAGGCCTTATGGTCTTAACTCTGCCAGAATAAATAAAACATTATTATAATTATTATTATTTTTATTATTCTCTACTCGTTTCAAATGCAAATATAAGTTTGATCTTTATTTGCCAGTGCACTTTTCGTGCTTCCGGGTTCCGCGCTGGACAGATGTATGACATTAATATGATCTATTTTCAATTTACTGACCACTTCGGCAGACCACTTGTATATCTTTATGTATAAAAATGTAGCCTGCATATGTCTGTGACATATATTTCTAAAGCGCTCAACCGATCTTCATGAAAATTTGTATGTACATGTGTTTTTATAACGCCGAGTGTTTTGCCGCTATCCGTCACGCTCTAAAAACATTAGGTACAGGAGTTCACCTGAAATGAACGTTTAAAAATCGCTCTAGCGGTCGCAATTTTCGATGTTTGATAACGAAACTCATATCCTATAAAAATAAACCGATGTATTTTTATTTAGAGCCTCACCACCCCCCGGTTACCTCGGGCACAATGTCCTTTTCCCCGGGTGTGCTCTTTGTCCCTATCTATTATCTAATCTTTATTAATTTACATTTCGGGTATTTGGTTTTGTGTTACATAAATAAATGTGTGTGTTTGTGTGTTACTGTGACGGCGGGTGTATTATTGGTGTATTCTTCTTCTTCTCCCATCTTCGTCACTTCTTAGTCGAATAACTCTTGCAAAAAACCGATATAGCTATTTTCCAAAAAATCAGCTAAATCCGATAGTTGGAAGTGGGGTTCACCTGAAATCCAAAAATAAGAATTGAATCTAGCAAACCGCCATGTTTGCTTCGTCGCATTGTACGACTTTGTGTATACAGATTTTCAGGTACGGCGAGTGTTCAGCTTGTATTATGCTCTAAAACAATTAGGTGCAGGAATTGACTTGAAAAGAAAATTTAAAAATCATATTTCATTTATTTAGGCGTAGCAGCACATTAGCGAGTTGATGATGTATTTTTGTATGGTGTACAGTGTATATGTTGTGTTGGTTGTTGGTTGTTTGCTGTTGCTGTTGTATGTTGTTGTTTGTTGTTGTTTTATATTGTTGTTTGTTGCTTTTTGTTGTTGGTTGTTGGTTATTGGTTGTTGGTTGTTTGTTGTATGTTGTTGTTTGTTGTTGTTTTATTGTTGTTTGTTGGTTGTTGTTGGTTATTGGTTGTTGTTGGTTGTTTGTTGTATGTTGTTGTTTGTTGTTGTTTTATATTGTTGTTTTGTTGTTGTTGTTTGTTGCTTTTTGTTGTTGTTTTATTGTTTGTTGGTTGTTGTTGGTTATTGGTTGTTGTTGGTTGTTAGCTGTTGCTGTTTGTTGTTGTATGTCGTTGTTTGATATTGTTGTTGTTTTTGTTGTTGTTTGTTGTTGTTGGTTGTTGTTTGTTGTTATTTGTTGTTGTTATTTTTGTTTTTGTTGGTTGTTGTTTGTTGTTATTTTTGTTGTTGTTGACTGTTGTTGTTTTTGTTGTTGTGTTTTTATTATTGTATTGTATACAGAGAGGAGTGTAGGATGAGTGTATGTTTATGTTTGTGTTGTATGAGGGATGATTATGAAGAGAAGGGAGAAGGCGAAACCCAGTCCCGTTACGTAGTTCACTCCTGCCGAAAAGCACCAAGGGGGCCGCTAGGCTTAATGTTCCAATCCGACAACAAATCTCTGTCAACAGCACCACATGCCTTCTCAACACATGTACTGTGCAGAGGTTTGCAATTTAATGCAGGAATCTGGTGAACAATCTTGTGATTAAAAATTGTACACCGTCGCCTCTCCTGGTCCTGGGATTAAACATTTTGAAATTACCTTTAGAAAACAAAATTTCTGATTATAAGTCAAGATGGATGAAACATGTTCATCGAATGGAAGATCACAGGATACCCAAACAAATGTTAAGATATCAACCTGCAGGAAGAAGAAGACCAGGACATCCACTCAAAAGACTTTTGGATGGTGTTTCTCTTGAGGCCGAAACAGGTCAACAAATGGCCTAAATTCGTGAATTTACTATGATGATGATGATGAAATTAAACTTTTCAACCCCGCCGGGTATCGAACCCGGTCCTGCTAGTCACAAAACAGGCATGCTACCAGCTGAGCTACATTGTTTGTAATATATTTGCCCGTGCGCAATGTAAATGCAAATATATTTCCTTTCTTTTCAAAAAGGCAATAAATTCCATTCCATATATTTATATATATTTTTTATTTATTATTCCGGCTTTTACAATGAATATACATTTTTCCGGTACCCATGTTCACAGTTAACTACACATTTGTTTCAACACATTTTTCCATTCTTGTCTGTTCATCCATATATCTTCTTCTATTTCCCATTCCCTCTTAGTTTCATTGATTCCCTGAATCCACGTAATAGTTGGTCTACCCTTCTTTTTCCTTCCCTGTGGTACCCAATCCATGATTATCTTAGGTAGTCTTCCTTTCGAGACGTTAAATTCCTGAGGAATTGACTCATTTGTTTTGTGGTCAAGGATAGTTCAAGTAATTTCATACGTGTTGCTTCATTTTTTAAACGCGAAACATAAATAGGCTGACAGATGAAGTAGGCCGTGCGCACTGTTATTGTTAATATATTTACGTTTGGAAAACAAACTGCCAATTAGTTGTGCTTTGGTTGGCAACGACCTAATAATTTACAAGTCACCGGTGAATGTAATTTTGGCGCGACTCCTGCGCGCGTGGCCCTGCACCGGAAACAGGACTTCCCGTAAGATAAACAAACTTACCGGCCACTTGTCCAGTTCATTACCTCTACAGTACAGGCTTCATATTTCAGTTGTTCTCGGAAACTTTTTTAAAAATAAATATCTTGTTAGCACATGAGTTGAATAGAGTGAGCCAGTTAGAGTAGGTTCTGCATCACCCACATGATTAACCTCGGAGAGTCGCTCTTCGCGGGAAGTTAAATTGGGACTGGAAGTAAATATACATTAGGCCTATATAATGGAAATGGACAGCTAATGATAAATGAGGGAAATTTTGAGGAAGTGGCTGAATTCAAATACCTAGGAACAATAATCACAAACAGGAATGAGATGCACAAGGAAATTAAACATAGGCTCAATTCTGGAAATGCGTGCTATTATGCATTGCAGGGACTCTTGATGTCCCAACTCCTTTCAAAAACGTTAAACTGAAAATATATAAAACTATTATTCTACAAGTTATATTATATGGGTGCGAAACATGGACTCTTACTTTAAGGGAGGAAAGGAGGTTACGAGTATTTGAGAATAAAGTTCTTAGGAAAAATTTTGGACCAAAGAGAGATGAACAGACAGGTAAATGGAGAAGACTGCATAACAGTGAATTATATGGTCTTTATAGGAAACCAGATATAATGGGAACAGTTAAGTCTCGTAGACTGCAATGGGCAGGACATGTGTCACGAATGGGGAATGAAAGACTTGCATGGAAGCTTCTTGTAGGAAAACCAGAGGGAAAACGCCCAGTTGGTAGACCAAGAATGAGGTGGAGGAATAATATTAACTATTATTTGAAGGAAGTAGATTATACAGGGGATGATTGGAAAATATTGGCTCAGGATATGGATGTATGGAGAGCTTATGTCCGCGCGGCCATGAACCTACGGGTTCGATAGTGCCAGTGAGTTAGTTACTAGTTAGTTTCTACGCGGGAAGTTAGGTTCTTGAATACTGACCTTAGTTCCTAACTCTCTCTGTCTTGGTTTAACGTTTGTCTTCCCATATTTTATTATGTGGCCCCTGCACATGAATGAATGAATGAATTAATTAATTAATTCATTAATGAGCCCGATTGTGTTCCTTGAAGGGCTCCTGCGGCAGGGGAGGGCTCATTTTTTAACTCACGCGGCGAGGTATTCCGCATGAAACGGCGTTTGTACAATACAAGGGGCCTGTCAAACTTGCATGCCTAAACGTACCTTGAAACTTCTGACAGATAAAAGCTCTGATGTACCAAGGCTGTGTTCAAAATATTAATTGCCGCTTTTAACTGCAAGGCACTAAAATCCAATGTCAAATCTCTCATTTAAACTACAGAGAAGTAATACAACACCTCACAGGGTGGATTGGATAACCCTTTAATCTGCCTTACGCCTCACTCCATCCCGCTCTTTTCTCGCAGGGACGTCGATCTGCTTCGCACAGTGGGCTGCCATTGCTGGATTCTAGCTTCGATTTCTGTGCCTTGGGCAAAAAATATATTCTCGTAGTTTGCGATGGGCATGAATGCGAATGAAAGAGGGGCAAGGAAATTCCTTATAGGGGAACCAGAAGGGAAGCGACCAGGTAGACCAAGAATGAGGTGAGAGAGTAATATTAACCATGATTTGAAGGAAGTAGTGGATAGATATGTATGGAGAGCTCTTGTCCTCGCGGCCACGAACCTACCGATTCGATAGTTGCAGTGAATTAGCTAGTTATTTAGTGTCTATAAAGGCTCTGTATTATCCGTACTGGATGTTGAGGAAGACTTTTCGAGTATGTTCCGAAATTGTATGTATTTACCCTGTAAAACGCTTCTACACAGTAAAATAATGAAATGTAAGTAAGTAAATTAAATTCTTACGTTTTTCTATTAACTGGGCCATTTTATCTATTGTAGATAGGCCTTATCTGAAACCATTTTGTTGTTCACCTAATACTATTTCTGCTATCTTAGTTGTTTTGTTACATATAATTTTTATATACAATTAAAAAATTAAATTGTACCTGTTGGTAGGTGCCTTCGTTCTCAACTTTGTTAAAATGTTGTATAAATAATTAACTGGAGCGCTTTCGGAAGTTATCTTCCATCTTCGGCAGGTTAAGCTTCTGCTGCCTGTTGTTGTTTAAGGTGATGTATACTCCAACTGTTTGTAGCAGCAACTGAAGTGCTCCAGTTAATTTTATATACAATATTTTAACAAAGTTGAGGACGACGGCACCTACCAACAGGTACAATTTAATTTTTAACTTTCATCATATAATTATGTTATCTTCAAATATACGCAGTTTGCAGTTAAAATAGGACGTAGTTGTTTTTAAAATGTGCTGCCATCTTTAAAAATCTGTAATCCAGTACTTAATTGAGGCTGCATTAATTACTTCATGGTCACATCGTCCTTGTTTTTTGTCTTCGCTTAATTTAACGCTTGAACTGGTATTTTAATTTCAATTTAAAATGCAAACAACTGGGAATACTTAAGCTAGTCTTGTATGTTTAACAATGTATTTGTAGATATACACGCACACGCATGCACGCAAAATATAATTGTCTTAAATTCAGAGATGACCTAGATCCTGGTAAAAAAAATGTTTATCGACGGTAACGCCTGGTACTTGTGATTAGACTACACGCACAACACGCTTGCTGGAGAAGTTGCCGCATGGTACAGGCGCAATGTAATATACATTTCTGTTGCAAATGTTTTCATGCATCGGAAGGCTAATAATCCACAATGCACACAAGGAGGTTCATGGCCGCACGGACATAAGCTCTCCATACATCCCTATCCTGAGCTAATGCTTTCCAATCATTCCCTGTATAATCTACTTCCCTCAAATCATAGTTAATGTTGTTCTCCCACCTTATTCTTGGTCTACCAACTGGGCGATTTCCCTCTGGCTTTCCTACAAGAAGCTTCCATGCAACTATTTGATTCCCCATACGCGCAATATGTCCTGCCCATCGCAGTCTACGAGACTTAACTGTTCTTATTATATCTGGCTTCCTATAAAGAACATGTAGTTCATTTTATGTAGTCTTGTCCATTCACCTGTCTGTTCATCATCTCTCTTTGGTCCAAAAATTTTCCTAAGAACTTTATTCTCAAATACTTGTAATCTTCTTTCCTCTCTTAAAGTAAGAGTCCATGTTTCACATCCATATAATATAACTGGTAGAATAATAGTTTTATATATTTTCAGTTTAACGTTTTTTGAAAGGAGTTGGGACATCAAGAGTCTCTGCAATACATAATAGCACGCATTTACAGAATTGAGCCTATGTTTAATTTCAATTATATTATTATTATTATTATTATTATTATTATTATTATTATTATTATTATCCCCAATCGCCATCGTTATAACCAGAGACCGGAAGTTTAGGCATAATAAATCCTTAAAAGGCAAAAATGCATTATGTCTGCGCGCCATGAACCTACGGGTTCGATAGAGCCAGTGAGTTGGTTATAAATTTAAAAGTGGACACCCTGTGGTCTCGGAGTAGTGTCGCTGCCTCGTACGCAGGAGAACCCGGTCGTGACAAGTTTCCTAAAAAAGTAAAGTGATCCCACTACAGGCCTCAGGAGACCCTTGGGGTAGCAGGAAGTTAAAGCTCCCACTTTTTATGGACAATGGGCACTCGATGTCAATCGGGTTGTCATCCCTGCGTGACGGCCGCCTTTACCACAGAAAATGCGTCTGGTACTCATTTCCGTTAGAGGCTGAGTCGACACCAGAGCCATAGTGCCGCCAGAAGGTTTGGGTCAGTTTAAAAATCCTGACCTCACCGGGGCACGAACCCTCGACCTTCCGGCTTATAGCACAGTGCCTTAACCACTGGATAATGCCTTTTTTTCGCGTTTTCCTCACCTGTAGACAAATGTCAGGAAACTTTAAGGAGGAAAGGGTCTCTGAACATCATGTGGCCATCATCCCCTCATGATCATACTCGCCATGTTTAGTATGGATGTGCGTCATAAAATGTCAGCTTTCCTCTAACGGGGCTTTGTAAAACGCAAAAGTTCAGTAACGATCTTTGAAATAATTAAAAGAACCATTAAAAAGATAACGAAGGTTGGTGCAACCGGCTGTAAAAGTTTTATATATTTTCAGTTTAAAGTTGGGAACACAAGAGTCTCTTATTTGCTGCTTATCAAAGAGACGTAACTAAATATATGTTCACACATAGAAATGCGTTATATAATGGAAATGTCAACTTTTATAAGATTCATGATGTGTTCCGTTGAGGTATTATTCAAAATTAAAATATAAAATTATGGAATATTCACCTGAAAGGTCCGTCTCCTCAACTTAAATTTAACTGTAGCGCTTTCGGGACTTGTCCCATCATCGGTAGGATTCAAAACTGGTGTTTCACTCAAGATCTGGTAGATGGGGTTACATGTATTGGGTGCGTTTTCGTTTATTACATGGTCGTTGTGAACTGCCTTCAAAATTTCCATCTCTTCGAGTACGTTTATCTTCGCTGGATTATTTTATAATTTTATATGGGAAGAACAACAATTTATTATTCGCTGATGACCAGATTATAATAGGACAAGATACAGAATATATGATTAGAAAGTTGGTCGATGCATTTGAGGTAGGTGGACTGAAGATAAATTATATTAAAACAGAATATATGGTAATCGGTGCAAATTCAGAAGACCTACAAATAAATAATATGATAATTAAACGTGTTGAAGAATTTAAATATCTTGGATCTATAATAGATAAATCTGGTACTTGTGAAAAATATATTATTAACAGAGTAAATTGTGCAAGGAAGGCGATTAGATCCCTGAATGGTCTTTTATGGAATAGAAATTTGACCAGAAAAAAGAAAGGGATTATACAGACAATCCATCCATAGTAATTCTGCCCGAAGCCAGGTCCTTCACTGCAATCATAACATTTTCATGCTATGCTTGCAGTTTTACTAGGGAATTGTGTAGGTGTGGTAGCTTCCCGTTGCTTTCCACACCGGTGAAGGATGATGGTGATGATGATAATGATAAGGATGATGATGATGATGATGGCCATATGATTTCGGGGACCGTTTGGGCCTTAAAGTTTTCCTGACATTTGTCTTACAGGTGAGGAAAAACCCGATAAAAACCTCACCCAGAAAAACTGCCCCGACCGGAGATCGAACCCGGGCCCGCTGCGTGACAAGGCAGCACGCTACCCCAAGACCAAAGTGGACATACAGACAATAATAGAAAGTATACTTACATATGGATCAGAAAGCTGGACAATAAATGAAAGGATGCAGAAAAGAATCTTGGCGACAGAAATGGATGGATTACGGAGAAGTATGAGAATATCCAGGCTACAGCATATTCGAAATACATATATCAGACAAGAAATGGATGCACAAGAAACTGTTATCGATAGGATAACAAAGAGAGCTCTACAGTGGTATGGACATGTACAACGGATGTCGGAAGACCAGTGGCCTAAACAGGTGTTGGATTGGATGGTACCAGGCAGAAGGAAGAGGGGGAGAAGTAGAAGAGCATGGTATGAGGGAATATATGATGCCATGATGAAGAGGGGTATGGAAGAAGGACAGTGGAAAGATAAGAATCTCTGGAAAGCAGGAATCAAAGGCAAACTTCTGTAAAGTGGAAAGTATTAAGTAAGTATATAGGAAGAACAAACAGAAGTTTTAACATCAGATTTAAAGAACATTTTCGAGACTTTATTCACGCAGAAGGAAAATCAAGCTATGCAAAACACGTTATCCATGAAGGACATCGCATGTTAAATATTGAAAACACCCTAACAGTAATGCACAGAGAAAATAATCCAGCGAAGATAAACGTACTCCAAGAGATGGAAATCATGAAAGCAGCTCACAACAACGACAATCTGATAACTAACTAACTAACTGGCTCTATCGAACCCGTAGGTTCATGGCCGCGTGGATATAAACTCTCCATATATCCCTATCCTCAGCTAATGTTTTCCAATCATCCCCTGTATAATATACTTCCCTCAAATCATGGTTAATGTTATTCTCCCACCTCATTCTTGGTCTACCAACTAAACGTTTTCCCTCTGATTTTCCTACCAGAAGCTTCCATGCACCTCTTTCATCCCTCACGCGTGCCACATGTCCTGCGCATTGCAGCCTATGAGACTTAACTGTTATTATTGTAATCTGGCTTCCTATACATATCATGTAGTTTTCTCCATTCACCTGTCTGTCCATCTCTGTTTTTGCTAAAAAAAATTCCTAACAACTTTATTTTCAAATACTCGTAATCTTCTTTCCTCCCTTAAAGTAATAGTCCATGTTTCGCATCTATATAGCATAACTGGAAGAATAACTGTTTCATATATTTTCAGTTTAATGTTTTTTTTTACTGGTCCTCCAGGTTGGGGGTTCATGCGGTAGGCCAGCTCCCTCCCATCAGAAAAAAAATTGCAATGCTGAAAAACCTAATAGAGATAAAAAAAAAGACGAGGCAGAGGAAGACCTAAAACCTCCTGAAGTCAGGGAATATGTTTATACATGAAGGAGAAACATCTACAACCAGGAGATTGGATGGACCGACAAAATTGGCTATTGGGAATCGGACGATGTCAAAGACATTAATCAACCGATGATCTATCTATCTATCTATAATAATAATAATAATAATAATACTTTATTTATTCTGGCAGAGTTAAGGCCATAAGGCCCTCTCTTCCACTCAACCAGCACAAATACAAATAAATATTCGACAAATATAGATATACACTATACTAATTATAAGCAGTTAAAGATACAATAAATGTACCAATGTAAATGTCATGTACAAACAACATTTTATAGGGTAATAACAATAATGATACGATAATAATAATAATAATAATAATAATAATAATAAATATGATACATTATACGGGAAACACCAATTAATATATATATATATATATATATATATATATATATATATATATATCTTACACTGGATAATAATGAAGTCGAGTTTAGAGCAAATATAAATTTAGATTTCTTTTAAAAGATGCCAATGTCCAGCAGCCCCTTATTTCTTGTGGTAGGGAATTCCAGTTGCGAGAAGTGGAGATGGTATATGACATGGAGTGATGTGATGTCCTATGTTGCGGTATATTAAGTAAGAGACTATCTATCTATCTATCTGTCTGTCTGCCTGTCTGCCTGTCTATCTATCTATCTATATATCTGTCTGTCTGTCTATTTATCTATCTGTCTGTCTGTTTGTCTGTCTGTCTATCTATCTGTCTATGTTTTTTAGAGAAGTTGGGACGACAAGAGTCCCTGTAATGCATAATAGCACGCGTTTCCAGAATTGTGCCTATGTTTAATTTCTTTGTGCATCTCATTCCTATTCGTAATTATTGTTCCTAGATACTTGAAATCAGTCACTTCTTCAAAATTTCCTTCATTAGTCATTAGTTGTCAATTTGCATTATACAACGTCGGGTAATTAGCTAGTAATTATAAAGATCGGTGCGATCATTAGGATGACGGACGCGCATGCGTGTGAAGAGAAGAGCGGTGTGTTTGTCTGCTGGGAATGACACGTGTTGCAAATTTAATTTGCAAATTTTTAGTGAAGTTGCGCTGGCAGTTGTATCCAGCAGGCAGTGAGACGGTTGTGCATATCGATTACGCATTATCCGGGCAGTGTCCTCGCACTCCACGTCCTCACAGTTTCAAAATCGCAAATTAACTTCACGACACCAACTTCCTTCTCATTCTTATTATTTATTAACTTTTCTAGTGGGGGATGAAGGCCTACACCTCAATGCTATTAATAAGCTGTAAGCTTAAGCTGACTATTCAACTCATGCCCCAAATGGGAGTCAATGACCAATCACGTGTCCATGATTTTTTTATTTACAACCATAAACAGTCGTGTTTCGCCTAAAATTTATCAACTAAAGTTTATCATAATAAAGAAATCTCCTCCTTTTTAACATTCTGAATAGGTCATAGCATTATTTTGCAGTGACTGACCCTCAAAGAACTACGGCTCCCAGATTGTATATATAGTGCATGGATGTCAGCATAAAGCGCATGCGATAGATAATATAAAAACGTTTGTAACAATTGATAATACCACAAAAAAAAATAAAACCATTGTTTGCATTTTCTTAAACGAATTATTTTCCAGGAAATGACGTTGCAGAAAAATATAATTGACATATTTACATCATAGGGCATCAAATTAATTAATACCTATAACGTTGGTTATAAATTTCTCCACTAGGGTGCATTCTTACGATATTGCGATCTTTTGGCAATAAATAGTATTATGATCTGGTTGCAGTCACCGAACAAAAGAAACAAATTAAGCGTACCAATCGTTTCTCATTTGTTTTCAAACATTGCCGTTTACATTATATATATATATATATATATATATTAAAATAACTATATTTAAATAATGATTTGTGAGTAAACAGCTTAATTTTATTCGTTAAATAGTCCTAACAAATGACACTCTTGATTTCCAAATTCTCCAGATAAATTCACTCCTCACTTCGTGAGTCATGAATTTATCGATAATTTGGAAATCACTCTTGAAATTACTTATGACTATTTAACTCATGCCCCAATGACCAATCACATTTCAATGAATTTTCATTTACAACCAATCACAGTATTTTTTCACCTCGATTTTATCAATTTAATTTTATCATATTAAAATCAAGCTCCTCCTTTTTAACATTCTGAATAGGTCAGAGCATTATTTTGCTGTGACTGACTCTATAAGAAATACGTTGAATATAACAAGTTATATATTAAGATGTACGAATTCTAGAATGCATGTGGCTATCAGGTTGGGTATATAATGCCCGAACGTAACCAGATAGTGCTTGCGGGATATAATATAAAACATTTGTAGCAATTGATTATACAACAACAAAAAATCACTGTCTGCACTTTCTTAAACGTCTTGTTTCCCAGGTAATAACGTTCCAGAAAAATATAATTGACATATTCACATCATAGGACATCAGAAATTAATTAATATACAGTTTGATGTGTTTAATTTTTTCTACACTAGAGTGCACTCTTACAATATTGCGATCCTATTTGGCAATAAATAATATGATCAAGTTGCAGTGAATATACATAACCCCACTTTTATGATTTGTTTTCAAACATCGCCGTTTATATTAATTAGCTATATAAATATTTTAAAATACCGGTAACTATGTTTAAATAATGGATTTTGAGTAAACAGTTTTATTCGTTAAATTGTCCTAACAAATGCCACTCTTGATTTCCAAATTCTCTAGATAAATTCACTCCTCACTTGGTGAGTCGTGAATTTATCGATAATTTGGAAATCACTCGTGGCATTACTTATGATAATATAGTATTAGATTACCAAATCAAAATTGCTAATAAATTGGAATTATTGAAATCTTCAGATGACAATATAGCAAACGAAGAAGAAACTGATGTAAATAAAGAATGGGAGGCTATAAGAAATACTATTAAATGTCCATATCAGAAAGCATTGGTTATTTAAAAAAGAGGCAAAACAAGAAATGTACCGACATTGTAATGGAAAGAAAGCTACCAAAAATGAAATCGTTACACGAGCCAAAAAGGTAAATTTAGAGCAATTGGGTAGTATTAGACGGGTAACTATCAGGTTTAGTAAAAAGGGGGAATACTTGAGAGAGAAGATTAATGATCTTGAAATGAATGCAAATAATGGGAACATTAGAGAATTATATCAGGGAATTAGGATAGAGAAGAAAGGTTTCCAGGCTAGAACAAACATAACTAGGAATGAAAATGGGGATATAATTGCAGATTCTAGGAGTATATTAAATAGATGGAAAAGTTACTTTAATCAGCTAATAAATGTACATACAGAATAGGACATTGAAGAGGATAATTTGCAGACAGCAGAAATGCTAGTCGAAAAACCAAGTGCATTAGAGGTTGAAATGGCGATAGAAAAATTCTTCTTGTATCTTGTAAGCCCATGTTTCCCTTAACAGATATTTAGGCGCTCTCCCCCTACAGGAAATAATTTGAACCATACTAATTTGATTACACTTGTTTTCGTATAGATGCCATTTGAGTGGTCCGTGGTCAGCGCTCCGCCTCATACTGACATCTAGGAAACCAAGGTAGTACTAGGACGGGAACATTCGGTAAATTTTGCTTAGAGGCGTTTTCATTCAGGCTTAAGGATCTTTTACGAGCCACGTTTAAAGTCCCTCCCGGAGGTAGGTAAATGTGTTGGTTTGTTCTAATATTTTATTATTAATAACAATTTTAATGCGAACTGGGTCTTTTCCTAGGAAAGCCATGACTTCAGATTTTTCTGTTGAGATTTTCATGTTGTAGTTTATTGCAATTTGGTGAAAAGAGTGGACTGAACGTTGTAGGTCATCTTCTGAATTCGCTATAAACACAATGTTATTCTGAAGGTCCCGTATTCAAACCCCAGTTTCAACCAATCTGATTTATTTCCTTGGAGTCATGTGCAGTGCTTAACTCACTTGTGCCAAACCCTGTAATTTAAATTTTATTATATTCTATGTTTTTGTTAGTATTAGCTAGTATTAGATCACATCATCTTTGTATTTTGTTTAGTCTGTATTTTAATAATATCTTAAAATTGTAATATGTACGTAATTTTTGTATAATTCTACTATTCGCTGGTTGAGTGGAAGAAAAGGCCTTATGGCCTTAACTCTGCCAGCTAAAATAAAGCATTATTATTATTATTATTATTATTATTATTATTATTATTATTATTATTATTATTATTATTGTTATTGTTATTGTTATTATTATATTCCATAAACTAGCAAAGTGGGATCACATATTTAACTTGCTGAGGAATTTGCTTAGTTTCCGCAGTCCCTGCGCCACGGACATTCTCCTCTGGGCACTCTGTCTCTCTTTAGTACAATATTTTCCTAAGAAATGTAGAAATAAACAACCAACTGAATTAGATAAAATGTGTATTAAATAAATTATAAAATGCAAGTCAGGGCTCACGTGATATGTAATTGAACAGGAAATGCCGCGAAACTGGGACAAGAACCTCTTCCTTCTGACACGGCCTTGCGTGAGGGCACTGTTCCGAAAAACACAATATTACGTAACACAACTGACCTAACATATTTCAATCTATTTTTACACTTCTAAACACATAGGCATAACTAAGTAAATAACTCAATAGCATTATCGATTTTTATATTTCGTTACCTTGCTATTTCATTTGACTATTTAACTCATGCCCCAAAAGGGAGTCAATGACCAATCACGTTTCAATGATTTCTGTTTTACAACCAATCAGAGTCGTGTTTCACGAAATATTTATCAGTGTTAAATTTACCATATTAAAGAATGCTCATCCTTTTTACACGCTTTATATTAGCTTGACCTGTATCTATCTATCTATCTATCTATCTATCTATCTATCTATCTATCTATCTATCTATCTATCTTCTATTATCATCTATCTATCTATCTATCTATGTAACGGAATCTTTAAACGCGATTTTCACCCACTTAAAATCATGGGATCGACTTGAAACTTTGTATACTTGTAGAGGACCCGTGACAATACAATAATTTCATATTTATTTTCTAAAATCCTGGCCATAATCATCAGAAAATCAAAAAACGTGTTTTTGTATCAATGTAACGGAATCTTTCAACGCGATTTTCACCCACTTAGAAACATTCGATCCACTTGAAACTTTATATATGCGTAGAGGACCCGTGACAATACAATAATTTCATATTTTGTTTCTAAAATCCTGGCCAGAATCATCCGAAAATTAAAAAAAAATGAAAACTGGTATAATAGGTTGCGGATTTGTCGAGTTTTTAGTCAATCGTTGTAAGAGCTCAGTTGGTAGAGCAGTGAACTTTAGTGGTATATAATTTCAGTATTCCATATGTCGCTGGTTCAAATCCGGCTGGGAGGGTTTTTATAGAAAAGTATTGATTTTAGCTCATACTACCTAGTATCGAATTTAAAGATATTTACATTTTTATCTTATTCTGTAAAATATTAAAACTAAAAAATACAAAATAAATAATAGTTTTAAAAAACTAAAAGAACACGCTTATTAGAAAACTAAAAAAATGAAAAATAATTTTAATTTCCAATACGCTGGGATAAAATAAAGTGGTCAACAAAAAAATCATCTCCAACACATATAGAATAAAACTAGAGTTATCACAAGAAGAAAATAATTTTACCATCAAAAGCGTGGGGTGATTTTTATGATTTTTACATTTTCTTCTTAGAGAGCTTACTTTTACCAATATCTGTTATTATCAAATATATTAATTGATATAGAGCACCCCACGTTTTTGATGGTAAAATTATTTTCTTTTGTTGATAACTCTAATTTTATTCTATATGTGTTGGAGATGATTTTTTGTTGACCACTTTATTTTATCCCAGCGTATTGGAAATTAAAATTATTAATATTCTGAACAGGTCTGACCATTATTTTGCAGTGACCGATCCTGTAAGAAATACGGCTACCAGATTGTATATATAGTGCATAGATGTCAACACATAGCGCTTGCAGGAGTTAATATAAAAACATTTGTAGCAATTGATTATACCACCAAAAAAAGAAACCACTGTTTGCACTTTCTTAAATGTATTTTTTCCCAGGTAACAATCCAGAAATAATAATTGTCATATTTACATCATACGACATCAGAAATGAATTAATATACAGTTGATGTGTTTCATTTTTTCTCCACTAGAGAGCATTCTTACAATATTGCGTTCCTTTGGCAATAAATAGTATGATCTGGTTGCAGTGATAAACAAAATAAAGCAGATGAAGCGTACCTATCGTTTCTCATTTGTTTTCAAACATCGCCGTTTACATTAAATATATAAATATTTAAAATAACTATATTTAAATAATGATTTGTGAGTAAACAGCTTAATTTTATTCGTTAAATAGTCCTAACAAATGCCACTCTTGATTTCCAAATTCTCTAGATAAATTGGAAATCACTCGTGGCATTACTTATGAAGATTGTTTATTTTATACCATGTCATTCTATGATCTTAAAAAAATATAGGAAAATAGAAGATTACAGTGCTATGTAAGTCTACTTAATATTCACAGAATGCTAAGCG
Source organism: Diploptera punctata (assembly GCA_030220185.1). NCBI lineage: Eukaryota > Metazoa > Arthropoda > Insecta > Blattodea > Blaberidae > Diploptera > Diploptera punctata. Next base: position 3,250,937 of record JASPKZ010003835.1, read on the forward strand.
ACTTCCTCAGTAAAATATTAAAATAAATGAATGCCTTGGCAGGTGTCGCCGTCCTAAACTAAATTACTTTTTTTTTAATTGTAGGCTTTTCAGAATTGAAATTCACAATGGGTTAAGGGGGGTGATGGGTGAAATTTCTATTTCCTACAATTTTTAAGCTACATACTTGATGTTTTGTAGACACATTCACGCGATAACAGGTGATATTATATTAAAGTTTCGTCCTTCTAGGCTTAAAGGGTTTTGAGTTATTGAAGAAAATCCATTTACAAATTTACTTACTTACTTACTTACTTACTCACAGGCACTATCGAACCCGGAGGTTCATGGCCGCACGGACATAAGCTCTCCATACATCCCTATCCTGAGCTAAAGCTGTCCAATCACTCCCTGTATAATCTACTTCCCTCAAATCATAGTTAATGTTATTATCCCACCTCATTCTTGGTCTACCAACTGGGCGTTTTCCCTCTGGCTTTCCTACAAGAAGCTTCCATGCACGTCTTTCATTCCCCATACGTGCAACATGTCCTACCCATCGCAGTCTACGAGACTTAACTGTTCTTATTATATCTGGCTTCCTATAAAGACCATGTAGTTCATTGTTATGTAGTCTTCTCCATTCACCTGTCTGTTCATCTCTCTTTGGTCCAAAAATTTTCCTAAGTACTTTATTCTCAAATACTTGTAATCTCCTTTCCTCTCTTAAAGTAAGAGTCCATGTTTCGCACCCATATAATATAACTGGTAGAATAATAGTTTTATATATTTTCAGCTTAACGTTTTTGAAAGGAGTTGGGACATCAAGAGTCTCTGCAATGCATAATAGCACGCATTTCCAGAATTGAGCCTATGTTTAATTTCTTTGTACATCTCATTCCTATTTGTGATTATTGTTCCTAGGTATTTGAATTCAGCCAATCCTCAAAATTTCCCTCATTTGTCATTAGCTGTCCATTTCCATTATATAATGTATTTCTACGTGTGACCATATATTTAGTTTTACTGATATTTACTTCTAGTCCTAATTTCTTAGTGTTACTCAATAGTGTGTGCGTGTTGGCCTTTAGTATCTCCTCGCTATCGGCCAGTAGTACTACATCATCAGCATAAACTAACAGCTTATTAATACCATTCAGTTGTAAGCCATCCTCATTCTCTAAAGATTTAATGGCATGCTCTAGTACAAAATTAAATAGTAGAGGAGATAGTGCATCTCCTTGCTCAACCCATTCTGGATTTCAAACGTGTCGGAAAACTGTTTGCCTACACGCACCCTACTCTTTGTGACATTTAGACACATTCGTATAAGTCTAACTAACTTTCTAGGAATTCCGAACTCCAACAGGATACTATATAACTTCTCCCTCTTAATTGAATCATATGCTTTTTTTGAAGTCTACATATAGTTGATGTACAGTACCATTATATTCCCATTTCTTTTCTAAAATCTGCCTTATACTAAAAATCTGATCTGTTGTAGACCTGTTTCTTCTAAATGCACATTGATGATCTCCTAGAATGTCATCAATATAGGGAGTAAGTCTGCTTATTAATATATTTGTTAGAATTTTGTACGAAGTTGAAAGTAATGAGATGCCCCTGTAGTTGATGAAATCAGTTTTATCCTCTTTCTTATAGACTGGTATATGATGATGAATTCTTTTCATTCACCCGTAAGAGCTTCCTTTTCCCAAATAATACTAAGCAACCGGCGTATCAGTCCATCAATTTTTCTCCCTCTGATTTTATCAGCTCTGCTGGGATTTCATCTGAATCTGATGCTTTATACAGCTTAATTTTTTCTATCATCGGCCGCGGTGGACTAGTGGTTATGCTCCTTGCTTCTAGTCCCGAGGGTCGCGGGTTCAAACACGGCCGGGGTCGATGGATTTTTTTAGGATGGAAAAATCCAAGGAGCAATTTCTCCAGGAGGGACTTTAAACCGTGGGTCGGGAGTCTGAAGATTTTCAGGCTCGTAAAATATGCTTAAGCCTGAATGAAAAGGCCTCTAAGCTAAATTTACCGAATTTTCCTGTCCTAGTACTACCTTGGTTTCCTAGATGTCAGTACGAGGCGGAACGCTGACCACGGACCACTCCAATGACATCTATACGAAAACAAGTATAACTAAACTAGTGTGGTTCAAATTCTTCCCTGTAGGGGGAGAGCGCCTAAATCTCTGTTAAGGGAAACATGGGCTTACAAGATACAAGAAGATATTACTTAAAACCTTGTGTCTAGTTATACAATAAGTAGGTTCATTTCCGCATTCATTAAGGCTTTCCATTGGTTCCTCAACGAAAACATAGCTTGGGTCTTCCTAACGGTCATTATCTGAATGTGAGGTGTGGGTGATGTTGTGATTTGTAACTTGGGACGTATTGATCACCGGGCGCGCATGCGCTCTCTTTACAATAACACGTTTCACAACAAACAATATCTTCATGCGACGGCATTCAACTGTTTTACAAAACCGCTTTGTTACTTTCGCTTATACAGAGTGATCCAGTGCCTTTGTAGCTTTATTTTGTTACAGAAACCAAAGTTTTTATCTGTGCATGCACGAAATAAAATTGCTAAATGAGAGAATGTATTTCATGTGTAGAACATATGGTTCAGAGACGTAAAGCAAGAACAATCGACAAATTATATTAAACAGAAATGCACTTCTAGCGACGATTTTGAAGAAACAGAAAATTGACAGTGCCTGTCTTAACGTATGTAAAAGAGAATTGAACTGTTAACCGTTCAGACAGAAGACAAATAGAAACTGCAGAAATGAAGTTCTTACGTTCAGTAGCAGGTGCGACAATTTTCGACAGAAAAAGAAATGAAGACTTAAATATTTTTAATTTAACAAATATAATTGACAACGCGAGAAACAACTGGTATTAGCATGTTAAAATAATCCCTCAGCTGTTATTAAAGTACAAACCAATAGGACATAGAAGTGTTGGACGCCCATTTACTAGATGGGAATATTCATTAAATCCCACTTGATGTGAAAACAGGCCAAAAGGTCTAATTTCATAAAGCAGAAGAAGAAGAATTTAGGAACAATGTTAAAAGAAAAGTATTAATGATATTAAACATGTCAAAGCAAAAATCGAGGTGTTGCTGTGTCGTGGACACGGCCGTATGTTTTCGTAAATACGTGTACATAACGAGTAATATTTTCTTCGAGCATATTATATGTATGTGGTCGGCCCAGCTGCAGATATACTGGCGCCGTCGTTGATCCGCTCGGACCATTCATTCTTTTACGTTCCCGACACCGCTGCATGCTGTCATATGGTACCACTAGATTGCTCTTGATAACCCCTTTCCATCCTATACGATCTCTGGACTCTGGGATGGAGACGCATAGTTGGGGCGGTAGCAACTGTGTGTACTTATTTAAGTCCAAATAAATAAAAAAAACCCTGTGCCATCGGCGACAATATTGAGTGTTAATTACACTCATCCCCGGGAAATGAGCTCATTGCAGGGGCAATGTAAAACTATCCGTACTCTCTTCCAGACCTGTTTTATTTATTTTTAAAAGTTGGGTTTCAAGCGAATAGTGATCTGTATGTAACAAAATGGCGGAAGCAGTTAGTCAAGTCATTAACCCTTAAATTCGTAACGTATCCTTTTGGATACATCAGTGAGTTTAATTAATTTATTATTTTAAATAAATCAGAAGAAAACGAACAAAAAATAAACCACTTAAATGTGTGTCCAATCATACAATATACACAATAATAACAGTTATACAAGATTACGTTTTCAGTGCGGTCCGCCACATTCAAATATCTAACTGAAGAAATTTGTTTTTTGACAATTTAAGGGTTAATAGCAGTGCAGAAAAACAGTTATTGTACATGTGTAAATACATTCCACCTCAGTTCCGTGAATTCTAATCAGAATCTTAGAGAAATTGAGAGACACAAAGAATGTAACGAAATAACATTAAATTGAAAAAAAAAAATACTGTAAACTGATTAAGACAAATGTTTCTAACTGAATCAGTGTGAAATATGTATTTTTTGTTTCTTATTGTAGCATTTATAGTTAAATATGTGTTAGATACTCTATAGAGATAGATCACTTTTGTATTCAATTCTGTATTAAATTGTTAATATTTAGTTATTAGCAAGTTATTTTGCATTCAAATTGTCTGTATATGTTTCCAATAGGAGGAGAGATTAAAATGTATGTGATATAATAAAGGTAACAGCCTCAAAATGAACATTATACGTTTTTTTGTTTAGTTTGTAGGTTAGATCTGTTTTCGGGGCAACTATTCAATTCTATTCTTCATTTTATTAGCTATAACAAACAATTTTTGTTTTAGATAAAATGAAGAAAGTTCACTGAGAAAAAGCAAATATGTGATGCATCGCGCGCGCCCATCGCAGTCTACGAGACTTAACTGTTATTATATATGACTTCCTATAAAGGCCATGTAGTTCATTGTTATGTAGTCTTCTCCATTCACCTATCTGTTCATCTCTCTTTGGTCCAAAAATTTTCCTAAGAACTTTATTCTCAAAAAGTCGTAATCTCATTTCTTCCCTTAAAGTAAGAGTTCATGTTTCGCACCCATATAATATAACTGGTAGAATAATAGTTTTATACGTTTTCAGTTTAACGTTTTTTGAAAGGAGTTGGGACATCAAGAGTCTCTGTAATGCACGCATTTCCAGAATTGAGCCTATGTTTAATTTCTTTGTGCATCTCATTCCTATTTGTGATTATTGTTCCTACGTATTTGAATTCAGCCACTTCCTCAAAATTTCCCTCATTTGTTATTAGCTGTCCATTTCCATTATATAATGCATTTTTACGTGTGACCATATATTTAGTTTTATTGATATTAACGCTACCTTTTGTATATATTTTTGTAATACATTGTACATAGTATAGATAAAGGGCAGTGGTTTTAGTTCCCCCACTTACTTACTTACTTACTCACTGGCACTATCGAACCCGTAGGTTCATGGCCGCGCGGACATAAGCTCTCCATACATTCCTATCCTGAGCCAATACTTTCCAATCATTCCCTGTATATTCTACTTCCCTCAAATCGTAGTTAATGTTGTTCTCCCACCTCATTCTTGGTCTACCAACTGGGCGTTTCCCTTCTGGCTTTCCTACAAGAAGTTTCCATGCACGTCTTTCATTCCCCATACGTGCAACATGTCCTGCCCATCGCAGTCTATGAGACTTAATTGTTCTTATTATATCTGGCTTCCTATAAAGACCATGTAGTTCATTGTTATGTAGTCTTCTCCATTCACCTGTCTGTTCATCTCTCTTTGGTCCAAAAATTTTCCTAAGAACTTTATTCTCAAATACTCGTAATCTCCTTTCCTCCCTTAAAGTAAGAGTCCATGTTTCGCACCCATATAATATAACTGGTAGAATAATAGTTTTATATATTTTCAGCTTAACGTTTTTTGAAAGGAGTTGGGACATCAAGAGTCTCTGCAATGCATAATAGCACGCATTTCCAGAATTGAGCCTATGTTTAATTTTTTTGTGCATCTCATTCCTATTTGTGATTATTGTTCCTAGGTATTTGAATTCAGCCACTTCCTCAAAATTTCCCTCATTTGTCATTAGCTGTTCATTTCCATTATATAATGTATTTCTACGTGTGACCATATATTTAGTTTTACTGATATTTACTTCCAGTCCTAATTTCTTAGTGTTACTCAATAGTGTGTGCGTGTTGGCCTTCAGTATCTCCTCGCTATCGGCCAGTAGTAAGTTCCCCCACTAGGTAGGTAATTTGTAATATTTCACTAGAGTTATTTATAGGTTGGCAACCCGGAAGTTCAGGAAATTGAACTTTCAATCATGGTAGCCATTGCTGTAAGTACGGCAGAACACAGTATCGTGCAAAAAATAAATTGGAGTCGCTGAGAAATTGTTGTAGTTTAGGCGGTTATTGCGTGACGAAGTTTTTATTTATAATCAGTGTTAACAAGAGTTTTAACGTGCCTCCTGTGTCAGGCTGGTACAAGATCGCGTGTTCTGCGTGTTATTGATGCTTTATGCAAATTCATTTCACCCCCCCCCAAGTCATGCGCTGCGTCTTCCACGAGCAATTGTTCATATCAGTCTGTGGATCCCATTTCTCCCTGCTCACTTATCTCTGCATCGTTCAGTTCAGTGAACTGTTCCTCTATCAAATCACTACCTATTTAAACCTTAATCTAGTAATGTATCTGTAAGATACATCCATCTCATATATTTAATATTGTTTCACTCTGACCAGATGATGATCCGAATTACAGTCTGTCCCTCTAACTGATCTAACATCAATGATGCTACTGTGCCAGCGTTTATCCACTAATACATGATCTATCTGGTTCCGAGTTTCTCCATCTGGGGACGTCCAGGTGTATTTATGAATATCCTTATGCTGAAATGTTGTGCTCTTAACAATCAGATTCTTTGATGTGGCAAATGTGACTAATCTAACCCCGTTGTCGTTACTATCTTCATGAAGACTGAATTTGCCTATTGTTGGTTTGAATATATCTTCCCGCCCCACTTTTGCATTAAAATCTCCTAAGACAATTTTCATATGATATCGTGAAAGGCTATCAAATAAGCATTCTAATTCTTCATAGAACTCATCCTTGATCTTGTCATCTTTATCTTCTGTGGGGGCATGTACATTTACAATTATAAAATCATGTCGTTTACCCTTTAGAATTATGTATGATATCCTATCACTAACAAACGTAATATCTCGGATAGCGGACCCAATGTTCAATTCTCGTGTAATGGCTGGACGATAAAAATATAACTTGCCTTTTTTTTACCGTAAAATTCATTAATTAATAAGTTCGCAAGAAGACTCCTCACTGTCATCTGTTGCGGCTCAAGAAGCGTGCATTATGACGTCACATAGTAATCGCGCGGAATTTGTCGGTAATGCAGATGACTACACATTTGACATAAAAAGTTCTTATAACCCGATCGCAGCGCCATCTACCCGATCCACTTGTGAATCTAAACCATCCAGACCCACTCAAACACACACAAAATTTCATCAAAATCGGTCTGGTCGTTTAGGCAGTAAACCTTCACATCTAATTGTCTGATTTCGCTATTTTTGGATAATACCTACTAAGTCAGTACAATACCTACTTCGGTTTATTTTAATAGGATATACTGAGTTTCGTTGTGAAACATCGAAAATTGTGACCGCTAGAGCGATTTTTAAATTTTCACTTCAGGTGAACTCCTACACCTAATGGTTTTAGAGGGTCCAATTGTGAATCTAAACCATTCAGGGGTCCAATCTGACACACACACTATTTCATCAAAAGCGGTCCATTGTTTAGGCAGTTTTTAATTTCGGATTTCAAGTAAACCTCCACTTCTAATTGTCGGATTTCGATCATTTTTTGACAATACCTACCTCGGTTTGTTTCAATACGATATACTGAGTTTCGTTGTGAAACATCGAAAAATGTGACCGCTAGAGCGATTTTTAAATTTTCCCTTCAGGTGAACTCCTACATCTAATGGTTTTAGAACATAATAGGTAACGTCTAACATTCGCCGCATCTGAAAACCCGTTTATATAAATTTTCACGAAGATCGGCTGAACGCTTTAGAAGACTATAAAAGACAAACAGACAGACATACATTAATTTTTATAAATATAAATAAACAATAGGAATGAAACGAGTAGAATTTATTTAAATTTATGTCAAATTACACAATAATGTACAATAATAACTTAGAGTTTTTACATAATTTTGTTTTCATTGCGGTCCGTAACTTTTAAATAACTGGCAGAAGAAATTACTGTTTTGTCAATTTATCGGTTAATAATGAATATTTGATTCTTTATGGAGTGTGAATTCGGCCGCGGTGGTCTAGTGGTTATGTTCCTTGATTCTGGTCCCGAGGATCGCGGGTTCAAACCCGGCCGGGTTCGATGGATTTTTTAGGATGGAAAAATCAAGTAGCAAGTCCTCCGGGACGGACTTTAAGCCGTGGGTCCCGAGTATGAACATTTTCAAACTCGTAAAAGATCCTTAAGTCCGAATAAAGAGGCCTCTAAGTAAATTTTACCGACCTTAATCCTAGTAATACCTTAGTTGTGTACTAGATGTCTCATTGGGTCGGTGTGTTGACCGCATACCATTCATGACATCTGTAGGGAAACAAGCGTAACTAAATTAACTTATCTAGTAACTCCTAACAAAGAAGAAATTGACTCCAGCATTGGTCTGTTGGGCCATTGTAGATAGATACAAGGTTACAATCTACATAGGCCCGTATAAAAACGAAGGTATGTCTGTCATTTATAAGCTTCTAAACCGTTCAAACCGATCTTCGTGAAAATTTGTATGTACAGGTTTTCAGATGCGACGAGTGTTTAGCCGTTATCTATTATGTTCTAAAATAATTAGATGTATGAGTTCACCTGAAACGAAAATTTAAAAATCGCTCTAGCGATCGCAATTTTCTATGTTTCACAACAAAACTCGGAATCAACTTTTATAAGATTCATGATGTGTTCCGTTGAGGTATTATTCAAAATTAATATAAAATTATGGAATATTCACCTGAAAGGTCCGTCTCCTCAACTTAATTAATCATTAACTGTAGCGCTTTCGAGACTTGTTCCATCATCGGCAGGATTCAAAACTGGTGTTTCACTGAAGATCTGGTAGAGGGGGTTGCATGTATTGGGTTCGTTTTCGTTTATCAGGCTGTCGTTGTTGTGAGCTGCTTTCATGATTTCCATCTCTTCGAGTACGTTTATCTTCGCTGGATTATTTTCTCTGTGCATTACTGTTAGGGTGTTTTCAATATTTAACATGCGATGTCCTTCATGGATAACGTGTTTTGCATAGCTTGATTTCCCTTCTGTGTGAATGAAGTCTCGAAAATGTTCTTTGAATCTGATGTTAAAACTCCTGTTTGTCCTTCCTATATAAAATTTGTTGCAGTCCTTACATGTCAGTTTATAAACTCTTTGCTGTTGAAAATGTTATTTTCTTCAATGTTATTGTTTATTATTATTAACTCGGAATATACTATTAAAATGAAGCAAATTAGGTATTATACAAAATGACTGAAATCCGAGGAGGTTTACTTGAAATCCGAAATTAAAACTGCCTAAACAACTGGACCGATTTTGAATGACATTTTCTGTGCGTGTGTGTTTGTGAGTCGGTCCCTGGATGGTTTAGATTCACAACTGGACCCTATAAAATCATTAGGTGTAGGAGTTCACATGAAGTGAAAATTTAAAAATCGCTCTAGCGGGCAAAAATTTCGATGTTTCACAACGAAACTCAGTATATCCTATTAAAATAAACCGAGGCAGGTGTTATCCAAAAATGAGCGAAATCAGACAATTAGAAGTGGAGGTTTAGCTGAAATCCGAAATTAAAAACTGCGTAAACGACTGGACCAATTTTGATAAAATTGTATATGTGTGTTTGAGTGGGTCCCTGGACAGTTTAGATTCACAATTGAACCGGTAGATGGTGCTGCGATCGGGTTTAGGATTTTTTATGTCAAATGTGTAGTCATCTGCATTACCGACATATTCCGCGCGACTACAGTGTGACGTCATAATGCAAGCTTCTTGAGCCAGAACAGATGACAGTGAGGAGTTTTCTTGCGAACTTACTAATTAGTGAATTTTATGGTGAAAAAGTAACTTAAATTTTTATCGTCCGGCCATGACACGAGAATTGAGCGTTCGGGCATGATGACGTCTCCGGGTCCGCTGGTAATATATAAAGATGTAAGCATTATATTAATTTCGAGATGAGTTCCACTTGTATTGGAAACAAACTTGCATAAGAGATTACTCCCTCAACTTAGTGTATTGGGGGACTATGGCACTACTTTTACCCGCCATATGACTGAATTGTGTACAGAACTGTCATCGATAGAAACATTGTTCTTAGGTAACATCGCATTTTACAGGAAATAAGTCTGAATACAACATAAATGGTGCCAGTAATTAGGAACTTCCTCTATTTCTTGTTTCTTTGTGACAAAAATATAATAATAATAATAATAATAATAATAATACTGATAATAATAATAATAGTCCACCGCTGTGGTCTCGAGGTAGCGTGCTGCCTTGTCACGCAGCGGGCCCAGGTTCGATCCCCGGTCGGGGCAGTTTTTCTGGGTGAGGTTTTTATCGGGGTTTTTCCTCACCTGTAAGACAAATGTGAGGAAAACTTTAAGGCCCAAACGGCCCCGGAAATCATATGGCCATCATCATCATCCATATCATTATCATTCTTACCATTATCATTATCACCACATCTACACAATTCCCTAGTAAAGCTGCAAGCATAGCATGAAAATGCTATGATTGCAGTGAAGGACCTGCCTTCGGGCAGAATTACTATGGATGGATACTAATAATAATAATAATAATAATAATAATAATAATAATAATAATAATAATAATAATAATAATACTTACTTACTTACTGGCACTATCGAACCCGTAGGTTCATGGCCGCTCGGACATAAGCTCTCCATATATCCCTATCCTGAATAATAATAATAATAATAATAGTAATAATAATAATAATGATAATAATGCTTTATTTTAGCTGGCGGAGTTAAGGCCACTCAACCAGTGAATAGTAAAATTATACAAAAATTACGTACATATTACAATTTTAAGATATTATTAAAATACAAACTAAACAAAATACAAAGATGATGTGATCTAATACTAACAAAAACATAGAATATAATAAAATTCTTCTTCTTCTTCCTTTCATGTGATAGACCTAGTGGTCTGTTCCGGTCTCAATCCAACGTTTGAAGGGTCTGCCCAGAGATCTCTTGCCTGGTGGTTGGTAATTTAAGATCTGACGTGGTATTCTTGTTCTGCTCATTCTTCTTACGTGGGATTTCCAGTTGTTTCTGTATTTTTGTACATATTCCATGACTGATTCTGTTTGTAATTTGAGACTTTTTATTAAGGGAAGGCATCACAACAGGTTAGTGGCCTGAAGTTAGCAAGTCCAGTGGTGGGGTTGGCACCTTAGGCCTCTGGACAGGCGTGGTTATGATACAGCATTTACTCTGTATCTTGATGGAACCGTGACTCGGTCCCCATAGCCAGGTTGCACCACGAGCAGGTGGGGTTGGGATTTAGATACGAGAGTTTATGTAGAATGCACTTCATCTTTTGTAACCCATAATAACATTAAAATGATATACAATAAAATTAAGTAAGTCAACAGTGGTTTTGTTGCCCTTGATATACGATTAATTTCGGATATATTTATGCTCACAATTCATGAAACTATCAATGATTTTGGAAGATTTGCTCTGTTTTTTTTAAAATCTTTATTTTCATTTTACACTACAAAAATCGGAAAATATGAAAAGAAATAACACATATATTTATAATGTCAATTGTTTTTTTTTTTTTGAAAAATTAGTATACACTGACGTAAATAGAAAGAAAAAATGTCGAAAACCCATGTTATACTTCAGTGAAACACCTTTTATAAGATTTTCTTCTATAATTTTTTAGGGGACAATCTGTTATTAAAGACCAGCAGTAATCTGCCATCATGTGACGGTCCCATTTACCCTGATACCTGTCCTCTATTACTTTTAGATCCTGGTGAAAATGCACTCCCTGTTCGTCGCTATAATTTCCTAAATTATCCGGAAATGTATCCAGGTGACTGTGGAGAAAGTGTAACTTTATACTCATATTTGCTCCCAGAATCTTGAAGCTTATCAACATGTTTTACACAATTTCTTTATAATTTGGTGTTTTATAGTTACCTAGGAAATGTTCTACTACCAATACAAAACCCTTCCAAGCTTCACTTTCCGGAAGTCATAACTTTGATAAAATTTGCATCTTTCATCAATTGCCGAATTTGAGGACCATCAAATATTCCGCCTTTTAACTTTTACAAACTGAGCTTAGGAAATTTTCTGCAAATATATTTGAAACATTTTCCTTCCTTGTCCAACGCTTTGACGAATTGTTTTATCACATCCAGATGCACGTCGTGAGTACTTTAATTTTGTCAAATAACTGAGATCATGGCCGATGTGCGGAGTGAGGGGTGTGAGAGTGGGGATCACGTGATGTTTGTATGCGTGAAAAAATGCGCAGAAATCAAATGATGACTGGAAACATAAGTTTTATTAGTAACAAGCCGAGTACTGTTCAAGATATAAGATACGCAAAAACCATAAAAACTAGAGCACATTCAGCACTTTCATGAATATATTCGTAAACTGCGCACTTGAAAACATAGAAATTCGCTGAGATATCCAGGGCAACAATGTTTTTTTGTAGAGTTGTGTTATTTATAGAATGCTGTATCAGTTGTTATGCAGTTAATGTTTTCATTGTGTGGAACTTAAGATATCAGTTAATTTGTATTTAAATAATGATAGCGATAGGAAGTGAGTTCCAGCTCTGGCCATAGGCATATATATGGACCTACCCGATTAGAATCAGATATCAAAAGACAGGTGAATGGAGCAGACTACATAACAGTGAGCTACATGATTTTTATGGGAAACCAGATGTAATAAGAACAGTTAGTCTCGTAGACTACGATGGGCAGGACATGTGGCACGAATGGGGAATGAAAGAGGAGCTTGGAAACTCCTTGTAGGAAAACTAGAAGGAAAGCGCCCAGTTGGTAGACCAAGAATCAGGCGAAAGAATAACTAATCATAATTTGAAAGAAGTTCATTATACAGGGTATGATTCGAAAAACGTGAGCTGAGCCATGAACCTAAGGATTTCAACACTGCTAGTGAGTTAGTTATACCAATTTTCATATTTACTTCAAATTTTCGTAATTTTTAAACACACATTTTCTCTATTTTACTGCCTATTTACTGGATTTTAAGTGCCTATTTTAGCCTAAATATATTCCTGGAATTCCCGGGCTCTTGTCATAACAAAACAAAACTGACGCAGTAAATGTTACGCTTGCGCAACGCGAAATTCGCTGTCTTCTTCACAAACAAGTGACTAACGCAGTAGAGGCAACAAGGTTAACTTTGGTTCTAGATTTGGAAGATACCAGTAAACTGTACTTACCGCCTACAGTATGTACTTCACTATCAACATGCGACCCCGGCGCAAAAATAGCAGCTGCCCCCCCCTTTTTTACGGAATTTATCCACAACAACAAAATAATACAATAAGGGAAATAATCTTCTTCTTCTTCATCTTCTTCCGAATGCAGTACTGGGTGATGATGCCCGTTCTGCGACTACAAAAACTGATCTTTCCATCGGTTGAAGGGTCTTCCGAGGTCTCTTTTGCCTTTAGGGTTGAGGTGGTAAATCATCTTTGGTAAACGGGAATTTGACATTCTCTGGACGTGTTGGAACCATTTAATCTGATAATTTTGTATATGTTCAACCATTTCCCTACTATTCCACTGCATCCTTATCTCATCACTTTTCATTCTATCCCTTAATGTTACTCCAGTTAGTGATCGGAGGAATCTCATTTGTGAACTATTAATGCGGGATTTATCTTTTGCTCGAAGGGAAATAATGAATGTAGAAAAGGATATTATGGAAGAGATTGAAGATATCCAATTAAGATGGTATGGACATATAATGAGAAGAAGGGACACACAAGCAAACAAAGAAGTATTGAAATGGATACCTCCTGGAAAAGGAAAACGTGGTAGACCAAAGCCAATGTGGATAAAGGGAATTCAAGACAACATGAAGAAGATAAATATGACAGAGGCAGACACGCAAGATCGGGAAGGTTTTAGGCTATAAAGAGAGTTGTAGTAGTAGGACTTTATTAGACAAAAAGTAAGATATTTACAATATTATTTACAAATATGGGTCGCACGGGCAGTAAGCCGTACGTGCTGTTGACAGTCCGTTACAAGTAATAATTGGTACTAGTGTAAAGAAAAATAAACAACAAAAACAGCAATAACATTACAATTACATAAAGAAAACACAATAATAATATTACAATTAAATAATAACACAATAGCATTATACACTAATTAATTTATATATAATTGTTAATAATTAATGGTATTGCATTTTGATAACATATATTTATTCATGAATGAGTGTTGTCCTTATTTTTCGCGTTTTGTCCAGAAATTTACCGAGGTTTATCCAATTTTCTGGATTTACCAATAACTCGTAGCATGCCAATCTTTCCCGATTTGAATTTAGAAATCTTTCCGGTAATAACTGAGTTGTAATACTCAACCCCTTCATCCTTTGTAGTGAAAAACGTGTTTTCTCGGAACTTTTTGTACGCTTAAATGACTTACCGCTGCCTAAACCATAACATGTACACCAAATGAATATCTTAAAAAATCCCGGGCAGCATATGTTTATCTTTTACGGATAACTCTCAATAACCATTTTTGTTTTTCAACTCATTTATGCCAAGAAGATCGGGAAAAATTACATTCCCGGACAACGCCGGGTAATCATCACAGGGTATCTAAAAATAATTACGATATAAATGTATAATTATTTTTCTTTTTACTTATTCAACTAAATGTAAAAACGCATTATAATTTATTTAGGCGTAGCACCACACGTCGGGTATTAGCTATTGCTTTATAAATCTTTAATTTGTCTATTGCATTTCAGCCTCTAACGCGCTTTGTCCGCAGAGAAATATTTCTGCATTCTGTAAATCATCCTTTCGAATGTATGTTTTTCTTGTACATTTAATAGTTGATTCCATTAATTTTTCCATCTATTTAATAAAATCTTAGAATCTAAGATCATATTCTTCCCAATTTACATTCCTAATTTATTAATTAAATAAAAATAAAACTTAGTTTTATTTGATTTTCATATTTATTTAAGATATAATTCAGTGACAGCTGTTTCGGTACACTGAATTATATCTTAAATAAATATGAAAATAAAAAAAAACATAGTTTTATTTTTGTTTAATTAATTAATATGGATTTTCATCAAGTAAACACCAACTCAATTGATTATTCCTAATTTTATTCGTTATAGCCTGAAACCCTTCTATATTAATTCCCTCATTTTTTTTTTCGTTTATTCCAAGCTTGTTAATCTTTTCCCTCAAATATTCCCTCATTTTATTCTTTAAAAATCTTGTGGTTTATTGTCTAATGTTACCCAACTGTTCTAAATGTACTTAATTTGGCTTGTATATGCGGTTCATTTTGGTAGTTTGCAAAACAATGATCTCTCTGTACATTTGTTTGGGTCAGTAATAACAGAATTGTAAGATCAGGCATAACATTGTGTTGCAGTGACTTGGCCAGCAACAATATCACAGAGCTGACAGAGGGCGCGTTTGCTGATCTGCTGCACCTGGAAGAGCTGTGAGTATCAGTTGATAATTGTGTTGTTAATTAATAATTACTATATAAATTGTCAGGAACAGAATGTCTAGAAGAACTGTGATACAGTATCAGCCACATTGGATCGTTTGAGGAAGAACTACTCGAGAACAGCAGCATTTCTTCCAGATCATAAGTAATTTTAAAATTAACACATGGAAGGATAAATACATTAATTAAGAATAGAAACTGTATTTTATTATTATTATTATTATTATTATTATTGATAACTTTCGCCCAGTATTGAATTACGACGCTAATGATCTGACTGATGATAACTGATTCCCGTTCGTCCCACTGCGGAGACGCGGGTGCTTCCCTAGTGGGAAATTTTCTTAACGATACCAATTCATTTACTCTTATTTCCCTACAGATGTCATAAATGAGACATCTAGTAGGCAACTGACCTCTGTTTCCAAGCTCAAGGTTCTTTTACGAGCCTGATAATTTGCAGAGTCGGGACTCACAGCTTGAAGTCCCTCCCCGAGGACTTGTTCCTTGAATTCTTCCATCGATTATTAAATAATGTAGTTAAATAAAATAATAACTAATTACCTATATATTTTGAATGTTGTGTGGTATTGCAGGGTTCTGACAGACAACACGCTGAGACACATTCACCACAGAGCGTTCTACAGCAACAAGAAGCTCAAGCGCCTGTGAGTACACGTGCCCTCAGTACTTCACAATCAATTTACAACATACTCATTTTCTCAAATATGTAACTAACTAATGAACAGGGAAATTATTTTAAGGTGCAAATTTTCACAGTAATATAATGTAGGGTTAAAAACTATAATATAGTTACCTTGTAGGCCCTTCTCCTCAACTTAAGTTCTTTTAAAACTCTGTAGGCCTTTCGGGACTAGTCCCATCTTCAGCAGAATGCATTAGGTCCGTTCTTGTTGACCCTTGTTGAATCACTGACTTGGTTGTGAGAATTTTGTACAGAGGAGTGTGTGGATTAGGTGTGTATTCATTGAGAATCAGGTTGTTGTTGATTTCTCTTAGGATTGCGATTTCCTCCAGTATATTTATTCTCGTTGGAATGTTTTCTCTATGTACTATTGTGAGGGTGTTATCGATGTTATGCATATGGTGTCCAGCTTGAATTACATGTTTTGCGTAACTTGATTTTCCTCCATTGTAAACGAAATCTCTGAAATGTTCCTTGAATCTAATGTTGAAGCTTCTGTTGGTTTTCCCAATGTAGAATTTATTGCAGTCTGTACGTGTTAATTTGTAGATGCCTTTATTGTTGAATTCATCTCTGTACAAAATTCTCACAACCAAGTCAGTGCTTCAACAAGGGTCAACAAGAGCGGACCTAATGCATTCTGCTGAAGATGGGACTAGTCCCGAAAGGCCTACAGAGTTTTAAAAGAACTTAAGTTGAGGAGACGGACCTACAAAGCAACTATATTATAGTTTTTAACCGTACATTATATTACTGTGCACTAATACCTCAACGGAAAATCACCATGAATTTTACTAGTGCAAATTTTGGTGGTAAAAGGGGGAAGAAAGGTTCTGAAAATACATAGAAAAAGGTGCAAAAAAGGTGCTGCTGAAACAATTGAATTAAGGTTTAAACCAATTACATTAACTCAGTTTATATAACCATGCGCATCATTTTGCACCAAATGTTTCTTCTTTGTAGAGTCCATAAGAGGTAATTCATAGTTGTTTAGTTTATTGCAATATTTACTTCGCAGATGGAAGATCGAAGAATGATGCAATCAGTTTCGTTAAATTGCGTTTTGAATTGTTCTGAAAGTGCATACAACTTATCCTTCTTAACATTCGCCATGTTATTGTTGTGAAAACCCAGTTGTAACACTAATAAAAATACGTTGTGGTTCAGACTAGTAAAACACAGCCAACAACAAGTCGGTAGATAGAAAACTGTTAAATTATTGCCAGTTTTAACTGAACTTACTTTAAACTGTTACAGCAACACTGTTCACATTTAAATTTGACTTCACAGCTGCAGATTGTTGCTGTGATATAAATTACTCGTGGTTTACATAAATTATATTTTAATATGTATTATTTACTATTGTTGACATCACAGCTGCAGATTAGCCATTGTTTCTGGGGTATAAATTACGTAAATTATATTTTAATATTTATTATTTACTATTGTTGACATCACAGCTGCAGATTAGCCATTGTTTCTGGGGTATAAATTACGTAAATTATATTTTAATATGTATTATTTACTATTGTTGGCATCACAGCTGCAGATTAGCCATTGTTTCTGGGGTATAAATTACGTAAATTATATTTTAATATGTATTATTTACTATTGTTGGCATCACAGCTGCAGATTAGCCATTGTTTTGGGGTATAAATACGTAAATTATATTTTAATATTTATTATTTACTATTGTTGACATCACAGCTGCAGATTAGCCATTGTTTCTGGGGTATAAATTACGTAAATTATATTTTAATATTTATTATTTACTATTGTTGACATCACAGCTGCAGATTGACCATTGTTTCTGGGGTATAAATTACGTAAATTATATTTTAATATGTATTATTTACTATTGTTGGCATCACAGCTGCAGATTAGCCATTGTTTCTGGGGTATAAATTACGTAAATTATATTTTAATATGTATTATTTACTATTGTTGGCATCACAGCTGCAGATTAGCCATTGTTTCTGGGGTATATATAATTACGTAAATTATATTTTAATATGTATTATTTACTATTGTTGGCATCACAGCTGCAGATTAGCCATTGTTTCTGGGGTATAAATTACGTAAATTATATTTTAATATGTATTATTTACTATTGTTGGCATCACAGCTGCAGATTAGCCATTGTTTCTGGGGTATAAATTACGTAAATTATATTTTAATATGTATTATTTACTATTGTTGGCATCACAGCTGCAGATTAGCCATTGTTTCTGGGGTATAAATTACGTAAATTATATTTTAATATGTATTATTTACTATTGTTGGCATCACAGCTGCAGATTAGCCATTGTTTCTGGGGTATAAATTACGTAAATTATATTTTAATATGTATTATTTACTATTGTTGGCATCACAGCTGCAGATTAGCCATTGTTTCTGGGGTATAAATTACGTAAATTATATTTTAATATGTATTATTTACTATTGTTGGCATCACAGCTGCAGATTAGCCATTGTTTCTGGGGTATAAATTACGTAAATTATATTTTAATATGTATTATTTACTATTGTTGGCATCACAGCTGCAGATTAGCCATTGTTTCTGGGGTATAAATTACGTAAATTATATTTTAATATGTATTATTTACTATTGTTGGCATCACAGCTGCAGATTAGCCATTGTTTCTGGGGTATAAATTACGTAAATTATATTTTAATATGTATTATTTACTATTGTTGGCATCACAGCTGCAGATTAGCCATTGTTTCTGGGGTATAAATTACGTAAATTATATTTTAATATGTATTATTTACTATTGTTGGCATCACAGCTGCAGATTAGCCATTGTTTCTGGGGTATAAATTACGTAAATTATATTTTAATATGTATTATTTACTATTGTTGGCATCACAGCTGCAGATTAGCCATTGTTTTTCTGGGGTATAAATTACGTAAATTATATTTTAATATGTATTATTTACTATTGTTGGCATCACAGCTGCAGATTAGCCATTGTTTCTGGGGTATAAATTACGTAATTATATTTTAATATGTATTATTTACTATTGTTGGCATCACAGCTGCAGATTAGCCATTGTTTCTGGGGTATAAATTACGTAAATTATATTTTAATATGTATTATTTACTATTGTTGGCATCACAGCTGCAGATTAGCCATTGTTTCTGGGGTATAAATTACGTAAATTATATTTTAATATGTATTATTACTATTGTTGGCATCACAGCTGCAGATTAGCCATTGTTTCTGGGGTATAAATTACGTAAATTATATTTTTAATATGTATTATTTACTATTGTTGACATCACAGCTGCAGATTAGCCATTGTTTCTGGGGTATAAATTACGTAAATTATATTTTAATATTTATTATTTACTATTGTTGACATCACAGCTGCAGATTGACCATTGTTTCTGGGGTATAAATTACGTAAATTATATTTTAATATTTATTTAATATTGTTGACTTCTGATTAAGATTTTAAAAATATGTTCAAGAAGAAAAAAAAATACATTTTTCTGTCCTATCTTTTAAAAACACAGAGAAGAGTGGAGGAAACGGTGCTGAAGCAAAAAAAAAAAGGGGGGGCAAAATATAGTAATCTCAGGAAAAGGTGCAACAAATTGTGTTGATTTCACTTCATTTCATCCCTCCAAACACATTTATTGAACTATTGGGAAACAGCTATATTTTTGGAAAGGTGCCGCACCTCAAAATCCTTTCTCTACTAATGAGTACATCCCTATCCTGGGCTAATGTTTTCCAATCATTCCCTGTATAATCTACTTCCCTCAAATCATAGTTAATGTTATTCTCCCACCTCATTATTGGTCTGCCAACTGGTTGCTTTCCCTCTGGTTTTCCTACAAGAAGTTTCCATGCACATCCTTCATTTCCCATTCGTGTCACATGTCCTGCCCATCGCTGTCTACGAGACTTAACTGTTCTTATTATATCTGGCTTCCTATAAAGACCATGTAGTTCACTGTTAGGTAGTCTTCTTCTGTTCATCTCTCTTTGGTCCAAATTTTTTCCTAAGAACTTTATTCTCAAATACTTGTAATCTCCTTTCCTCCCTTAAAGTAAGAGTCCATGTTTCGCATCCATATAATATAACTGGTAGAATAATAGTTTTATATATTTTCAGCTTAACGTTTTTTGAAAGGAGTTGGGACATCAAGAGTCTCTGCAATGCATAATAGCACGCATTTCCAGAATTGAGCCTATGTTTAATTTCTTTGTGCATCTCATTCCTATTTGTGATTATTGTTCCTAGGTATTTGAATTCAGCCACTTCCTCAAAATCTCCCTCATTTGTCGTTAGCTGTCATTCATGTGACGCTGTTACACAATTTACTTTATAAATTCCTAGTAATATTTCCTATTATTTTAAACAGGAAGAAGAAGACCAGGACGTCCACTCAAAAGACTTCTGGATGGTGTTTCTCTTGAGGCCGAAACAGGTCAACAAATGGCCTAAATTCGTGAATGTACTATGATGATGATGATGATTTTAAACATTTTGTAACGATTATCAAAACAGTTTATTTTTGCAGTTCTTAAACATTTATATATGTGTGTGTGTATTCTTGAACTGAAGGGCTTAAGGCAGTAACATGATAAGCCACATTGTGTTAAGAAATGCCATTTATTACAATGATAGCAAATAAATGTATTGAAATATCCATAAAAGCATTTGTAAGTTAAAACATATAGACACACAATGTATTAACAACAATACTGTACAATTAGTATTTATAATTTTTTGAAACATTAAAATCCTTATATCACAGAAAGAACAATATGTGGCTTATCGAGTTATTGTCCTGAGCCCTTCAGTTCTACTAAATTATGAAGTAAGATGTTTTAACTGACTCAAGAATGTATTAAAATGAAGATCATAGCGTTACTTCCAATTGAGGCGCTTAGAATAATAACGGCAGATCCCAACCAAAGTTAATTTTGAGATAAATGCAACTTTCTGTTTCTTTCCAAAACGTGACAAGTAGTTAACATTACGACTTGATGTTTTTCTGGGTGTTTAAATTAAGGGATTTCAAGTCTATGTGCAATTTCTTGAATATTTGTGATTAATAGTTTTCCTGATTTTGTGTTGTTTATTAGAACAAAAAATGTACAAAGCAGAAAAAAATGGTGTAACATTGACTTTTCCTTCATTTAACATCTTGAAATACCTAATCCAGCTCTATTTCCAAATCTTCACATTTTTCATCATCATCAACATCATCATGAAGAAGACTGTTATAAAAATCATGATAGATGGGTGGTACATGTTTCAATAATTTCATCAGGTCATTGTATTTATATGTCTCTCTCTAAACTTTGAGACGCCCAAAATAAATAGTTAAACCTTAGAAAGTATTGTGTTTTGAAAGCACTAATTAGAGGTTAAACTCCTCTTTTAACTTTATGACTACTTAAATATGTTCACTAAATAATAAGGGAAATAAAAAAAAGTTTAAAACCCATAAAAAACAATATATAATTTAAAGATAAAGGTAAAAAGCTCTTTCACGCCAAGAGCACTGTATTTCTGCTGTAACTTAAACAATGGGACACGAACGTGTTGCGGACATAAAGTAAAACACTCATCGTGTGGGATATGTCATTTTTACACTGAGAATATGTTCGTTTTCACTACGGACAAATTTTAAAGGTGGAAAAAATGAGAGCTTTAGCATAACCCGATTCCGATTGAGGGTCTTTCCACTTTTCAGCGGTTGCCCTTTTACCAGCCGGCTGCTGGCCCTTCACATCCACATGTGTCAATCACAGAGGTAGATGATCAACAGCCAGTGTAGGGGTGACATGTGGTTAGCATGTCGAGTCCCCCAGCCGTTATAGCTGGTTCCTCAACCTGGAGCCGCTACTTATTGTAGCTACCCAATTGCCTCACGATGCTGGGTGGGCACCGGTCCCATACTGACCGAAATACCATGAGAAAATGTCTTCCCCCGTGGAGACTCGAACCAGCGCAAGTCCCGTAGCTCTGCGCCAAGGCTTCCTACCTTAACCGCTCCGCTACGGCATAACCCAATTAGTTTGATACTTCATCATATGATAGGTAGATGGCAGTTGTGCACAGCCATGCTTCTATCTGAAAATTCGTTGTCGGTTAGGATCTGCCGTTATTATTCTGAGCGCCTCAAATTGAAATATAAATTAACTCATATCGTTTAATATGTTTAAAAGATTATATTCGTCAACCATTTTGTTTGGTTGAGTCGTACTTGCTCATATACAAGGCTAAAATACTAAGCTCTGATATACAATATGAAGAAAACATAGTTTAAAATTACACAACAAAATTATGAATAATGCAAATTAGGGCAAAAAGATAAGTTTTTATATATATACCAGAGTTGAGATAGTGGTAGCACATTGTGATAGTTGAAACAGGTTGGTTGGTAAATTGAATACGTCGCCCACTTTCCCTCACCAGACTGCTGATAGATATATTCCTTTACTTACTCTGGGGACCCAATTAGCTTCCTTAAACATGTGCCATTACTTCCATGTGGCTAAATATAGCTAATTTATATTACAACCATAATACAGACGTCCATGCATTCAGCTGTAGGCTTCCTCTATCTATTAGGCACTGCAGAGACACTTGATGTCCCAACTCCTTTCAAAAAACGTTAAACTGAAAATATATAAAACTATTATTCTACCAGTTATATTATATGGATGTGAAACATGGACTCTTACTTTAAGGGAGGAAAGGAGATTACGAGTATTTGAGAATAAAGTACTTAGGAAAATTTTTGGACCAAAGAGAGATGAACAGACAGGTGAATGGAGAAGACTACATAACAATGAACTAGTCTTTATAGGAAGCCAGATATAATAAGAACAGTTAAGTCTCGTAGACTGCGCTGGGCAGGACATGTGGCACGTATGGGAAATGAAAGACTTGCATGAAAGCTTCTTGTAGGAAAGCCAGAGGGAAAACGTCCAGTTGGTAGACCAAGAATGAGGTGGGAGAATAACATTAACTATGATTTGAGGGAAGTAGATTATGCAGGGAATGATTGGAAAGGATTAACTCATGATAGGGATGTATGGAGAGCTTATGTCCGCGAGGGCCATGAACCGACGGGTTCGATAGTGCCAGTGAGTTAAGTAATAGTAAGTAAGTAGGCTTCCTCTAATGAGGTAATAGAGAAACTATACAATGCCACAATTATTTGTAATGTAAAAGAGCTAAAAAAAAAAATGCAAATTTGAAACCCTTATGTTGTATCAAATAAAATATCAGTGGCACCGCACCATATCAGAAAATATAACAATTTTTCTTTTGCCTCCAGTCCCAAGGTCCACAGGTTCAAACCCAGCCACGGAGAGCGCACAAAAATTCAAGACTTTTCTAGCCAGTTACTATTTATTATCAATGTTTTTACACGCTTTATACTTGCTTTGAACCTGTAGCTATCTATGTAACTGAAATCTTTAAACCACGATTTTGACCCACTTAAAAACATGGGAAATCGACTTGAAACTTTGTATACTTGTAAAGAAACCAATGACAATACAATAATTTCATAAGTTTTCTAAAATCCTGGCCAGGATGCAGCAGGACAATCAAAATACTAAATAGAAGGCCGGTATAATAGGTTGCGGACGTATCGACTTGTTACGTCCATCGTTGTAATAAATTAATATTTTCATCTGGAATCATCGGTAGCTCAGTTGGTATAGCAGTGGACTGTAGTGGTATATAATTTCCATTTCGGTAATCCAAAGGTAGCTGATTCAAATCCGGCTGGGAGGATTTTTTTTAGAAGAGTATTACTTTTACCTCATACTACAATAGTATCGATCGAATAAGATATTTACACTTTTATCTTATTCTGCAAAATATTAAAACTAAAAAATAAAATGATAAATAATAGTTTAGAAAACTAAAACAACACACTTTATTAGAAAACCGAACTAAATAATGAAAAATAATTTTAATTTCCAACACGCTTGGAATAAAATTAAAGTGGTCAACAAAAAAAAAATAATCTCCAACACATATAGAATAAAACTAGAGTTATCTACAAAAAAGATAATTTTACCATCACAAACGTGGGGTGTTTTTCATGGTTTTTACGTTTTCTTCTTAGAGACTTTACTTTTACCAATATCTGTTTATTATCAAATATATTAATTGATATAGAGCACCCTGCACTTTTGATGGTAAAATTATCTTTTTGTAGATAACTCTAGTTTTATTCTATATGTGTTGGAGATGATTTTTTTGTTGACCACTTTAATTTTATCCCAAGCGTGTTGGAAATTAAAATTATTTTTCATTTTTAGTTCGGTTTTCTAATTAAGCGTGTTGTTTTTGTTTTTTAAAACCATTATTTATTAAGTTATGTAGGTAGGAATTAACACTATGAGGTTTATTTTAATTTTGTTGAGTTGTTTCTTGACTCACCTCATACTTGTTAACTCCCTGCAGACCTAGATTTCGTCACTGTATTTGTGACATTCTCAATGCTGTTCACATTCACAACTGACGTCCAATGGTCTCCTCTCCTGCAGACTGACCTCCGCGCCATCTGATGGCTGACCGACGAACTTCCAAATCAATCTCCTCTCCTTATCACCGGGTATTTCAAAATTCATAGTTGAGTTTTTATTCAAAACAAAAAGGAATCTAAATACAAGATTGAAGGAACACCTCAGAAATGTTAAAATGGAGAAACAGAAAAATCTGCAATAACTGCACATGTCTGGTCAGAAAAACATAGAATAGAAACCAAAACAAAATTACTTAAACAATTGGAAAAACCGAAGGAAATCACAATTTGTGAAAACATTTACATATGTAAGAATAAAAACACAACTATGAATTTAAAATACCCGGTGATAAGGAGAGGGGATTGATTTGGAAGTTCGTCGGTCAGCCATCAGATGGTGCGGAGGTCAGTCTGCAGGAGAGGAGACCATTGGACGTCAGTTGTGAATGTGAACAGCATTGAGAATGTCACAAATACAGTGACGAAATCTATATCTGCGAGGGAGTTCAGAAGTATGAGGTGAGTCAAGAAACAACTCAACAAAATTAAAATATTATTTATTATTTTTAATTTATCATTTCTTACTAAAGGAGAAATTACATTTGAAGAGAAAAATTAGTGTTAAATCCCATGCAAAGTCTGAAAAGAAGCTGGTATGCTGTATCTAACAGTAGTGTTAAATGCCATTAAAAAAAGTCTTCTTGAATAAGATGCAGCCAGATGGCGTGTAGAACAAATGTTCTAGGCTTTAGGTACACAGAAATTGTATAAGAGAGAGAAACACAGTGTCCCAAATTGATGTATACACTCTGTGAAACGCTATTTCTCAACAACGAAATGAGACAGAAATACAATTTTTGTTGTCTATGATCTACAAGGCACTGGAAAAGCATAGCAACACATTCATCGATCTTCGTGTCTTTATAAACAACAATGGCGGCGAGATTATCATTCGATGAACGTAAGTGGATACTCAAGTGTTATTGGAAAGTGGAGAATGTTGTTGAAGTACAACGACGTCAGATGGTTGAATTTGGGACACCACCACCAACAAGGGTAACAATAACAAGAATCCGAGACAAGTTTGAAGACGATGGAACGGTGCAAGATGTGATGAAAGGTCGGTGCGGAAGAAAGAAAGTACGTTCCACTGATAACGGGAGCACTGTTCCATCGTCTTCAAACTTGTCTCGGATTCTTGTTATTGTTACCCTTGTTGGTGGTGGTGTCCCAAATTCAACCATCCAACGTCGTTGCACTTCAACAACATTCTCCACTTTCCAATAACACTTCAGTATCCACTTACGTTCATCGAATGATAATCTCGCCGCCATTGTTGTTTATAAAGACGTGAAGATCCATGAACATGTTCCTATGCTTTTCTAGTGCCCTGTGGATCATACACAACAAAATTTGTATTTCTGTCTCATTTCGTTGCTGATAAATAACGTTTGAAAGAGTGTATACATCAATTTGGGACACACTGTATTTCCATTTAAAGTGAGATCTCTAAGTAGCATAGTGATTAAGTGTGACTATTTAACTCATGCCCCAAATAAGTGTCATTGACCAATCACGTTTCAATGACTTCTGTTTTACAACCAATGAGAGTCGTGTTTCACGAAATATTTATCAGTGTTATATTTACCATATTAAAGAAAGCTCCTCCTTTTTAATATTCTGAACAGGTCTGACCATTATTTTGCAGTGACTGAGCCTGTAAGAAATACGGCTACCAGATTGTATGTATAGTGCATAGATGTCAACAGATAGCGCTTGCAGGAGTTAATATAAAAACATTTGTAGCAATTTATTATACCACCAAAAAAAGAAACCACTGTTTGCACTTTCTTAAATGTATTTTTTCCCAGGTAACAATCCAGAAAAATACAATTGTCATATTTACATCATACGGCATCAGAAATTAATTAATATACAGTTTGATGTGTTTCATTTTTTCTCCACTAGAGAGCATTCTTACAATATTGCGTTCATTTGGCAATAAATAGTATGATCTGGTTGCAGTGATAAACAAAAGAAGCAGATGAAGCGTACCTATCGTTTCTCATTTGTTTTCAAACATCGCCGTTTACATTAAATATATAAATATTTTAAAATAACTACAGTTAAATAATGATTTGTGAGTAAACAGCTTAATTTTATTCGTTAAATAGTCCTAACAAATGCCACTCTTGATTTCCAAATTCTCTAGATAAATTGGAAATCACTCGTGGCGTTACTTATGATGGTACGTAGAACCAGAGACCATAGGTTCAAATCCCAGTTTAGGTGTAAGTATTAAACAGGTTAGTGTAATACATGATATTGCATTTGAAATGTGTTGATTGCAGGTCGCTGCAGAACTGCGGTCTGACAGACTTGCCTCATGTTGCACTGCAGCCATTAAGGCACCTCATGTCATTGTAAGTACAGGGTGTGTGTGTGCGGTGTTACTAACATTCTGCATGCCTACCCGCCCGTGGGTAAGGTGGCTCCACACACACGTGACAAGACAAGTAAGACTGTAACAGTTCTTATACGACTAATATGTATAATTCTGCTCGGGACCCAGCTTCGTGTGTCTGAAAGGAATTTGCTGACTCAGCTGTTAGTACTATGAGAAGCATAGAAGTGTACCTCCTCCCACTCCCCACACTTCTCCCCGCAAACACACAGAGCTTTGTCTCGAGCTGTACAGTGGTTCTCCTTAAGCACAAACTAATTTGTCAGCTGGAATCTCTGTCTATTGCATCTTCTTCCCCACCACCTCTTGCTTCCATACTTATTCCTACTCCATACATTGAAGAAGTAAATAGCTTTGTGTCCCATGTTGTGGTGACATTTTGAAGAAGTGATTCTCTTCATGCCCGATGTTGTAGTAACATTTTTAAGAAGGATTTGTGTCCCAAAAAGTATTACTGGTTCAGGTTAGGTTTAATTTTCGGTAGAGCCGGATTCTCTTCTTAGGGTCGGAAGTTGGTACACTGGATAGGAAAACACTTCAAAATTACTAAAAAAAATGTTTCTTGTAGAAATAATTTCATATTTATTCACTTCTTAAAGTTCCCAGCAGATTAAGTAAATGTAGGTGGTATTATTCTTCACCGTCAATTAAAATTAAATTATTTTATTTTCTTGAATCAATTATTCTTCTTGTATTAAATATCACATTTTATCATGAGATCTCTTCTTGCTTCTATCTTTGTGGAAAGTTGTATGCAGAATGACCAGTGTAATTCTTTTATAATTTTAAAGGACATTATTACATCACATGATGTTATATTTAAATTCGATTGGTTAACAGTTTTTTAAATATAACGTTCAGTTTGATTTGTTAAATACGAAAGTTAATTGTTTTAACATCCAATCAGAGTTTAGTTTACTTTCATTTAAGAATATGAAGTTAGGCAGGTGTTCTTATTACAGTTATAACAGAAGGATCTATAATTCTGACAACAATGACTTAAAACAATTTTTAAAAGCTTTCTTTACAAAACTGTTATGTAATACAATGTCTTTAATTGTTACTGAGACATTTTTATTCAACAATAACCAACAATGAATTATTTAGATGTTTTTATTTATTTGTTATATTTAAATATTAAAAGAATTTTAAAATACAAAATTTTTAACTTTAACTTTTATATTCATTATAATATTAAAATTCTGCTTTAACATCCACCGTTCTCTTGATCGCACCTCTTCCCTTCATTCCTTCCTCTAACCTCCCACATAAGGCCCTTCTTTGGTTTTCCACCCTATTCTATTCGTATGAGGTGCCCATACCATCTCATTACTTATAATAATAATGGACTAGTGGTCAGCGTTTGTGACTACTGTTCATGAGGTCCTGAGTTCTATTCCCGGTCAAACCATTGAAATTTTTCCTTAAAGGGAATTATTCCTGTTGTTGCCTATGGTCTGAATTTTAGGTTAAGAACTCTCCTGGTGCTTCATTATCATTTATCACACATCATATCATCGGGGTAACGTAACTCCGCCTTCCAGGCGCCCCAACTTCAGAAGTGAGTTACAATCAATACGATGCCAGGAGAGAACAACAGAAATGTCGAAATGACAACCTGGGGCATTGAATAAAAAATAACCATAACAACATTACCTTTAACAACAATCACATTAACAGTAACAATAATAATAGTAATAATTTTAACAATAATAACTTTAACAACAACAAGAATAACAATAGTAATAATAATAATAATAATGATAATAATATTAATAACAATTGCATTTTATTTATTTTAGAATTTATGCACAGTACAATAACACTTAGCAACAAAAAATAAAATTTTTTTGTCTCAGAAAAAAAATGTGATTCTGATAGTATTTTTTCTCCTGAATTCAAATATGACATCGGTTTTTTTCCATCATGCAAGGTTTCCGAGAGACAGGAATTTATAATTTCAAACTTACTTACTTACTCACTGGCACTATCGAACCCGTAGGTTCATGGCCGCGCGGACATAAGCTCTCCATACATCCCTATCCTGAGCCAACCAATAATTTCAAACACTTTAATATTTTCTACATTCGTAACTGCACAATATTCGAACATTCGGACTCACCTAGAAAGAAATGACGATTTTCTGCTATATTTCGCCTGTGGAGCATCCCTCTTGATGGTCCAACAATAATCGGCTAGCATATTAGGATTCCATTTGCCTTGATATCTCTTTTCCACAGCTGAAATCTCCTGAGTTAGCTCATTTGGTTTTATTTTACAATGGACAAATGGACGAAAAAAGTTGATTAAAAAAACAATTTTTTAAATACATTAATTGAAAAAAACTGTGGGAGGTGGAGAAATTCCGAGAACATATTTGAAAACACGATAAAGAACTGCTATTGGTACTCATCAGACAAAAACCATGTTGACCAGTGTAACTTCTGTCACCCTCAAGAAATTTGCCTTATCCATTTGTAGCAGTGTTCTGAACATTTTCATCTGTTATGTCCCAGTTCACTCATATTTCTTACTCCAATTCTTCAGGTCTTCCCCTTTTTCTTTTTCTTTTCCACCATCTATTCTCCATTCCAAAATCTTCTTAGAGATTCTATGAGACGTATCTTGAAATATCCGTACCATCTTAATAATAACTAACTCTCTGGCACTATCGAACCTGTAGGTTCATGGCCATGTGGACATAAGCTCTCCATGCATCCCTATCCTGAGCTAATGTTTCAGATCATCCCCTGTATGATCTAATTTCCTCAAATTATGATTAATGTTTTTCTCTCCCTTCATTCTTGGTCCACCAACTGGGAATTTTCCCTCTGGTTCTCGTACAAGAAGCTTTCATTCCCCACTCATGTCACATGTCCTGCCCATTGCAGTCTACAAGACTTACCTGTTCTTATGATGAAAGTTAAAAATTAAATTGTACCTGTTGGTAGGTGCCGTCGTCCTCAACTTTGTAAAAATATTGTATATAAAATTAACTGGAGCGCTTTCGGAAGTTATCTTCCATCTTCTGCAGGTTGAGTTTCCATTACTTGTTACTGTTGTGTACGGTGATGTATACTCCAACTGTTTGTAGCAGCAACTGACTTGTTTTTCACGATCTCGTATAATGGGTTTGACTGGGGTGCGTTCTCATTAAAAAGTAAGGTGTTGTTTGTTTCCTTTATAATATTTGATATACATTTCACTAGTATTGATTACCTGTTCTTATTACATCTGGTTTCCTATAAAGACCATGCAGCTCACTGTTAAGTAGTCTTCTCCATTCACCTGTTTTTTAATCTCTTTTTTGGTCCAAAAATTTATTCTGAAATACTTGTAATATATTCTCCTGCCTTAAAGTAAGAGTCCATTTATTATTACCAAGCGCGACAGGCCTAGAACGCCCTTGGCTGACCAGCCGGCTGCTGCTCTCACATCCACGTGTGTTAATCACAGAGGTGTATGGGTGACATGTGGTCAGCATGTCGGGTCCCCCAGCCGTTACAGCTGATCTTCTCAACCTGGAGCCGCTACATATTGCAGCTACCCAAATGCCTCACGATGCTGGGTGGGCACCGGTCCCATACTGGCCAAAAATTCCATGAGAAAATTTCTTCCCCCATGGAGACTCGAACCAGCGCAAGTCCCATAGCTCTGCGCCAAGGCTTCCTGCCTTAACCACTCGGCTACGGCGCAGGACTGACATCCATATAATGTAACTGGGAGAATTAACATTAATGAATAGATTTTGAGAAATTATGTCAATTTTTGCTTGAAAGAGTGTCAACTTGTTGCAGGCAGGTGGACATGAACAACATTGCACAAGTGTATCCATCTGCGTTTGATGGACTCACTCTGCTGAGGAACCTGCGCCTGGACAACAACAGGCTCACCGCTGTCCCAACCAAAGCACTGACTCCCCTCAAACTGTTGGAAATATTGTGAGTATCACTTGTTTTTATAATTCAGCCTTTTGCAATATTTTTTATCACTAACACTGAATGACAAATTAATTTGAGAAGAGAAAATGTTGAACTTTTATAGGAAAAAATCACTGTGAGGTTTAATATAAGATTAAATTAAAATACTTGATACCTCATCTCATATCCAGTCTATAATTATACCGGTTTCAAAGCCTTGGCAGCTTCATCTTCAAATCTATATCTTAACTTTTTTTCTTTTCAGAATATCATTATAATATTATAATATGATTCATTATTGGAACTGTGTTAAAATAACAGCATTGGAAAATGTTAAATAACATCGTTTACTGCTTATAAAAGTTGTGGTGTGAAATTCTCAAATATAGATACTTCTAAACGAAGCCGGCCGTTGGCGATGGTAGTGTCACCTACCTGACAGCGGACGAAACAAGAATTATAGATTTGTGTATGTGGAAGGAATTGTTGATGTTTGTGCCAGGTCTAGAATGGTGTAGTGGGCTGCACACTAGTCTGGAGAACTAGAGATCCACGTTTCGATTCCTGGTTCAGACATTGATTTTTCTTTTCACAATATCATTATAATATTATAATGTTATGTCGATCAGAATAATCTTCTTCCCTCTGTTGGCGGACTGTTAAACCTCCAGATCCAGTCAGAATAAAAGAAAAACTTATGAACTTCGAAATTCCTGCAGATTCTGACTGGATTTGGAAGTTTATCGGTCCACCAACAGAGGGAAAGCAGAAGTAGTTATTAATATTTAATTTTAGGAAGTGATATTTTGAGGTTATTTTAATTATATTATTTTTAGTCTGATCATCTTACCTCAATATTAATGTTGATTTGTTCTTGAACATGTTTCAAAACAATTCTGTTTTATCGTCAGCTTGTCCAGACTGGTTTGGTTTATGTTGCACACCCTGGATGTCGATGTCAGCTCCATCCTGTGGTTGGCCAAAGAACCTCCAAACAAGGTCACACTCCGTCGGTATTTTCAAAATTCATAACTCTGTTTTTGTTCTTTTGAATATAGATTTTTTTCCAAATAGTCAGCTGTTTTGTATTTTCTAACTGTTTTAATAATTTAGTGTCTGAATTTATATTATGTTTTTTAGACCAAACATGAGCAGCAATTGCAGATTTTTCTATTTCCCCATTTTTAATATTTCTTATGTGTTCTTTGGTTCTAATTTTTAAGTTTCTTTTTGTTTTTCCTGTATATATCTTTTCACAACCCATGCATTCAATTTGATTTTTTTTTCATTTTTGTTGGTTTTTATTAGTTTATTTAAACTGTAGTTATTTTTTTGTGCAAATTTAATATTAAACTTCTCAAATATCTTTTGGAATCAGTCGACGAGATATTACTGAAGATGAAGCTGCCAAGGGTTTGAAACTGCAGTATAATTAGAAGACTGGATATGAAGTGAGGTATCAAGTATTTTAATAGTGAGTGGAGAACATATTTTTAACGACTCAGCTCATATAATTTCAAATGTCTTTGATACCGGCGGTTTCAGACAATATCTTGTCCCTCTTCAGTCATGGCTTCCACTGATGAAATTCTCTGGTTGTTGATTTCTCCAAGGACATCACATCTTGTGCTGCCATCTTTGGTTGGGATTATAAACTTTGTAATTAAATTTTTATCCACCAGAATATCGAAGTTCATAGATCGATATTTATTCTTCTGAATGAATATCTTTTCCCAAATTGTCAATTCCAATGGTTTATCCAATTGTTTCAAAAGTTTTGCCTCTTTTTCAATTTTATGATGTTCTAGCAAACTATGTGCAGCAATTGCAGATTTTTCAATTTCACAATTTTTAATATTTCTAAAATGTTCTTTAGTGCGTGTTTCCATGATTGTAGCAAAGTATACATAGGAAAAACAAAAAGGAATTTGGAAACACGCACTAAAAAACATTTTAGAAATATTAAAAATTGTGAAATTGAAAAATCAGCAATTGTTGCACATAGTTTGCTAGAACATCATAAAATTGAAAAAGAGGCAAAACTTTTGAAACAATTGGATAAACCGTTGGAATTGACAATTTTGGAAAATATATTAATTCAGAAGAATAAATATTGATCTATGAACTTCGATATTCTGGTGGATAAAAATTTAATTACAAAGTTTATAATCCCAACCAAAGATGACAGCACAAGAGGTGATGTCCTTAGAGAAATCAACAACCAGAGAATTTCATCAGTGGAAGCCATGACTGAAGAGGGACAAGATATTGTCTGAAACCGCCGGTATCAAAGAAATTTGAAATTATATGAGGTGAGTCGTTAAAAATATGTTCTCCACTCACTATTAATGATATATCCTCATAATGTTTACTTCCCAATATGTATCAAGTATTTTAATTTAATCTTAGAAACATGTTTGCCCAAATTGTCTACAGTTTCCATATTATGACTGCGGAGATGAACTTGTGTGCAGGAACTTGGGTAACAATTTACTGACGTCACTACCAGTGGACGTGTTCCCTCATCTGCCCAAGTTGATCATCCTGTAAGTAACGCAGATTCTGTTATTACATTTATTCCATAAACAGAAATTAGAGACAAATGTCATATTCAGAGACATAACCAAATTTATTATAGATAGACGAAAATATTGAAAAGGTCATATAGAAAGAATGGAAGACAACCGACTTACAAAAAAAGAGCTAAAGAAGATAGACCAATGGACGGGAGAAGAACAAGAGGAAGACCAGCCAAGAGATGGATAGACAGTGAATGCACATCCAATATGTCTTCCTCCGAGGAGTGATTTTGGAAATAAACAGGATGAAAACTTTTAATATGTAAATTTGTAAATGGATTTTCTTCAATAACTCAAAAACCTTTAAGGCTAGAAGGATGAAACTTTAATATAATATTACCTGTTATGGCGTGAATGTGTCTACAAAAACATCAAGTATGTAGATTAAAACATGTAGAAAATAGAAATATCACCAACCACCCCTTAAAATGTTATCCGTTTAACAAACTTAATAAATTTAATTTTATATATATATATATATATATATATATATACCCGGGCTTCCAATATAAACCCGGACCGGCCTCACGGGGTTTCACCCGTCAGGCAATGCTCTCTCCTCGTCCGCATTTCACTCTGGCAGCCGCTCGTCCTTGAACTAGTCAGTTTACTATCGTTCGACAAGATGAGACGTCAGCTGACATTAGAGCAGCGCATTTATGTGTGTAAATGTTATTATAAATACGAATCAGCTCGTCGCGTTTGCGAGGAATTTATTCGGAACTTCCCTGGACAATTACTCCTTCCAGATCGACAATCCACGATCTTCTGACTAAATTTGAGACCACTGGTTCAGTACAAAATAACAAACACACGCGAAGGTGTACGGTTCTCACCGAAGAAAAATTAGACGAAATTGGCGAAAATTTGGAACGTTCACCACAAAAATCATTACCGAAATTAGCACAAGAAGTTGGGATTTCAGTATCTTCTGCACATACAGCAACAAAATTGTTAAAACGTAAACCTTACAAGTGTACACGTGTTCATTGTCTAAACCAAGATGATCCCAGCATTTTCTATAAGGTAAGAAACAGTTCAAGGACGGGTGGCAGGCAGGGTGAATTGCGGGAGGAAAAGACAGCACTGCATGCCGGGTGAAACTCCGTAAGGCCGGTCCGGTTTTATATTGGAAGCCCTTTATATATTGGAGTGAATCTTGGATTATCACTACCAAACAAGAAAGTAAAATCCAAGCAGCCGAGATGAAATTTTTAAGAAGAGTAAAAGGCTGCACTAGAATGGACCAGATAAGAAACGAGGATATCCGTGAAGAACTGCAGATCTATTCCATGAAAGAAAAGATATTTAACAACAAGATACAGTGGAAAGAACATGTAGAAAGAATAGAAGAAAGTAGATTACCAAATAAAATATTCCATTATTTTCCAAGAGGAAGAAGAGATGTTGGACGTCCTCGGAAGAGATGGTCTTAGATCTATTAGTGAAGATGGAACAGGCAACTCTTGCCTAAACCACGAAGTGAAGAAGAAGAAGATATATATATATATATATATATGGTATGATAAGAAAAATAAATGCCTGGATGGGATTCGAACCCGGATCTCTGAGTCTGTACCTCAGCGTGATATCCATTACACCACCAGGCGAATCCAATTCAAACACTTATTTTTCTTATATATGTATTATATTCTCCATTATTACTAGATGTCGCGAGAACTCGGTCTCCACTGCCATCTAGTAGCTGAATATAACTATAATATATATATATATATATATATGTGTGTGTGTGTGTGTGTGTGTGTGTGTGTGTGTGTGTGTGTGTGTGTATGTGACACAATTAAAACAATATTTAAAAACACAAGAATGGAAACAAAACTAAAATTTTATAAAGCTGTTACAGTCTATCATTTTTTGTAATTTTTTAAATTTTTTTTTCTACACGACTGCTGACTTACGAACTATGTATTACCTTTTCTATATGATTACAATCTTCTTGTAAGCCCATGTTTCCCTTAACAGAGATTTAGGTGCTCTCCCCCTACAGGGAAGAATTTGAACCATACTAATTTACTTACACTTGTTTTTGTATAGATGTCATTTGAGTGGCCCGTGGTCAGCGTTCCGCTTCATACTGACATCTAGGAAACCAAGGTAGTACTAGGACAGGAAAATTCGGTAAATTTTGCTTAGAGACGTTTCATTGAGGCTTAAGGATCTTTTACGAGCCTGAAAATCTTCAGACTTGGGACCCACGGCTTAAAGTTCCTCCCGGAGGACTTGCTCCTTGGATTGTTCCATCCTAAAAAATCCATCGACTCCGGCCGGGTTTGAACCCGCGACCCTTGGGACCAGAGGCAAGGAGCATAACCACTAAAGAAAATAAAAATATATATAGATCCTCTGCATATGATTTTTTTTAATTACTACACATGTTTTATTTTTTATTTCAAAAACTATCAACGTTGTTTCAAAATCCATGCATAGAATTATTAGCCATAGTGTGTGGGACATGCAGTGAAAATTTCGTGCTTCTATCATTAAATGTGTGAATGCTATTTTGATTTGAATGTATTGAAATGCAATGGAAATAAAAGTGTGGAAAAGCCAATTTGAAAGTTTGCATGCAGTTAAATTAGAATGTAGCGCCCTCCTACAGTCATTAGGGAGACTTACAAGCGCCACAGGACACTCAAACTTCACCAACTTATACTTTTAGGTACGTAGTATTTCTTCTTCTTCTTCTTCACGGTTTGGGCTTATTTACTAGCCTGTTCCGGCTCCAAATTGCTGCTCTTTCCATCTCTTCTTTGATCTTCCCAAACCTCTTCTTCCTCGTCGTGAATAGCTGTATGCTGCTTCTGGTATTCTATTCTCAGTCATCCT
Organism: Diploptera punctata; assembly: GCA_030220185.1. NCBI lineage: Eukaryota > Metazoa > Arthropoda > Insecta > Blattodea > Blaberidae > Diploptera > Diploptera punctata. The sequence continues at coordinate 3,287,327 of JASPKZ010003835.1, forward strand.
TGCCAGGTGTTCTTTCCAGTTTGTTTCTCTATTGTTGTGTTTAATTCCTCTACTTTTAGTTGTTGTCTTATTTCTGTGTTATGTTTTTTGTCTGTTCTTTGATATCCTGCTATTGGTCTGAGGAATCTCATTTCAGCAGCTTGTATTCTGGCAGATTGTTGTGTTGTCACTGTCCATGTTTCGGATCCATAAGTAATAATAGGGACTGTCATTGTATTGTGTAATTTCATTATAGAGTCTTTCCTGGCTTTATTTTTCAAAGTTCTTTTTAGTGTTCCTGTTATATAATTAAACTTATTTACTTTGTTATTTATATCTGTTTCTGCTGTGTATGATATTTCGCAACCTAGGAAGTTATATGTTACCACTTGTTCTATTGGTTTATTTTCTAATATTATCTTTGTCCAAACTGGATGAGCGCCCTTGAAGGCCATTGTTTTTTATTTTTGTAAGAATATTTCCATGTTGTATTTTTTTTGATATTTCATTTAGGGTCGCATGCAAATACATTAGTCTCCACTCAAATTACTTCCAATCACTGGTGAGCTGAGATTGAATTAACGGCTGCCTTAACCGGTCATGCATCAATGTTGACGTTTTCGTAATATTGGCAACGAATTACCCAGAATTCTCAGCGATAAAACCACTTCCGTTATTTTCGTCTGCTATAGAGGAATGCATTTATGCTTGCATCCCACAAATAATACCGTATACAAACACGTCTGCGACGCGCAATATTACGCCGATTCTCCTGTTCTTCCAGTTGAATTCTTTGGTAGACTCTATCAAATTCCTCTTCTTCGCGTATACCGAAAACATGATCGAAGTCTTCAAGGTCCGACATCTTGGATAAGTTTCAAACTACATCGGTTACCATCGGTTCCCTTCGGGATTTTCACATAAGTTTATATCTTGAGCTACGATCTTAAGGTACCTTGTCAGGTAGCTTTACAATTATTACCGCGTGAATAGATTTCTGAGTAAGAAAAATGTGTTTGAATAAAACTTTATGAGCAGAGAACGCCTTTTACTGTCTAATGCGTTCAAACATTCGACCCTTAGTGTATATAGCATTCTTTGTAGTTCGTCCTCTGTTTTTGCTATTAAAATCTGGTTATATGCAAAGGCTACTGTTTTTATTGCTATATTTCCTAAGTTAATTCCCCCAGTCGTCATTTGCATCCATGATCTTATCATGTCGTCGAAATAAATGTTAAAAAGTGTGGTTGATAGTGGACAACCTTTTCTAACTCCTCCTGTTATATGTATTGGTTCCCTTTAAATTTTCTTAATTACTGCTATCAAGTGTAGTGGAATTCCTTTTTCACTTTTTAGTTTTTTAAAAGTATTATTTATTTTATGAACCAAGCCCCCTCACACTGATGACAAGTGGGTGTTGTGTTGCAGGCTCCTGAAGAGGAACCACATCTCCAACATAAATGAAGACGCCTTCATGAACCTCACATCCCTCAGAGTGTTGTAAGTACTTAGTGAAATGACACTTCACCTCGAGAACACAGTTTGAATGGTAAAGTAATAAGGTGATTGTGTTGCAGGGAACTGGACGACAACCTGCTCACACACGTCCCTCTTGCACTCACCAAACTCACGTCTCTCCAAGAACTGTAAGTCATATATTTCCACTGTAATGATATGTTAATTCGTATTATGCCAACATTACTATCTGGAACTGTTGTTCATGGCTGTGCAGACATAAGCCCTCCATACATCCCTATCCCTATCCAATCATCTGCTCTATAATTTATTTCCCTCAAACCATGTTTAATGTTGTTCTCCAACCTGTATATTATTATTATTATTATTATTATTATTATTATTATTATTATTATGTGCACCGCTGTGGTCTCGAGGTAGCATGCTGCCTTGTCACGCAGTGGGCCCCAGGTTCGATTCCCGGTTGGGACAGGTTCCTGGGTGAGGTTTTTTCGGGGTTTTTCCTCACCTGTAAGACAAATGTCAGGAAAACTTTAAGACCCAAACGGTCCCCGAAAATCATACGGCCATCATCACCATCATCCTTCACCGGTGTGGAAAGCAACGGGAAGCTACCACACCTACAATTCCCTAGTAAAGCTGCAAGCATAGCATGGAAGTGCTATGATTGCAGTGAAAGACCTGCTCTCGGGCAGAATTACTATGGATATATATATATATTGTTTGTTTGGCTTATAGTAATCAGTTAAAAAGACATAAGGTCGACTTTGTTGACGACAAAAATCAAACTTATAGAAATAGCAGTTAACTAGAAGAAAATATTTTAAAGTCGCCCTAGTGACAGCAATTTTCAATTTTTCGCAGTGAAGTTCGGTATATCTTATTGAAATGAGGTATTAAAAAAAGAAAAATAAAAGAAAAGAAATTTGACCATTAGAAGCGAGGCTTTACCTGAAACCAGAAATTTGAAAATTCTGGCGGTCGCCATGTTTGTTTTCTCGCAACCAAACTCACTTCTAACACTTGATTAAGAAACCTGATATCGATTTCGTTAAATAATCAGCAAAATCGAACCATTATGAGTGGGGGTACATCTGAAGTGAACATTTAAAAATCGTTCTATCAGCCCCATATTTCAATTTATCGCAACGAAATCGGTATATACCATATAAATGACAGGAATTACATGTTCTCAAGAAATTACCGAAATCCGATCGTAACGAGTGTGAAGTATACATAAACTTTTAATTTAAAAATGGCTCTAGTGGCCGCCAGGTTCGCAACACGATTCAGTAAACAAAAAGAGAGATGTGTTCCGTAACCAACAAAATGGAACCATCAATTCAACTTGCTGAGGAATTCGCTTTGTTTACGTCATTTCTGCGTGACGGACTTTTGATGGTTTGGGAATCCGTATTTTTGTGAAGATAAGAGTGCGCCTAGTCCCCTGGTTTATTTCTACTATCAAGAAATAAACCGTATTACTCCGTTGCTCTTGCACATTGGAGGGGTGTCCCAACCCGCCGGTTGGTCATTGTCGCTGGCTTTTCTTATCTTCAGCGATATCAGCGTGAAATTTGGAAGAAAAAAAATGGTAATCACAAATAACATTACCACTTTTAAATTAAGCCGAAATGATTTTAAAATATAAATAAAAATATAAATGAAGTGGAAGAGAAGACCTTACGGCCTTAACTCCCATCAGGTAAAATAAATAAATAAATTGTTAAGATAACAACATGAACCCCTATCTCATTCCTTGAGCAGCCACTAGCTGGCCTCCCATCCACCTCCCTATCCCTCGACCACTAACATATTAAAGGCCATATAAACTCCTCGCCTGTGGGGATCCGGGAAATTATCCGTGGCGCAGCAGTGCCCGTCTGCCACTGTTTTTCATGAGCCCACTAGCCACTCACATGGTTGGGCTGCACTTTACGCGCTGAGATGGCCGCAGGAGCACAAATTGTGGCCTGGGGACCCACTGAACATGTGACAGCAACCAGATACTCGAACTAACTAAGTTGCTAACCCCACGCCACGAACGTAAAATAACTTCAGTGGCGAGTTTAACTCCCCTCTGTGGAAGAAAGTTTACTCCACTCCATAAAACGAGACCGCCACGGACAATTTCCTCCTATAGTCCCGCTCTGCTCTGTAGGTACTAAACTCAACATGACCTTTTGTTAACTCACCGATCTTATATTACAATAATAATAATAATAATAAATAATAATAATAATAATAATAATAATAATAATAATAATAATCTTGTAATAATAATAATCTTCTTGTAATAACAATAATAATAGTAATGATAATAATATATTATACATGTAATATATAGTCGATGAATTTACTGGTGTCTTTCCCTCGAGCAGTCTGGCGTTCACCGGAAACTAAATGTTGCTATCTCAACTAAAAAATTACGTACGTTTTGTGCCTCCGTCTTCTTTAATCCTCTTGTCGTTTTAAAGAAGCACATTTATAATAAACCGTTTCCAGGTTTTGACTTCTTTATTAACTTTCTATTGTTACGAACAAGTTGCCTTAACAACCTAATACTGTTATCACTATTATTATTGTTATTGTTTTTTATTCTACTTATTTTTATTGCTATTATCACCCTTATTATTATTTTTTTCCACCGCTGTGGTCTCGAGGTATCGTGCTGCCTTGTCACGCAGCGGGCCCGGGTTCGATCCCTGGTCGGGACAGTTTTTCTGGGTGAGGTTTTTATCGGGTTTTTCCTCACCTGTAAGACAAATGTCAGGAAAACTTTAAGGCCCAAATGGTCCCCGAAATCATATGGTTATCATCATCATAACCATCATCCTTCACCGGTGTGGAAAACAACGGGAAGCTACCACACCTACACAATTCCCTAGTAAAGCTGCAAGCATAGCATGAGGATGATTGCAGTGAAGGACCTACTGGATGGATTATTATTTTTATTATTATTATTATTATTCATGATTATTATTATTGTTATTTATTATTATTATTATTATTGTACTTATTTTTATTATTTATTATTATTATTATTCATGATTATTATTATTGTTATTTATTATTATTATTATTGTACTTATTTTTATTATTTATTATTATTATTCATGATTATTATTATTGTTATTTTTTATTATTATTATAATGTTGAGTGATTCCGGGTTCATTACTGTTATCACTATTATTATTGTTTTTATTATTATTATTATTATTGTACTTATTTTTATTACTATTATCACCCTTATTATTATTATTATTTATTTTTATTATTTATTATTATAATGGAAATGGACAGCTAATGACAAATGAGGGAAATTTTGAGGAATTGGCTGAATTCAAATACCTAGGAACAATAATCACAAATAGGAATGAGATGCACAAAGAAATTAAACATAGGCTCAATTCTGGAAATGCGTGCTATTATGCATTGCAGAGACTTTTGATGTCCCAACTCCTTTCAAAAAACATTAAGCTGAAAATATATAAAACTATTATTCTACCAGTTATATTATATGGGTGCAAAACATGGACTCTTACTTTAAGGGAGGAAAGGAGATTACGAGTATTTGAGAATAAAGTTCCTAGGAAAATTTTTGGACCAAAGAGAGATGAACAGACAGGTGAATGGAGAAGACTACATAACAATGAACTACATGGTCTTTATAGGAAGCCAGATATAATAAGAACAGTTAAGTCCCGTAGACTGCGATGGGCAGGACATGTTGCGCGTATAGGGAATGAAAGACGTGCATGGAAACTTCTTGTAGGAAAGCCAGAAGGAAAACGCCCAGTTGGTAGACCAAGAATGAGGTGGGAGAACAACATTAACTATGATTTGAGGGAAGTAGATAATACAGGGAATGATTGAAAAGCATTAGCTCAGGATAGGAATGTATGGAGAGCTTATGTCCGTGCGGCCATGAACCTACGGGTTCGATAGTGCCAGTGAGTAAGTATTATTATTCATGATTATTATTATTGTTATTTATTATTATTATTATTAATATTGTTGTTATCAGACACACATAAACGTGGTTTACCAGGACACTGTAATAAAAACAAATTAGTAAGCTTTTTACAGGTGGATGTGAATTGATTGAACTTATGTGCTGTGTGCAGATCTCTGTCTGGGAACAGGATAAAAGTACATTCCTGAAGGAATTCTACAGCAGACTCCAGGCCTCGCTTTACTCGAGTTAAAAGGGAACCCATTGGCAGGGGGTGCACAACAACGCATTCTCATCGCTGCCCAACCTGCGCAAGCTGTGAGTACACAAACATAACTGTCACTTCTAATCACAATATTAACCTCAGCTGGGATCGAGGAGTCATTAGTTTTATTTGTGTGTAGCCACAAGTTGTTATGTGTTTGCAGCATTCTGTCTGATGCCAGAGAACTGACAGTGTTCCCGAGTCTCAACGGTACATCTGCGCTTGAGATCCTGCGGCTGGACCGCGCAAGTATCAGCCATGTTCCTGCATCACTCTGCCACACCTGCCCCAAGCTCAAAAGTTTGTAAGTTTATAATGTAACCAGAGCCCCTGGGCACATAACAATTTCAGGCCCTGTTGGAAAGTAAATAAAGTGAATTACAAAAACATTTTCCTGCTATATAATATAAAAATAATAATAGGAAATGTGCACTCAGGTTGAGCATTAGTGATGGTTTAGTCTTTACTGTAGTCTGTAATAGTTTTTGTTGTTTTCACACATGTTATGATGTGGTATTTCCTACATAACACACACTTGCATTCTTCGGTTGGCTTGTGGAATTTCTTGTTTGTACATATTTTGTTATGAAACCCACGTACTGCGAGTTGTGTTGTGACGTGTCTCTGGGGGTTGCACTCTCTGGTCCATCTGTCGTCCAGCATGGCAGTTGTGGTGTAGAAATCCATGTCTATTTCCTTATTCTTCCCATTTCTGATGCTTATTAATTTCTGGTAAGGTTCTGTGGATTGTAGATAGAATTGGGTTCTTATGTCCTCTATGAAGTAAGTCTCTCTCATGAGCTTGTAAGCAAAACGAGATGGCGCTGTTTTTCCTATTCTCAGGATCCGTTTCATGAACATTGCTTTGACTTTTTCTATTCTTATCAGATCTCCGATCTTAAGTTTTTCCCAAATTATCTCTATCCCATATGTTATAACTGACGCCACTGTCGTTTTGAATAACCGCATTGCTGTACCTGTCGATAAGTTGGCCAGATTCAGGATATTGTATGATGTTCGGAGGCTGCCGCTGCTCTTTCTTGGATGTGTATTATTGGAAATATCTTCTTCTTCACGGTTTAGGCTTATTTACTAGCCTGTTCCGGCCCTGAATTGCTGCTCTTTCCATATTTTGCTTGGTCTTCCCAAACTTCTTCTTCCTCGTGGTGAATAGTTGTATGCTGCTTTTGGTATTCTATTCTCACTCATCCTTGCCAAGTGTTCTTTCCAGTTTGTTCTGTATTTCTCTATTGTTCTGTTTAATTCCTCTACTTTTAGTTGTCTTATTTCTGTGTTATGTTTTTTGTCTGTTCTTTGATATCCTGCTATTGGTCTGAGGAATCTCATTTCAGCAGCTTGTATTCTGGCAGAATGTTGTGTTGTCACTGTCCATGTTTCGGATCCATAAGTAATAATAGGCACTGCCATTGTCTTGTATAATTTCATTATAGAGTCTTTCCTGGCTTTATTTTTCAAAGTTCTTTTTAGTGTTCCTGTTATATAATTAAACTTATTTAGTTGTTATTTATATCTGTTTCCGCTGTGTATGAAATATGAATATGAGTTTTAACTAAATTATTTCCACCTGACCTTATAACCTTAGTGGTTACACGACTGACATCCAGGAGCAGTGAACTAAATACTCGTAGAAGACAGGATATGACGCGAGGTGTGAAGAATTTTATTTAAAATTTTGAAAATCTGATAGTGTTACTTACTAAAAATATCAATTGTTACAAATTGTTGAATGTGAAATTTGTTTGTTTTGTGTTGGCAGAGATTTGAAGTCCAACAAGTTAACCAAAGTGCCAGAGTTGAGCAGCTGCAAGGACCTGCGAGTGCTGTAAGTTGTAGTTACATTAATTTAACTTTTATAGGAATTAATCACTATGACGTTTAATTTATGGTGAAATTAAATGTTTTTTACCTCTCCTCATATCAATTTTCTAAGTTGATCACATCCTCAAAACTTTTCCCAAACCGTGAGTTCTTTTTAAAAGGAATAACAGTTGTGTACAAATTCTCATTAATGTCTTGTTAAATTACAAGCCATCAGATCACATTGCTAGCTGCTTCAGATGAGAGAATGGTATATGAGGAAAGGAAAATTGTTGCTTGCACCAGGAACCTAGATTAGTGTAGTGGTTAGCACACTAGTGTAGAAAGCTAGAGGGTCAGGCTCAAATCCCAGTTCAGGAATTAATTTTTCTTTACAAATTAATAAAATTCATTGTTAAAACCGTTGAGGTGGAGAGTCATAAAATAAAATAAGTTAAAATATACCTTCTTAGGTAAGATCCAGTCCCGCGCCGTAGCCGAGCGGTTAAGGTAGGAAGCCTTGGCACAGAGCTACGGGACTTGCGCTGGTTCGAGTCTCCATGGGGGAAGAAATTTTCTCATGGTATTTCGGCCAGTATGGGACCGGTGTCCACCCAGCATCATGAGGCAATTGGGTAGCTACAATAAGTAGCGGCTGCAGGTTGAGGAACCAGCTATAACGGCTGGGGGACTCGACATGCTAACCACATGTCACCCCTACACTGGCTGTTGATCATCTACCTCTGTGATTGACACATGTGGATGTGAAGGACCAGCAGCCGGCTGGTAAAAGGGCAACTGCTGAAAAGTGGAAAGACCCTCAATCGGAGTATCGGAGGTAAGATCCGTCATCCTCAACTTGTAAAATATGTATTCTTTATGTCTGTAGACCTTTCAGAACATCCGTTCCATCTTCAGCAGGTCCTTCTTCTCTACAACATCCAGTATGATGGTTGATGCTGCTGGTCACGACAACACCACATTAGGACCAGCAGCATCAACCATCATATTAGATATTGTAGCGAAGAAGGACCTGATGAAGATGGAATGGATGTTCTGAAAGGTCTACAGACATAAAGAATACATATTTTACAAGTTGAGGACAACGGATCTTACCTAAGAAGGTATATTTTAACTTATTTTATTTTATTAAGTTATGTAGATAGGAAATAACACTATGAGGTTTTTTAATATTGTTTATTACACGCTTTATATTAGCTTGACTTGTATCTATCTATCTATCTATCTATGTAACGGAATCTTTCAACGCGATTTTCACCCACTTAAAATCATTGGATCAACTTGAAATTTTGTATACTTGTAAAGGACCCGTGACAATACAATAATTTCATATTTTGTTTCTAATCAGAAAATTAAAAAAAGTGTCTTTGTATCTATGTAATGGAATTTTTGAACACGATTTTCACTAAATTAGAAACACTGGATCGACTTGAAACTTTGTATACGTATAAAGGACCCGTGACAATACAATAATTTCATATTTATTTTTTATTTCACTCACCTCATACTTCATACTCCTAGCATACCCAGGGTTTCTTCACATCATTTGTGACATTCTCAATGCTGTGTCACGTTCACAACTGACGTCCGGCTGCCTTCTATCCTGCACACTGACCTCCGCGCCATCTGATGGAGGTCAGTCTGCAGGATAGAAGGCAGCCGGATGTCAGTTGTGAACGTGACACAGCATTGAGAATGTCACAAAGGATGTGACGAAACCCTGGGTATGCTAGGAGTTATGAAGTATGAGGTGAGTGAAATAAAAAATAAACAATTATTTTATTTTATTTAGATTATGAATTCAATAATGTTCTCTGTTGAACCTTCTCTTGTAAAGCTTGGGCATGTGTGTGTGTGTGTTGGAAATTAATACTTTACATTTGTTTATTTCTTTTTTGCATGAGTGTACAGCCTTTGAAAAGCTGATGGTGCAACTCTTGATGATGGAAAGTTAGAGTTTTGAAGAGCGATTCACACCAGTACGTTGTTACACGTGCTGACTCATTTGAGAGCGGTGTAAGGGTCGTATGTTAGAACATTAGTCTCTACTGAAATTACTTCCAATCACTAGTGAGCTGATTCACCGTGAGCAATTGCTGAGAACGAATTAACGGCCGACTTATCGGTCATGCATGAGAGTCGACATTTTCGTAATATTGGCAACGAATTACCCAGAATTCTCAGCGATAAAAACCACTTCCGTTATTTTCGTCTGCTATAGAGGAATGCATTTATGCTTGCATCCCGCAAATAATACCGTATACAAACACGTCTGCGACACGCAATATTACGCCGATTCTCCTGTTCTTCCAGTTGAATTCTTTGGTAGACTCTATCAAATTCCTCTTCTCCGTGTATACCGAAAACATGATCGAAGTCTTCAAGGTCCGACATCTTGGATAAATGTTGGATAAAGCAGCAAAGTACATTGATTACCATCGGTTCCCTTCGGGATTTTAATTTGAGTTGCTCATTTAAGCTACCTCCGCAGGTAGCTTACAAATTTAACCAATTATTATCGCATGAACAGATTTCTGAGTAAGCAAAATCGTATTAGCATACAACTTGCTCAGCAGAGAAGGCGTTTTACTGTCTAATGCTTCCAAACATGCGACCCTAAGTCTCTCTTCATGTGGCATTCATATCGTTCGCTTAAGTGGATCAGTCGGCAAGATGCTTTCTTGTGACGACACAGGCCCAGGTTCAATCCTGGTCAGGAAGATCTTTTTTACTAATGTTGTTAATTTTCATAGTGCTTACATGTTACCAAGCTTCGTTATATACATAAATTTGTATGTATAGGGAATTAAATAAATTAAAGGTAACATCTCATTACTTTGTTTACAAATCACAAGGCATAATAAAATTTTTTATTTCCACTGCAAATACAAAACATGTCTGATTAATTTAAATTAATTCAAGGTAATATATAATTTAATAGTGAGTGGAGAACATATTTTAATCGACTTACTTCCCGATATTAATTTAAACATAATATATAATTTCATGTCCACCGCTGTGGTCTCGAGGTAGCATGCTGCCTTGTCACGCAGAGGGCCCGGGTTCGATCCCCGGTCGGGGCAGTTTTTCTGTGTGAGGTTTTTATCGGGGTTTTTCCTCACCTGTAAGACAAATGTCAGGAAAACTTTAAGGCCCAAACGGTCCCCGAAATCATATGGCCATCATCATCATCATCATCACCCTTCACCGGTGTGGAAAGCAATGGGAAGCTACCACACCTACAATTCCCTAGTAAAGCTGCAAGCATAGCATGAAAATGCTATGATTGCAGTGAAGGACCTGCCTTCGGGCAGAATTACTATGGATATAATTTCATTATGCAAGTAACTCCTGGAGTATTCCATCGCTTCATACAGACAATTTCTAGGAGGGATGCTTGTGGTCTAGTGGAGAGAGCTTCTGTTTCTCATGTATGAGGTCGCATGTTTGATCCCAATCTCATTCTTTTTTTTTTCTCTCTTTTTCTCGTCCTCATTTCAATTAATTTTCTTTCTTTTGTTTAATTTGTTTGCTTTGTTTTATTTTCACTATTTACTGCACTACGTATTTACGCGAAATTATTTTCCATTGCACGACACACAACGAAATAGAACAGATTTTAGTTTCTCAAATAGTTGTATACTTGCGAACCAAATAGCCGATCTCTGATCATATCATGTGCAGTGGCTTCGTTCTGGGACTTGAACATTATCAAAGGCTGTACATGTAGACCAAGAATACACTTGTTTCAGGGACCTGGCGAGTAACCAGATAGCGAGTGTTGAAGGCAGCCCGTTCAGAAGTCTGTCTGTACTGCATGACCTCATACTCTGCAACAACGTGATCAGAAGCCTACCAGAACATGCATTCATTGGTTTACGCATGCTGCAGCTCTTGTAAGTACAGCATTCCTTCGTTATTATGCCCTAATCCAAAGGAATGAAGCTATTAAGGTTGAACCCAGGATCCCTGGAATCCCTTTCCAGTGCTTTATCCATTAAGCTATGAAGGATCCAGATTTAGACATTCATTTTTGCCTTAGTTATATAATCGTGTGCGTTCCTCAGGGGTCCCCATCTAGGGGATATGTGGATGGCGACCACAAGGTGCCCAAGCTGAGCAAAACATTGCTTCTACTTACTTGTGTTTTGCTCCTTACTTTTATCTTTAACCAATTTGGTATTTCTTCCTTTCTAGTAGCAGATCCCTCTTTTACTTTTGCCTGACCTCTTGTTTTCTTTGACCCTGATGGTATTAGAGTATTTGAGGCTGAAGGGTACATTTCTGTCTTTCCTACATCTGTTTCTTTTAAGCTCATGGACACTCACCTCGAATGCCCACATAAGCTGCAATGTTCAAATGCAGCCCCATTACAACTTATAGCATAGGTATACCATGGATTCGTGACATCAGCTAAGGCTGGATACATGTAATAAAGAATGAATAGTCCTGTGTACTTCTGAAATGTTGTTCTCAAGAATTTCTGACAAGTCCACCACTGTGATCTTGAGGTAGCATGCTGCCTTCTCATGCAGAGGACCTGGGTTCGATTCCTGGTCGGGACAGTTTCCTAGGTGAGGTTTTTATCGGGGTTTTTCCTCACCTGTAACACAAATGTTAGGAAACTTTAAGGCCCGAACATCATATGGCCATCGCAGTCATCGTCATTCATAATCATCTTAGATTAAGCTTAGGATTAAGAACTCTCCGGGCGCACCACTATCATCATCATCATCCATCATATCATCAGAGCAACGTAATCCTGCTTTCCAGGCGCCCCAACCTCAGAAGTGGGTTACAATTATGCCAATGCCAGGGGTGAACACCAAAAATGTCCAAAAGGACAAACCTGGTGCATTAAAAAAAAAATTCTGACAATTTTCCAATTCATATTGTTTATTCTTCAAGCGAATAAGGTAAAATCTTGTGGTGATAACATTGGTTTTTCTTGCCTGAGAGAGAAGGGATGTATGGCTAGGAGTGGAGGTAGGAGAATTGAAACACATTAAACAATTGAGCAGGATTCGAGAGAATAAAGTTGATTTCATTGCGCCTGTTAATTGTTCTCTACTCTCTGCCTTTACATGTGATACAGATAGGATGTGTTTTTGTGTGCAGGGACCTGGAGAACAACGGCATTGAGAGGATCCACCCACTGACGTTCAAACCACTGTTACAGCTCGAGGACTTGTAAGTTTTATTTATTTATTCTAACAGCAGTAACATGATATTTGAAGAGAAAAATTATACGCTCAGACTGGAGTTTGAACTCAGGACCTTTGGCTTCCTAGACCAATGCTCTACGGTTGAGCTATCTGGCCACTCCAATCTAAACACAAATTTTTCTCTTATACATTGTTATTATTCGTAGCATTCTTTGACTCTCTATGTCAATGCAATAAAGAGTGTCAACAGTCCTGCATTCAAACCCCAGTCTAGGCATATATTTTTCTTTTCAAATATAATGAATTTCATCATTTTCCCACTCAATTACAAGTTTATAAAATGCTTTTTTGGTCGATGTGACTAATTTCTTATACTTACCAATATTGTTGTTACTGGAAGTAAGTCAACGTTCCCACATCTAACCTGGTTGCTATGCAAACAAAAGAAATCACAATGCTGATATGGACTCAAAAAGCACACGTGCGGTAAGTAAAATAAAACATTTCTTGAATGTTTGTACACTAACTCGTACCTTTCTTTAGACTTTTCCGGAATTAATGCAGAACATCCCACTCTCCAGGCTTCTATCTACCGCGACTCCTTCCATTATAAAAATTATCAAACACATTCTAAATCACGGTGCTACATATAAAAATGTCTCCACAGCCAACAATCCTTGCTTATAATAAAACAAATGAAAAGCTACATAGCAACGATCACCAAATGTTTCTTTCTCATAGAAGTCATTTACATCCAACCAATATTTTAATTCATTTATTACTATATTTAATAAAAATTAGTCACATCGGCCAAAAAATAGTATGCAGTACACATGAGGTAAGCACGTAACAGATCTCGAAAATTGAAAAATCTCGGCGCAAGCACCTCGTTTTTTCGAACTTTTTTTCAATCAGTAACAAGTGCTTACCTCACTTGTATTGCAATATACTATTGTGTAACAGCCAAAAATGTCAAAAAGAACTTCTATACAAATTGTATACATCCCATCAGTCTGTTACGGAATAAAACATATTGACATGATTTATAAAATGAATCAGTGACAGTAAAAGGGGCCCTAAAATACAGGGTGATTGTAAATGATTGCCTTGGTTTGGTAATTTTTACAGAGAGTGTAGTGGATGCAATTAAACATAGGCTGAACTCTGGAAATGCGTGCTATTATGTTTTACAGGGACTCTTGTCGTCCCAACTCCTTTCAAAAAAACGTTAAACTGAAAATATATAAAACTATTATTCTAGCAGTTATATTATATGGGTGCGAAACATGGACTCTTACTTTAAGGAAGGAAAGGAGATTACGAGTATTTGAGAATAAAGTTCTGGAAAATTTTTGGACCAAAGAGAGATCAACAGACAGGTGAATGGAGAAGACTACATAACAATGAACTACATGGTCTTTATAGGAAGCCAGATATAATAAGAACAGTTAAGTCTCGTAGACTGCGATGGGCAGGACATGTTGCACGTATGGGGAATGAAAGACGTGCATGGAAGCTTCTTGTAGGAAAGCCAGAGGGAAAACACCCGTTAGTAGACCAAGAATGACGTGGGATAGTAACATTAACTATGATTTGAGGGAAGCAGATTATACAGGGAATGATTGGAAAACATTATCTCAGGATAGGGATGTATGGAGAGCTCATGTCCATGTGGCCATGAACCTACACGTTCCATAGTACCAGTTAGTTAGTTAGTTAGTAATTTATTTTTATAGGTTTGTTAACTTGTCTTGATGGTTTGCAGGAACTTAGGCAACAATGTGTATCCAGAGTTACCAGCAGTGGGTCTCGAGCGGGTACTACTTGAAAACATTCAACAACCCAAATCTGCGAGAGTTCCCAGCACCTGAGAACTTCCCTCGCATACAGAGCCTCGTGCTGTCGTATGCTTACCACTGCTGTGCTTTCCTGCCGCTCATTCCAGCCGAGACTGTGAAGACAGAGCTGCGGGAGAGTGTGCTGTTCCCTGGAGAAGAGGTAGATCCTCTCTCTGTGGAGCAACAACCTCACCGACATCTGGCCACAACTCCGTGAGTACTTTATTTATTATTATTCTTAGTTTCCATTAGAAGGTTTAGAGTTTGAATGTTTAATTTTAGGAAGTTATATTTTGAGGTTATTTTAATTATATTATTTTTAGTCTGGACATCTTACCTCAATATTAATGTTGATTTGTTCTTGGACATGTTTCAAAACTTGAAAAAAAAGAACCACCTATGAAAAAATATAGGAAATTCACATATCACCCCTGGGTACATAATAAATTTCAAAAGATATTTGAGAAGTTTAACATTAAATTAGCACCAAAAAATAACTACAGTTTAAATAAACTAATAAAAACCAACAAAAATGAAAAAAACTGATAAAAATAAAAAGTCAGGAATATATCAAATTGAATGCATGGGTTGTGAAAAGATATATATAGGAAAAACAAAAAGAAACTTAAAAATTAGAACCAAAGAACACAAGAAATATTAAAAATGGAGAAATTGAAAAATCTGCAGTTGCTGCTCATGTTTGGTCTGAAAAACATAATATAAATTCAGACACTAAATTATTAAAACAGTTAGAAAATACAAAAGAGCTGACTATTTGGGAAAAAATTTATATTCAGAAGAACAGAAACAGAGTTATGAATTTTGATATTCCGATGGAGTGTGACCTTGTTTGGAGGTTCTTTGGCCAACCACAGGATGGGGCTGACATCGACATCCAGGTTGTGCAACATAATGCAACATAAATAAAACCAGCCTGGGAAAGCTGACGATAAAACAGAATTGTTTTGAAACATGTCCAAGAACAAATCAACATTAATATTGAGGTAAGATGTCCAGACCAAAAATAATACAAAGGTGGTAATGTTTATGCAAGTTCCTCGCTTCTACATCATATGCTTTCAGAGAGTCAGTCACCTGTATTCAACTATCGTACATAAAACAAGGTGAAATTTGTGTCAGTTTTGTGATTCAATCAATTAAAATCTTTTGTCTACTCCTGTGACATGTCAGACCTGCCTGACCCACCTTTTTTTGTACCAAGAGATGTAGCATTCTGAATCCTTGTCCTGATTTCACCTAGGTGCCATTGTATTATGAGATAATGCTTGTGTTTGCAGATAACGAGACCAACAAGTTTGGATCTCAAGTTAACGAACTGTGGAACAGTTTTGGATCTGACTTCACGTATCCTGCCAACTTACCAGCTTACGTCGAGGAGTATTTTGAGGGACAGGAAAATCCACGCACAGTAGCCAGCGACACACCTCCAGGCAGAATAGCCTGCCTACCGTCTCCAGGTCAGTAGCATCCCCCACCACCTCCTTTCAATTTGTCTTCCCCAGACATAACACAAACACATGATGCATTTAATATTATAATATTTTTAATTTTTATATTTTTAATTTTTTCCACCGCTGTGGTCTCGGGATAGCGTGCTGCCTTGTTACACAGCGGGCCCGGGTTCGATCCCCGGTCAGGACAGTTTTTCTGGGTGAGGTTTTTATCGGGGTTTTTCCTCACCTGTAAGACAAATGTCAGGAAAACTTTAAGGCCCAAACGGTCCCTGAAATCATATGGCCATCGCAATCATCACCATTCATATTCATCTTAGGTTAAGCTTAGGATTAGGGACTCTGCTGGCGCACCACTATCATCATCATCACCCATCATATCATCGGGTCAACGTAACCCCGCCTTCCAGGCGCCCCAACCTGAGAAGTGGGTTACAAGTATGCCATGGCAGAAGAGAAACCAGGAATGTCGAAAGACAAACCTGGGGCATTTAAAAAAAAAATTAAATTTATCACTTTTCATTGAAGGACAATTTTATTAGAAGACAAAAATGTACTCATAGTTAAACATGAGAAATAACATTATGGGTCGAATGTTTGAACGCATTAAAAGGCGTTCTCTGCTGAGAAAGTTTTATCCAAATACATTTTGCTTACTCAGAAATCTATTCATGCGATAAAAATTATAAGCTACCTGACGAGGTACCTTAAGATCATAGCTCAAGATAGAAACTTATCGTGAAAATCCCGAAGGGAACTGATGTAGTTTGAAACTTTTGCAGCTTTATCCAAGATGTCGTACCTTGAAGACTTCGATCATGTTTTCGGTATACGCGGAGAAGAGGAATTTGATAGAGTCTACCAAAGAATTCAACTGGAAGAACAGGAGAATCGGCGTAATATTGCGCGACGCAGACGTCGTTGTATACGGTATTATTTGCAGGATGCAAGCATAAATGCGTTCCTCTATAGCAGACGAAAATAACGGAAGTGGTTTTATCGCTGAGAATTCTGGGTAATTCGTTGCCAATATTACGAAAACGTCAACTTTCATGCATGACAGGTAAGTCGGCCGTTAATTCGATCTCAGCAATTGCTCACGGTGAGTCAGCTCACCAGTGATTGGAAGTAATTTGAGTAGAGACTAATGTATTTGCATACGACCTTAATATCGGTTGAAAATGAGAGAGATGTTTCTCTTGAAAACTAGTTCCTGTGTTTAAACAAACATGAAATATGAGGTAAGATATGAAATTGACACCAAAATGCTGACTGACTACTGTTGGATGATGAGGAGGGAAACTCCTAGAAGTGTTCACAAAAGGAAGCCAACAAGAAAATGCTTCACATGAAAAAAAATGAATACTGAAGATTAACTGTACTGATTCATGTATTTTATGTCTTTCGGGCTAAATGGCCTTGGTCTGGTTTTATTAAAACTTGACGTTTCGTCTACTACTGCGGTAGACATCCTCAGGAGATTCTGCGTGTTCTTTGACTTGTTAACTCTTCAAATGTCGGCTGCAGACTGGCTGTGTGTTGGAAATCACCGTTGATAACCAATCAGAAAAATAGCTCCAAAGTAACGGACCGTGTAGAAAACATCTCCGCACAATACTCAACTATAAATAAGGACACGATTTCCAACACACAGCCAGTCTGCAGCCGACATTTGAAGAGTTAAGAGGTCAAACAACACGCAGAATCTCCTGAGGATGTCTACTGCAGTAGTAGACGAAACGTCGAGATTTAATAAAACCAGACCACGGCCATTTAGCCCGAAAGACATAAAATACATGAATCAAAATACCTGCCGTGAGAGTCTACAATCTTACATTAACTGTATTCTTTATCACTACATATCAAGTTGACAATATTGCAATGTTTATTCATTTCTACCAGTGACTGCATTATTATTTTACCTAAAACATCATAAAAGAAGTTTGTCTTAAAACCACATAATTTGTGCATTGAGCGTTACACTAATCTCTGTTTTGCAAAAAAATCTTGACGTGATACAAGGAAACCGTTTGCAGATTCGGTTTCAGCTCACCTGAAATATATTAGGGCACATCTCAAAGTTTGTGCAATGTTCTGAAAGTGAAAATTTGTTGGCCAGTGTAATCTATAACTGTATCCAGTGGTTGTGTGTTTCTACACAGTGGAAACAATATGACAACTTTCAATTAATTATGATCATTATTTGGGGATTCAAATCCCAGTTTAAGTGTAGATTTTTATCTTCAAATATAAATGTCCTTCAATGAGAAGTGATAGTTTAATAAATTCAAATAAAAACACTATTTATTTTTTTATAAACTGAGTCGGATAATTTTTTTTATCTCACTTCATAAAGCTTCATGTTTTCACAGTACCAGTTTCAAAGGCATACACCTCCATCATCAACCAAAACTTCAACTGCTGAATTTCTGCCATTACCACCATGTTCTGAAATGTCATCTGGTGCCAATTTTATGAACTTGGAGATTAAGGGTCGTATGCAAATACATTACTCTCTACTCAAATTACTTCCAATCACTGGTGAGCTGAGATTGAATTAACGGCTGCCTTAACCGGTCATGCATGAATGTTGACGTTTTCGTAATATTGGCAACGAATTACCCAGAATTCTCAGCGATAAAACCACTTCCGTTATTTTCGTCTGCTATAGAGGAATGCATTTATGCTTGCATCCCGCAAATAATACCGTATACAAACACGTCTGCGACGCGCAATATTACGCCGATTCTCCTGTTCTTCCAGTTGAATTCTTTGGTAGACTCTATCAAATTCCTCTTCTCCGCGTATACCGAAAACATGATCGAAGTCTTCAAGGTCCGACATCTTGGATAAGTTTTAAACTACATCGGTTCCCTTCGGGATTTTCACATAAGTTTATATCTTGAGCTACGATCTTAAGGTACCTTGTCAGGTAGCTTTACAATTATTACCGCGTGAATAGATTTCTGAGTAAGAAAAATGTGTTTGAATAAAACTTTATCAGCAGAGAACGCCTTTTACTGTCTAATGCGTTCAAACATTCGACCCTAAATTTTCTTTGCTGGGAACTTCAAAATTCATGGATCTTTATTTGTTTTTTTGAATGTATATCTTTTCTCAAATGTTAATTCTAATGGCTTCTCTAAATGTTTAAAAAGTTTAGTTTCTCTTCCAATTATGTGATTATCTAGCAAACTATGGGCTGCAATTGCCAATTTTTCAATTTCTATTTTTTTTTAATATTTCCAAAGTGTTCTTTTGTATGAGCCTCTAAATTATTTTTTAGTTTTCCTTACATATAGTTTTACATGATGATGGAAGGGATGCCTTCAGAAACTTGTCTTTTGTAAAGCACAGAGTTGTATGAGATGAGATGTAAAAATAATTTCAGATTCATTTATATAAAATGTAAATTACCTTATAGCGTTACTTCCAATTGTTATCAGTTTGAATGTTGTACCAGAGATTGTAAGTTGTACATTATTGTTGTATGCAGGTCCGTTCTTGCCATGCCACGATCTGTTTGACTGGTGGACGCTGCGCTGTGGAGTGTGGATTGTGTTTCTGCTCGCGATGCTGGGCAATGGAACGGTTGTGTTTGTGCTGGTATTTTCTCGCAGCAAGATGGACGTGCCTCGCTTCTTGGTCTGTAATCTCGCCGCAGCAGATTTCTTCATGGGTGTCTACTTAGGTAAAACATCTCTCTCTCAAGACAATCCATACAAACCTTAACAATTGTCCTGCTTAGAACAAGTTGATTCAATTCCATTTTCTTTTTTAAATTTTCAGAAGAGCTCAATTAAATTTTGGAGACTAGACAATTGAGGCGCTTAGAATAATAAACGGCAGATCCCAACCAAAGTTCATTTTGAGATAAATGCAACTTTCTGTTTCTTTCCAAAACATGGAAAGTACTTAAGATTATGACTTGATATTTTCTGGGTGTTTAAATTAAGGGATTTCAAGTCTATGTGCAAATTGTTGAACCTTTGTGATTATTAGTTTTCCTGATTTTGTGTTGTTTATTAGAACAAAAAGTATACAAAACAGAAAAAAATTGGTGTAAAATTGACTTTTCCTTCATTTAACATCTTGAAATATCTAATCCAGCTCTATTTCCAAATCTTCGCATTTTTCATCATCAACACCATCATGACAAAGACTGTTATAAAATCATGATAGATGGGTGGTGCATATTTCAATAATTTCATCAGGTCATTTGTATTTATCTTTCTCTGTTCACTGTACTTTTGCTGTAACTTAAACAATGAAACACGAACGTGTAGCGGACATAAAGTAAAACACTCATATTTGGGATATGTCATTTTTTACACTGAGAATATGTTCGTTTTCACAACGGACAAATTTTAAAGGTGGAAAATGTTAGCTTTGGCATATCCCAATTATTAGTTTGATACTTCATCATATGAAGGGTAGATGGCAGTTGTGCACGGTCATGCTCTTATCTCAAAATTCGATGTCAGTTGATGTGCCGTTATTGTTCTGAGCACCTCAATTCACAACAAAAGTATTGTTTTGAGAACGCCTACAACTCAGTGATATTAAGTTGTTAGTTTATGCTGATGATGTAGTATTAGTAGGCGATAGCGAGGAGATACTAAAGTCCAACATGTACATACTATTGAGTAACACTAACAAATTGGGGCTGGAAGTAAACATCAGTAAAACACAGTATATGTTCATACATGTCCACCGCTGTGGTCTTGAGGTAGCATGCTCCCCTTTTCATGCAGTGGGCCCGGGTTCAATTCCCAGTCTGGACAAGCTTTAGGATGAGGTTTTTTCCGGGTTTTTCCTCACCTGTAAGACAAATGTCCAGAAGCTTTGAGGCCCAAAAGGTCCCCGAACATCATCATCATCATCCTTCACCGGTGTGGAAAGCAACGGGAAGCTACCACACCTATAATTCCCTAGTAAAGCTGCAAGCATAGCATGAAAATGTTATGATTGCAGTGAAAGACCTGGCCTAGGGCAGAACACTATAAAAAATGTTCATACATAGAAATATGTTATATAATGGAAATGGACAGCTAATGACAAATGAGTGATATTTTGAAGAAGTGGCTGAATTAAAATACCTAGGAACAATAATTACAAGCACGAATGAGGTGCATTTGATTCTATTGCATGCTCTAGTACAAAATTGAATAGCTGAGGATATATTGTATCAGCTTCCTTCAACTCATTGTGAATTTCAAAAGTATCTTAAAACTGTTTCTCTATCCATAATTTATTCCTTGTGCCATGACACAAAAATCCAAGGCTGCCTGAAATATTTTCTATCGCTGTGAAAATATGACATTACTGGGAAAGCAACCTTATTTCAATTCAATAGAAGATAATGGTTTATTTTAGGAAGTAATATTTTGAGGTTCTTTTAATTAAGTTGTTGGGAACATCTTACCTCAAATTTATGTTGAACTCTGTTTGAACATGTTTCAATATAATCCTCTATATCATCATTTCCCAACCTGTGGTTCGCGAACCCCGAGGTTTTCCATAATGGCAGGTTTCGAGGTTAGGTCTATTATTATTTCCTTCATTTGCAACTTTGTAATAATAAAATAATAATAATAATAATTGAAGGGTCCAGGGGAAAAACGATGCATGTCACATTAAACTCAAACTGAGATAAATGAATTTTAAGTTTAGAAACGCTATATCATTTCCCTGCACACATTATTTTCAAAGCCTTATAAAACGTAACCCATAGCTTCTTTAAACAGTTTTCACCTTTTAAATGTTACTAGGGAACAGTACAAACACTAAGAATATGAAACCTCAGTTTTTGTGATTTTGTGACATTCATCGTTTTTCCCCTGGACCCTTCAATTATTATTTTTATTATTATTATTATTATTATTATTATTATTATTATTCAATCCATAGCAATTCTTCCCAAATGCAGGTCTTTCACTGCAATTATAGCATTTTCATGCTATGCTTTGCAGCTTTATTAGGAAATTATAGGTGTGGTAGCTTCCCGTTGCTTTCCACGCCGGTGAAGGATGATGATGATGATGATAATATTGATAAGGATGATGATAATGATGATGATGATAACCATATGATTTCGGGGACCATTTGGGCCTTAAAGTTTTTCTGACATTTGTCTTACAGGTGAGGAAAAACCCTGATAAAAACCTCACCCAGAAAAACTGTCCCGAGCAGGGATCGAACCCGGGCCCACTGCGTGACAGAGCAGCACACTACCTCAAGACCACAGCGGTGGAGTTATTATTATTTATAAAATTAAATTAACCCTATAATGCCCCTTGTTACATATGTGTAACATCGGGAATTTATCACATTATTTCCACAATAAATTATAATTTACCTTGAATGCCTGATTTACAGTTATGTAACAACGTTAGGAATGCATTTGATTTCGCTACAACTAGGTCTACACGTTGTTAAGCCGTAACTAGAGTAACTTTAGGTTTTAACTGTTAAGGGTTAAGTTAATTTAAGATTATTAAACCTTTTGCTTGGAATTAAATTTTATGCACGTCTACTGTATGTATATTTAAAAGTCAGTGGTTCACCCAACTCAGATCGTTGTGGAAGGGGTTCACGAGTCAAAAAAGATGGGAACCGCTGCTCTATATCCATCGTCAGCTTGCTCAGACTGTTGAGTTTGTTGTGTACCGTGGATGTTGATATGAGCTCCCTCTTCCGGCTGGCCGAAGCACCTCCAAACTAGATCACGTTCAGCAGGAATTTCAAAATTCATTATTTTATTTTTGTTCTTCTGAATGTAGATTTTTTCCCAAATGGTGAGTTCTTTCCTATTTTCTTTCCTGAAAATAAGAACCAAGGAACACATAAGAAATATTAAAAATGGGGAAACAGAAAAATCTGCTGTTGCTGCTCATGTTTGGTCTGAAAAACACAATATAAATTCGAACACTAAGGGCCGCATGCAAATACATTAGTCTCTATATTTGAAGAGAAAAATTTTCGCCTAGACCGGGACTCGAACCCGGGACCCTTGGCTTTCCGGGCCAAGTGCTCTACCAACTGAGCTACCGAGGCGAGTTACGATCTAGACGCAAATTTTTCTCTTATATACGTTGTAATTCCCTATCGCCAAATGCTTTTGAAACCATTGCTTCTATCTTTGCAAATGGCGGCTTCTTAGTTAAGAAGACATTTATTGGAAATTTAACATTACTTTATAAAGCTAGTAAAGCTTCCAATGATGTTTTTATTATTGATTTAACATTTCTCAATGAAAGATAAATTATATTTGAAGAGAAAAATTTTTTCGCCTAGACCGGGACTCGAACCCGGGACCCTTGGCTTTCCAGGCCAAGTGCTCTACCAACTGAGCTACCGAGGCGAGTTACGATCTAGACGCAAATTTTTTCTCTTATATACGTTGTAATTCCCTATCGCCAAATGCTTTTGAAACCATTGCTTCTATCTTTGCAAATGGCGGCTTCTTAGTTAAGAAGACATTTATTGGAAATTTAACATTACTTTATAAAGCTAGTAAAGCTTCCAATGATGTTTTTATTATTGATTTAACATTTCTCAATGAAAGATAAATTATATTTGAAGAGAAAAATTTTTTCGCCTAGACCGGGACTCGAACCCGGGACCCTTGGCTTTCCGGGCCAAGTGCTCTACCAACTGAGCTACCGAGGCGAGTTACGATCTAGACGCAAATTTTTCTCTTATATACGTTGTAATTCCCCATCGCCAAATGCTTTTGAAACCATTGCTTCTATCTTTGCAAATGGCGGCTTCTTAGTTAAGAAGACATTTATTGGAAATTTAACATTACTTTATAAAGCTAGTAAAGCTTCCAATGATGTTTTTATTATTGATTTAACATTTCTCAATGACCCGGAAAGCCAAGGGTCCCGGGTTCGAGTCCCGGTCTAGGCGAAAATTTTTCTCTTCAAATATAATTTATCTTTCATTGAGAAATGTTAAATCAAATAATAAAAACATCATTGGAAGCTTTACTAGCTTTATAAAGTAATGTTAAATTTCCAATAAATGTCTTCTAACTAAGAAGCCGCCATTTGCAAAGATAGAAGCAATGGTTTCAAAAGCATTTGGCGATAGGGAATTACAACGTATATAAGAGAAAAAATTTGCGTCTAGATCGTAACTCGCCTCGGTAGCTCAGTTGGTAGAGCACTTGGCCCGGAAAGCCAAGGGTCCCGGGTTCGAGTCCCGGTCTAGGCGAAAATTTTTCTCTTCAAATATAATTTATCTTTCATTGAGAAATGTTAAATCAATAATAAAAACATCATTGGAAGCTTTACTAGCTTTATAAAGTAATGTTAAATTTCCAATAAATGTCTTCTTAACTAAGAAGCCGCCATTTGCAAAGATAGAAGCAATGGTTTCAAAAGCATTTGGCGATAGGGAATTACAACGTATATAAGAGAAAAATTTGCGTCTAGATCGTACCTCGCCTCGGTAGCTCAGTTGGTAGAGCACTTGGCCCGGAAAGCCAAGGGTCCCGGGTTCGAGTCCCGGTCTAGGCGAAAATTTTTCTCTTCAAATATAATTTATCTTTCATTGAGAAATGTTAAATCAATAATAAAAACAACATTAGTCTCTACTCAAATTACTTCCAATCACTGGTGAGCTGACTTTCCGTGAGCAAGTGCAAAGATCGGTTTAGCGACCCACTAACTGGTCATGCATGAAAGTCGTCGTTTTCGTAATAATGGCAAGAAATTACCCAGAATTCTCAGCGATAAAACCACTTCCGTTATTTTCGTCTGCTAGAGGAATGCATTTACGCTTGTGTCCCGCATCGCACAATATTATGCCGATTCTCCTGTTCTTCCAGTTGAATTCTTTGGTGGACTCTATCAAATTCCTCTTCTTCGCGTATACCGAAAACATGATCGAAGTCTTGGATAAAGCAGCAAGATTTCAAAGTACATCGGTTACCTTCGGTTCCCATCGGGATGCTCACGATTAATTTCTCTCCTAAGTCACCTCGCCAGGTAGCTTAGGAATTTCAACAATTATTATTGCATGAACAGATTTTTTGAGTATGCAAAAACGTATTTGGATACAACTTTCTCAGCAGAGTACAGGCAGAGAATGACTTTTACGGTCTAATGCGTTCATAGATTCGAGCCTAAATTATTAAAACAATTAGAAAATAGGAAATAACTCACTATTTGGGAAAAAAATCTACATTCAGAAGAACAACAATAAAGTCATGAATTTTGAAAATCCTGCTGAACATGACCTAGTTTGGTGGTTCTTTGACCAGCTGGAAGACGGAGCTGTTGTCGACATCCAGGGTCCACAACATAAAACTCAACAGTCTGGGCAAGCTGATGATGATATGGAGGATTATATTGAAACATGTTCAAATAGAACTCAACATTAATTTGTGGTAAGATGTTCCCATTCTCACAAAAACTTAATAGAAGGTGTTTTACTTTTGATGCAAATATTTGTTACTGTTTGTGCAGGTTTCCTGGCAGTTGTTGATGCATCCACACTGGGAGAGTTCCGGATGTATGCAATACCGTGGCAGATGTCAGCAGGTTGTCAGCTAGCCGGTTTCCTGGGAGTTCTGAGTTCTGAGCTGTCTGTGTATACGCTGGCTGTGATAACACTCGAGCGAAACTACGCCATCACTCATGCAATGCACCTCAACAAGCGTCTGTCCTTGAAGCATGCAGGGTACATCATGGCCTGCGGCTGGAGTTTTGCTCTTGTAATGGCCGTCCTGCCACTATTTGGCGTGTCCGACTACAGAAAGTTTGCCATCTGCCTTCCATTTGAAACAACGACTGGGGTCGCTAGCCTGACGTACGTTGTTTTCCTGATGTTCATCAACGGTGTAGCTTTCCTCATCCTGATGGGATGTTATTTGAAGATGTACTGTGCAATCAGAGGTTCCCAGGCCTGGAATTCCAACGACTCTCGCATAGCAAAGCGAATGGCACTTCTTGTCTTCACAGACTTTATATGTTGGTCGCCGATTGCATTCTTTTCTTTGACGGCCGCATTTGGTCTTCAGCTCATTTCTCTAGAAGAAGCTAAAGTATTTACTGTGTTCATTCTGCCTCTCAACTCCTGCTGTAATCCATTCCTGTACGCAATACTCACAAAACAATTCAAGAAGGATTGTGTGCTGATATGCAAGGCTATAGAAGAATCTCGAGTTACAAGAGGGATTGGCAGATGTCGCCACAGTTCTAATTTCAGCAACAGACAAACTCCTGCCAACACAAACAGTCTTGTCGACAGATCATCACGTGAGAATCCGCATCACCCGCAGGTCTGCACGTGTAGCACAAAGTTGTTGAGCGAAGTTGGCACCAGTGGTAGGAACCACCGACAGCAATCAAGTGCGAGGATGTGGCTGCTGAATAAAGCAGGTTGGTTGTTCCTCTGCGTCAACCGAGAACACAACACTCGGCACAGAACACGCAACGACCAGTATGCGTACCAGATCGCAGAGATTCAACAGAAACAGCACAAACGTGCATCGTCAGTGTCATCTAGTGAGAATTTCAGTTCTTCGCGATCAGACTCTTGGCGACAGAATCACCATCATTGTGGGATTCCCCTCAGACTTCTTGATCCTAAACGTAAAGCTTCCTCTTGGCTCGTTACTCGAAAAACCTCCCAAGACTCAAATCTTTCGAGCTCGAGGAATGATTCGTCAGGGTCTGCAACCACAGCTAGCACGAGCACCTGGAGATTATCGAGGTCCAGTGCTTCTAGCGATGTGCGGACAACAGTTGTTTCAATCCCTCCCGAGACGTGCAACCCTCGTCCCAGAGCAAAACCTCGACTCACAAGACAAAGTGCAGTCGTTCAAGAAGATTCAGATCCGCCCGCAAGTCCGGGACGGCTCACTGTACGGTTTCTCACGACAATACCTTCGGCGGCAGAGACAAGCATACAGCAAGACGAAGAATCAGGGAACACTGCTGCAGTGTTACACGGTAGTGAAGTGTCACAACAACCGTTCTATGCCATCCTCCACACCTCTCCCTCCCTCGTAGCCAGTAGTTGTCAGCAGTCCATAACATCGCAGAGTTCGCCACAGCTGTGCTGCTTGGACCCGGAGACTAGTCAACAGCTAGACAACACATGAAGCCCCGTTCTGTACATATGACGTACATACATGTGCCTTCTGTGTATATACAGTATTACCAACTTGTTGGCTTCAGTGTTGTCGTGATCGACGCCGGCCGTCAAACTCTCTGTTCCTTTATTTTAAGATGGCAGCAGCGTGCCAATGTGTTTATGAGAAAATACCATATTTACTCAAACATAAATCTCCATAACCTTTTCATGTATTTGTTATAGGGCTTTTCAGACTTGAAAATTAATGTTTCCAGACTAGTCTGTAATTAACATAATTAGAGAGAAATGAAGTCCATCACTCTAAGTAAATTCCTCAGCAAGTTGAATTTATTTTCCAATTTTTGATGGTTTACAGAATATCTTTCTTTTGTTGATTAATTAATACATATACAGTTCTATTAATTCATATACCTAGGAACAATAATTACAAATAGGTTCAATTCTGAAAATTCATATTATTATGCATTATAGGGACTATTGTCGTCTCAACTCCTTTAAAAAAAACATTAAACTGAAAATGTATAAAACTGTTATTCTACCAGTTATATTATATGGATGTGAAACATGGACTCTTACTTTAAGGGAGAAAACAAAGATTATGAGTATTTGAGAATAAAGTTCTTAGGAAAATTTTTGGACCAAAGAGAGACGAACAGACAGGTGAATGGAGAAAACTACATAACAGTGAGCTAAATGATCTTAATGGGAAACCAGATATAATAAGAACAGTTAAGTCTCATAGACTGCGATGGACAGGACATGTGGGATGGGGAATGAAAGAGGAGTGTGGAAACTCCTTGTAGGAAAACCAGAGGGAAAGCAGCTAATAGGCAGGCCAAGAATGCTCACATTTGGTCAGAAAAACATAAAATTAATTTCAGCACCAAATTACTAAAACGGTTATAAAATACTAATGAACTTGCCATTTGAGAGATCTAATCCAGAAGATAATAATATCCTCAACTCGTGTCCAACTCAGGGTTGGATCAAGGGATGAGATGAGATGAGCCTCTTATGTAGAGGTCTGTGAATGACAAGGGTGCCGGCCGACCATACCTGATGCACTGTCACAAGCGCAGATGAATGAAATGAAACAAAATGGATGAGACGAGTATGGAGAAATGGTGGAATGAAATTGTGGCAGGGAAAACGGGAGAAAACCCTGCCCAAGCTATGTTTCGTCCACCACAAAATACTCCAGAAGAACAGGGTTAAAATCATAAATTTTGAAATTCCTGGGGAGAGGGATTTGATATGCAATTTCTTTGGATTACCAAAAGATAGAGCAGGAGTTGACATCCAGGGCCAACAACAGTCTGGACAAGCTGATGATGAAACAAACAGAATTTGAAACATGTCCCAAAAGAACTCAACTTTCATGAGGTAAGATGCAACACTCTCACTTTATTTATTAATATCACAACTTGTTTGAGGCTCAACTTTACAAAAACTTACCCTTGATTTTTCAGTTTATTGTTGTGAATTATATCTCGTCTTCTGTATTTAGTAACATTTTTTAATATTTTAAAATATTTAAAACAATTTTTATAACTTAATTTTAGAATTTTTAAGTATTTATTCAAATACACATATTCTGATGGTGACTTGCTATTTTCTCCAGAGAGTATATTACATAGTTGGAACCAGTGGGTTATCGATGGTCGTAATTATTAAGAAGTGAAAACTAAAAGGGTCCAACGTTAACATACGGGTCTGAGACTTGGCCTTTAACAATCTCTGATAAGCATAAAATTGAGAGAATAGAAATGAGATTTCTCAGATCAGTTGCAGGTGTATCTCTAAGGATCGAATGTTTGAACGCATAAGACAGTAAAAGGCGTTCTCTGCTGAGAAAGTTTTATCCAAATACATTTTGCTTACTCAGAAATCTATTCATGCGATAATAATTGTAAGCTACCTGACGAGGTACCTTAAGATCATAGCTCAAGATAGAAACTTATCGTGAAAATCCCGAAGGGAACCGATGTAGTTTGAAATCTTTGCCGCTTTATCCAAGATGTTGGACCTTGAAGACTTCGATCATGTTTTCGGTATATGCGGAGAAGAGGAATTTGATAGAGTCTACCAAAGAATTCAACAGGAAGAACAGGAGAATCGGCGTAATATTGCACGATGCAGACGTCGTTGTATACGGTATTATTTGCAGGTCGCAAGCGTAAATGCGTTCCTCTATAGCAGACGAAAATAACGGAAGTGGTTTTATCGCTGAGTATTCTGGGTAATTCGTTGCCAATATTACGAAAACGTCAACTTTCATGCATGACCGGTAAGTCGGCCATTAATTCGATCTCAGCAATTGCTCACGGTGAGTCAGCTCACCAGTGATTGGAAGTAATTTGAGTAGAGACTAATGTATTTGCATACGACCCTAAGAGATCAAAAGATAAGTCAAGATATCAGAGATGAATTACAAATATATAATATAAACGAGAGAATACACAGAAATAAATGTATTGGTTTGAACATATACAAAAAATGTCAAATAATTGTTTATCAAAAGAGCTGCTTCATTATAAACATCTAGGTTGAAGAAATGTAGGAAGACCAAAACGTTGTCGGAAAGACGACCTGCACCTGCAGCATATAGTGCACCGAGGAGCGGAACGGACCAACAGGCCCATACCTTGAAGAAGATGATGATGATGAAAGAAAAAGGGCATTTCATGGGATCCACCCTAGGTTTGAGTAATTTAATTAGGTTAAGTGTGAGTTAGTTAGTTAGCTTTTAGGTTCGTTACATTTTAAGTGTCTAAATACATAAAACGGATATGCTACACTTTGGGTCGCAAGAAAATTTTTCTAAGTTCTATAGAATCGCAGTGTGCATGCGCTAGTGCTCCATGTAATCCCAGGTAGATAAATGCAACCTCCAGCAGTTGGCGGTATATGTATGTGAAATCAGTATGACCAACATTGACACAAAATTCCCAGAACTTGTCTAAAAATGTATAATTAACATGAAATGAACTAGTGGAAATATGATTTTACGTGGTAACCGTCCGATATTTTGAATTTTTCATAGAATAACAGATATGAAGCGGTAATTTATTTTACGTATCAAATCACATTTAAAAAGCAAGGAACCTAAAAGCTAACCAAACCTAAATCAATTACTGTAACACAAATCAATTACTCTAACGTAGGTGAAATCCAGGGAACGTGGAAATGGTTGGCAACATCTGGAGTATTTTGGGTTGTTGATGGTGGCAACGCTGGAACAACATAGAAAGAGGAGGGAAAATAGCAGAGAGTAGCAAGTAAGCAATGTAGCACGACCATGTTTTACGTAAATATATAAATATAAAAAAAAGATCGTTGCAACATTGGAAGATGTTTAAAAGTGTTGCAAAATGTTTTAAAAGTGTTTAGTGCATCAGTGAAATAAGATATTAAATTGAAAATTTTTTGCGACCTGAACCCTACAACAGCCCATAAAATGAAACAAAAAAAAAATGGTAATCGAAACAACGATAAAAATCTATATGTCGTACGATGGCTCTATAAACTGGTGCATGCACACTGTTGTTCTATAGGACTTTACAAACATATCAGGTAAGTTAAAGTAAACTTTTTGCAATTTACAAGAAATTAATTATCTTGTACTTCATTATGTTACAAATGACTCATCCTTTCCTGTATTCCAATTCAAAATGGTGCAGTGGCAGGTAAGATGTTTACAAGAAATATCTCCATATTTTTTCTGCTGGTCATTTAATTTATAAATTTTTCAACAGGTTAAGAGAAAAAACAAAATGTATTTCAGGTAATTACAAATTATCAAAATAAGATATATTTACCATTTATTAATAATTTACACAAGGTTCTCACGAAAACTCAGTATATTAACTTAATTTTTATTTTAAAAACACATTGAAACAATAATACAAACATTAATTGTTGGCAGCCTACAAAATATATACTGCCAAAGCTGCCAATTTGCTATTACAAAATTACCTAATTTCAAAACTTTGGTGTTTTTTATCAATGTTTCATAGGGTTAGAAATTTTATGAAAAAGTAAAAATTTATTTGGTAAGTGTGATATGTTTCTTAAATATATATATATAAATGATTTTTATACAAAAACTAATTGAATTAAAGTGCTTTTTTAAGTCACATTTATGCATATTTGGCCATTTATATATGTGAGAGCATATTATATCAATTTATTGGTCATATTCATCATATTTTTTCATTCTTCTAAGAAGTAAAGAACTTTTTTTATTGTACAATTTTTTTCTTCCGTGTTTATTTCAGTTGTTAAATTTCTCAGAATTTTGTTTCTTGTAAAATCTATCTTCCTCTCCTATTTTGTTTAAATTCACAGTATGGATTATTCCCTTAGCATACAGCTGAGAAAATATTTTTGTATGGTCTCACAACAAGCAGGCAGCTACTGATAATTTTAATAAAATGAAAAACATGCTACCAATATGAAATTTCATATTGTTTATTTTTTATTATTTCACTCACCTCATACTTCATGTATGAAGTATGAGGTGAGTGAAATAATAAAAAATAAACAATATTAAAAAACCTCATAGTGTTATTTCCTATCTACATAACTTAATGAAATTTCATACTTTAGCTTCCTTCACGTTTGCATTTTATTCTTAAATAAATAGTTGTTGACAAACTGATTTGCTAATTGATTTTACAACTGAAATTATTACATAATTATAATATTATTACATCTTTTTTTATGTCACAGTGCATATTTTTATAAATGTTAGGTTATAATTGCATTTTTTGCATATTTTGGTGGTTTTTAGGTCATAAAAATGCTACCCCTACTTATAGTGCAGTTCTGGTAACTGTAGCCGTCTTGGTGAATCCTATTGCACATGGCAGGAGGGGAAGGAACTAGTAGCCATGCAAAAAAACATTTTCTTATTAATAATAATAATAATAATAATAATAATAATAATAATAATAAAATTAATTGTCATAAAAACATCATTATTCTATAATGAACATCCAAACATATGAGAAAACATAAATTTTCACTAATACAGAACTAATAGATAAAAAAATTCAAGAGGGAATTACAATGTATATAAGAGAAAAATTTGCATCTAGATCGCAACTCGCCTCGGTAGCTCAGTTGGTAGAGCACTTGGCCCGGAAAGCCAAGGGTCCCGGGTTCGAGTCTCGGTCTAGGCGAAATTTTTTCTCTTCAAATGTAGTAACTATTATGTTTTCAAAACTGAGTGTAGTTGCTGGCAGCACCTGCAACTTGCCCTCCCCTCTTACCGCACCATACAAAATAGACCCCTCGAACACAGCTTCAGAAGCCAAAACTGAACTCCTACCTTGGTTTATTTTATTAGCACATACTGTGGTTCATTGTGGTTGCTAGAACAATTTTTTAATTTTTGTTTCAGAAGTAAACATTGATAAAACTAAATATATGGTCACGCATAGAAATATGTTATATAATGGAAATGGACAATTAATGATAAATGAAGGTAATTTTGAGGAAGTGGCTGATTTCAAATACCTAGGAACAATAATCACAAATAGGAATGAGATGCACAAGGAAATTAAACATAGGCTCAATTCTGGAAATGCATGCTATTATGCATTGCAGAGACTCTTGATGTCCCAACTCCTTTCAAAAAACGTTAAACTGAAAATATATAAAACTGTTATTCTACCAGTTATATTATATGGATGTGAAATATGGACTCTTACTTTAAGGGAGGAAATGAGATTACGAGTATTTGAGAATAAAGTTCTTAGGAAAATTTTTGGGCCAAAAAAAAAGAGATGAAAAGACATGTGAATGGAGAAAACTTCATAATAGTGAACTACATGGTCTTTATAGGAAGCCAGATATAATAAGAACAGTTAAGTCTCGTAGACTGCGATGGACAGGACTTGTTGCACATATGGGGGATGAAAGAGGTTCATGGAAACTTCTTGTAGGAAAACCATAGGGAAAACACCCAGTTGGTAGACCAAGAATGAGGTGGGAGAATAACATTATCCATGATTTGAGGGAAGTAGATTATGCAGGGAATGATTGGAAAACATTAGCTCAGGATAGGGATGTATGGAGAGCTTATGTCTATGTGGCTAGAGCTAAACACTTGGTGTACTCGCATGTACAAATTTTCATGAAGACAGCTAGAGGGTTTAGAAGTTTGTAAGATACAAATGAATGCAGGGTAAATTTTTATACAATTGAATAGTTGCCCCGAAAAGAGATATAACCCACAAAAATTGGAAAGTTGAGTTTTCAGTGGATCAGTGATCTATCCAGAGAGTATCACAACATGGTGCGTGTAAAACTATCC
The DNA here is from genome assembly GCA_030220185.1 of Diploptera punctata. Taxonomy (NCBI): domain Eukaryota; kingdom Metazoa; phylum Arthropoda; class Insecta; order Blattodea; family Blaberidae; genus Diploptera; species Diploptera punctata. Next base: position 3,320,745 of record JASPKZ010003835.1, read on the forward strand.
GTACTCTCTTCCAGACCTGTTTTATTTATTTTTAAAAGTTGGCTTTCAAGAGAATAGTGATATATATGTAACAAAATGGCGGAAGCAGTTAGTCAAGTCATTAATAGCAGTGCAGAAAAACAATTACTGCACATGTGCAAATTCATTCCACCACAGCTCCGTGATTTCTAATCATAATCTTAGAGAAATTGAGTGAAAATAAGAATGACACGAAGAATGTAACAAAATAACATTAAATGGAAAATAAATACTGAAAACTGATTAAGACAGAAATTTTTCTCGTTGAATCAGTGTTCAATATGTATTTTCTATTTCTTCTTAAATATGTGTTAGATCATTTTTCCACTCTATAGAGATAGATCACTTTTGCACTCAATTCTGTATTAAATTGTTAATATTTAGTTATTAGCAAGTTATTTTGCATTCAAATTGTCTGTATGTGTTTCCAATAGGATGAGAGATTAAAATGTATGTCATATAATAAAGATAATGGCCTCAAAATGAACATTATATGTTTTTTGGTTTTCCCAACGATTTGTAGTTTGTAGGTTAGATCTCTTTTTAGGGCAACTATTCAATTATAAAGATAATACTTTTTTTGTTATGTTGGATATACTTCTTAGGGTGGGCCGAAAAAACTCATTTTTTTTATTTCAAAGTTGTAGTAGTGCGGAAAAGTTGCAAATTATATAGCTAAAAAAAAAAAGAAAAAATTATCAAAATCGGTTGACATCTTCCGGTCACACAAAGGCTCTGAAGTTTGGCAAAATATGAAAAAAACTTCATTTTTGCAATTATTTCTTTTTTTTTAATATCAAGTAGGTATTGTTGATCTTTAATAGTGAGTGGAGAACATATTTTTATCGACTCACCTCATATGATTTCAAATTTCTTTGATACCGACGGTTTCAGACAATATCATTAGAGAAATTAATTAGAGAAATCAACAATCACAGAATTTCATCAGTGGAAGCCATGACTGAAGAGGGACATGATATTGTCTGAAACCGTCGGTATCAAAGAAATTTGAAATCATATGAGGCGAGTCGATAAAAATATGTTCTCCACTCACTATTAATGATATAACCTCATAATGTTTACTTCCCAATATTAATTTAATTATAAATTGCTGATCTTTGCTAAGCACGTTTATGTCTATCTGTGGGATCTGACAATCAATACTCTGGAAGTTATTTATCAAATACCAAAAATGCATAAAAATATAACTTGTTCATTATTCTGGCAAATTTTGTAGCTTATGCACGACCGGAAGATAACTCATGTAAACCAAATTAAAACACTATGTTTTTAGGCTCTATTTGAAGACGTTTTACAAACTATTGCATTACGAAAACATCTAATTAAAAAATTAAAGAAATAATCTCAAAAATGAAGATTTATCAAACTTTAGAGCCTTTGCACGACCGGAAGATGTCAACAGATTTTGATATATTTTTTCCTTTTTCTTTGTCTATATAATTCGTAACTTTTCCGTGCTATTACAACTTCGAAATAAAAATATGAGTTTTTCGGCCCACCCTAATACTTGTATATCTATACATTACCTACCCTGCAATGTGTGTAAACACAGATTTCTCCGCTGTTGTATTTAACAACTTTTTATTTGATTTCAACATGTAAGAAACTTGTCTAAGTTATCAGGTATTAAACATTTAATTGGAAAAGGTCTTAATGTTTGAGTAAATATGGTATTTATTTTGTTGCATAATGTCTGTTGCTCAGCTCTACAACAACAGTATTCAGCAATAGCTGTGTATTTTTGTTGTATACATAATTTTTTCTACTACCAAGTATTTTAAATTATTAATATTAGAAATGTAAAATTTTCATAAATTCTTAGAAGGCAGTGAATAAAATACATCAGTTAAAATATAATGTTGCCGTGGAAATAAATTTTTAACAGTTGAAAGTGTTTACATAATGACATATTTTTTACGTAGGTAGTAGAAAAATTGTTTTACAGAGTGTGCGTTCTATTTCTGTAAAATATTTTATGAAAAACAAACATCGAAGTTCAATGTGATGGAAGATCACACCCAAAACATTACAACATACAAGATGGCTGACTAACACTGTATATTTTGCTATTGTGACCTCAAGTAATTATTCTCACTCATTTTCTTTAATCAGCTGTATCATAGACATGTTTCATGGTCCAGCCATATTGAGTGTTGTAAGTGCCAACTGCTGTATCCAACAATATGCGACAATAGTGCCATTAAGGAGAAACTTTGCCAGAACTTAAATACATTTTTACTTTGAAATAATTAGAGACGGTGCAATAATTATTATGTCATTTAAACATAACTTATTAATGTTAGTGAAGATCTATGTATGAGAAAATATAGTTTATCACAAAGTGTTAAAGTTGGCGTGACGTTGGGAATAGTACACTCTTACACCTAATGCATCTTGTGTTTGATTCCAAATATAACATTAATTAGCCTTCCGTCGGGCGCAATATTCTGACCTTCGAGTTCGGGTACAATGTGCCTGATCAGCACACACTTAAAAAAATCATTTAACACACTGTTTGCCAATCTAAACAACGGGAAGTCAAAAAAACATTGTTAGGGATGTCCAATGGACAAAAATATTCAAAATTTGCTACTAGAAAATTTTTTTGGCCATAATATTGATGAAACAAATTTTAAGAAAATTTGTGACAAGCCTCCAGACAACATTATGTAAAAATAACAACAAGTTAGGTTCAGTTCAAATATATTAGAACGTCATAAAATTGAAAAAGAAGCGAAACTTTTGAAACAATTGGATAAACCGTTGGAATTGACAATTTGGGAAATGATATTCATTCAGAAGAATAAATATCGATCTATGAATTTTGATATTCCGGTGGATAAAAATTTAATTACAAAGTTTATAATCCCAAAGAAAGATGGCAGCACAAGAAGTGATGTCACTAAAGAAATCAACAATCACGGAATTTCATTAGTGGAAGCCATGACTGAAGAAGGACATGATATTGTCTGAAACCATCGGTATCAAAGAAGTTTGAAAATGTATGAGGTGAGTCGATTAAAAATATGTTCTCCACTCACTATTAATGATATAACCTCATAATTAAGGTAGAATATTTTTTTATCACTCACCTCATATTGTTCTTATTTGATTATAAACTAGTTTCGGAACATAGTTTCTGTTCCATCCTCAGTATCGTCACAACCGTTGTTCTGTCGTCTTGAAGAGCTGTCCTTCACTCCTTCCATTGGCTGACTGAAAAACCTCGAAACCAGGTCATTCTCACCGGGAATTTCAAAGTTCATTCATTTCTTCTTTTCGCTCTTTTGAATGTAGATCTTTTCCCAAACAGTAAGTTCTTTTGGTTTTTCTATTTGTTTTAATAATTTAGCTTCTTTCTCGATAAAATGTTTTTCAGACCATGCATGGGCAGCCACTGCAGATTTTTCTACTTCCCCTTTCTTGACATTCCTGAGATGTTCTTTCACTCTAGTTTTCAAATTTCTCTTAGTTTTTCCTATGTAGAATTTCTCACATTCTTCACATTTAATTTGATAAATCCCTGATTTGTTTTCTTCTTTAATTTTCTCATTCTTATTAGGTCTAATCAGTCTACTGATGCTGTAGTCATTTTTGGGTGCTAACCTTATGTTGAAATCTTTAAACATTTTTTGAAACTTGTGGTGTTTTAATGGATGATATGTGAATTTTCTAAATTTTACATTATCTTCTTTTACTTTTAGAAGAGTGCTTTGATTAATACATTTTTGTCTTTTGAACTTGTTTATTTTTTGAGTATCATTTTTATTGCAAAACCATTTTTCGTGGCTACGTTGATTATGTGTTCTTTTTCTTTTTCATAATTTTCTTTGTTCATTGGTATGTTCACTAATCTATGTGTCAAACTATTGAAAACTGCTTCTTTGTGAGCTATGTGATTGAAACCTAAAGCTTTTATGTAGTTATCTATATGTGTCTTTCTTTCTGTAAATTCCAAATTCTATCTTATTTTCTTCATTCCTTTTTAAGTTGAGATCTAAAAATGGTATTTCTCCATTGATTTCCTTTTCCATAGTGAACTTTATAGTTTGACTTTGAATGTTCAATAATTTTAATGCATCATCTATCTGTTTATGATTAACTATTGCAATTATGTCATCCACATATCTGCACCAGAACTTGAAAATCATAGTGAGAATTCCTAAAATAAGGAACCTCATAATGTTTACTTCCCAATATTAATTTAAATATACTTGAAAATAGTTCACATTTTCAACATTTAGGCTATGTTTTTAGCAAAATTATTCAAGAATATAACATTATTTAGTCTAAATAAGTTAAATAAATTATTTTCTTTTTGCAAATATTTTCAAAATACACATCTTCAATAATGTAACAACTTTGGGCACAATGAGCTTCTCTGAACAAAATATTTACAACCTGCCGTGGTAGAGAGTTGTGTGGTTGTTTAGAGCAGGTAAAAAGAAACAGCTACTCGGATCCCCAATCGTCAACACTGTCTGATTGCAGTATAATGGCACAAAATTGACAGCCTGTGTCTCTCAGATCAGATGTGCCCGATGGAAGGTTAAATTAAATGGCTATTTTATGCCACCTGTGAATATTCTATCAGAGAACAAGTTACTGCTAGCATCATGTTGGCCAATGTGATAACACAATTTCCCACTAGAGCCAATGTTTTTACTCACATATAAAGGGATTCTATCCCAGGAGTCCACCTACATGAGTGGGCAAGTCAGATTGGGAAAATTGACAAGTTGGTGTTAAATGAACAAGTTAGTTTTAGTTTGGGCAAGTTGGTACACCAGATTAGTTTAGCATTCACTTGTTTGTGATAAGTTGGCTACACTGTATGAGCAATAACAAATATTTTACATGTAAATATGGTGATTTTAGGTTACTTTGAACTCAACTTCTCACTTCATTTTAAGGTATTTCTCACTTCTTTTTTTTTTTTTTTTTTTTTGGTATAATCAACATATATCTTGTAAGACCATGTTTCCCTTAACAGAGATGTAGGCGCTCTCCCCCTACAGGGAATAATTTGAACCATACTAATTTAGTTACACTTGTTTTCGTATAGATGTCATTTTGAGTGGTCCGTGGTCAGCCTCATACTGACATCTAGGAAACCAAGGTGGTACTAGGACGGGAAAATTTGGTAAATTTTGCTTAGACTTTTCATTCAGACTTAAGGATCTTTTACGAGCCTGAAAATCTTCAGACTCGGGACCCACGGCTTAAAGTCCCTCCCGGAGGACTTGCTCCTTGGATTTTTCCATCCTAAAAAAATCTATCGGCCCCGGCCCGGTTTGAACCCGCGACCCTCGGGACCAGAAGCAAGGAGCATAACCACTAGTCCACTGCGGCCGATATAAAAATAATACTAATAAAAACAAGAACAGTATTAGGTTGTTAAGGCAACTTGTTCGTAACAATAGAAAGTTAATAAAGAAGTCAAAACCTGGAAACGGTTTATTATAAATGTGCTTCTTTAAAACGACAAGAGGATTAAAGAAGACGGAGGCACAAAACGTACGTAATTTTTTAGTTGAGATAGCAACATTTAGTTTCCGGTGAACGCCAGACTGCTCGAGGGAAAGACGCCAGTAAATTCATTGACTATATATTACATGTATAATACATTATTATCATTACTATTATTATTGTTATTACAAGAAGATTATTATTATTACAAGATTATTATTATTATTATTATTATTATTATTATTATTATTATTATTATTATTATTATTATTGTAATATAAGATCGGTGAGTTAACAAAAGGTCATGTTGAGTTTAGTACCTACAGAGCAGAGCGGGACTATAGGAGGAAATTGTCCGTGGCGGTCTCGTTTTATGGAGTGGAGTAAACTTTCTTCCACAGAGGGGAGTTAAACTCGCCACTGAAGTTATTTTACGTTTGTGGCGTGGGGTTAGCATCTTAGTTAGTTCGAGTATCTGGTTGCTGTCACATGTTCAGTGGGTCCCCAGGCCACAATTTGTGCTCCTGCGGCCATCTCAGCGCGTAAAGTGCAGCCCAACCATGTGAGTGGCTAGTGGGCTCATGAAAAACAGTGGCAGACGGGCACTGCTGGGCCACGGATAATTTCCCGGATCCCCACAGGCGAGGAGTTTATATGGCCTTTAATATGTTAGTGGTCGAGGGATAGGGAGGTGGATGGGAGGCTAGCTAGTGGCTGCTCAAGGAATGAGATAGGGGTTCACGTTGTTATCTTAACAATTTATTTATTTATTTTACCTGATGGAGTTAAGACTGTGAGGTCTTCTCTTCCACTTCATTTATATTTTCAAATCATTTCGGCTTAATTTAAAAGTGGTAATGTTATTTGTGATTGCCATTTTCTTTTTTCAAAACTTTACGCTGATATCGCTGAAGATAAGAAAAGCCAGCGACAATGACCAACCGGCGGGTTGGGACACCCCTCCAATGTGCAAGAGCAACGGAGTAATACGGTTTGTTTCTTGATAGTAGAAATGTCCAGAAATAAACCGGGGGACTGGGCGCTCTCTTATCTTCACAAAAATACGTTATTCACATGCTGCAACAATAAATTGGGTGCTTTTCTGTTTTTTATTGTAATTTATGTTGGTGGCACAGAATGCCCCAATTAAATTAAATACATTTTTTTGTCTAATCACCATCAGGCTGTCTCTTATGACATTTATGGCTTTCTCTCCTGGCTTTGGCTGAATTGTAATCTATTTCTTAGGTTGGGACACCTGGAAGGCTGAGTTGCGTTACCCCGATGATATGATGGGTGATAAACGATAATGAAGCGCCAGGAGAGTTCTTAACTTAAACTTAATTTAAATTCCAGACCATGTGCAACCACAAGAATCACTCCCTTTAAGGAAAAATCCCTATTGTTTGATCGGGAATCGAATCTAGGACGTCATGAACTATAATCAGAAACGCTGACCAATAGCCCATTAGGCTGGTCATTTAAAAATATATTACATTAAATATAAAATGGGGGATTGTATACCAGGAGTGTGTCTATATAAATTGAAATAAAAATCTGAAAATCCACAAATTTTATTGCAGCAGTAAATGTGAATGATTATCTTTTTTTATGTTATAATTTAAATTAACATGTTCCAGAATTGGATATAGTCTTATTTTAGGAAGAAAAATTACGTTCGAACCCCGGACCTCTGACTCGTACATCAGTGCGGTAACCGAACGCCATTCGAACTTCCGATAGAAACGTCAAATTTCTTTCTACTTATACAATTAATTTTCTTTTTATCCGAAAGCCTTCGAACGTAATTTTCTTCCTAAAATAAAAAAATGATTATCTGTTGAATTTTCCCCCCAAAAAATGTGAGAAATGCCTTAAAATTGAGTGAGAAGTTGAGATATATTACATTTGCAATTCAAAATATGCATTAGTCATTGTTAAAACAGTATAGCCAACTTATCCTTCCAGATTATCCAATAAACTCTAAATAATTTGGTATATACTAACTTGTCCATTTTATCACCTAATTAAATAAATTGAGTACAGAATATATATTTGGTACAAGGAATTAATAATGACTGAATAAATATGTAAGAAACCGAAATCTGATAGCGGAAATGTTAATATCACGTTGGCTAACATGATGCTATCACTTTTTCTCCACTGCAACGTTCACAGTCAAAATTTTTAAAATACATTATGAAACTTTGTGTTCAAGTTTTAAGAGCTGTAAAACAGTACCTGATATCTCAATAACACTGAGCAACAATTTTTTTTTGTCTCAGAGAGAAAAATATGTGATTCTCATAGTATTTTTTCTCCTGAATTCAAATATGATATCGGTTTTTCTCCATCACACAAGGTTTCCGAGAGACAGGCATTTATAATTTCAAACACTTTAATATTTTCTACATTCGTAACTATACAATATTCGGACTCACCTAGAAAGTAAGAAACGACGATTTTCTGCTATATTTCGCCTGTGGAACATCCCTCTTGATGGTCCAACAATAATCGGCCAGCATATTGGGATTCCATTTGCCTTGATATCTCTTTTCCATAGCAGAAATCTCCTGATGAAAGTGTTCCCCGTGCTCATCGCTCACTGCGCCAAGATTTTCCGGGAAGAAATCTAGGTGTATTAAAAAAATAATTATTTAAATCCATTAATTGAAGTTGAAATAAAAAACTGTGGGTGATGGAGAAATTCCGAATACATATTTGAAAACACGATAAAAATACTGCTTTAAGTACAACTATTGGTACTCATGAGACAAAAATCATGTTGAGCAGTGTAATCAGCAGTGTTGTTCTGTAGGAGCAGAAGATGATACTTCAGTTATCGAAAGGCCTCCTACAAAACAACTCTGAGGATGACTGAGATCTCAGGTACTGTTTTACATTTCATAGAACTTTAACATTCACAGATTCACTCCTGGCAAAAATAGCCAAAAAATATTGTAAGAATATCCTATCTCCAATTTCTGATTACTTGAATTTCAATGCACATTCCTTAAAATATTTAGTTGATAAATAAAATTAATAAGGTTTAGATAATTATTTTAATTAATCTTTATTTTTAAATAATTTAATTACAATTTTATGCAGCGTGTTTTTTTTTTTGCTCGAAAGTAATTGAGAACATCAAAGCAACTTGCCTTGAAGTAATGGTTGCCTAATATCCAAACATTTTTTTTAAATAATGTATATGGATTATTGTTGAAATTTATATTTTATACAATGATATGTTATATAAAAGATAAGTTGATAAAATTAAAAACATAATAATTGGTTCTAAATTATATATTTTTTTATATTTTTACGTTAAAAAACGTAGACATGCAAATTGGAGGGTTAAATTGCCGCCTTTAAGTATAGTACGTCATTTGAACTGTAGGCGGCAGCTCAACAGAAATTGGGTAAATAAAATGTGAGACTCGGGTTATAACCAAAAAATTTACAAAGCGTAGAAATGAACTGCCTTAGAAGAACAAAAGGCTGCACAAGATTGGATCGAATAAAGAATGAAGATATAAGAACAGAGTTAAATATAAATTCACTGAATGATAAAATCAAGAAATATAGAGATAAATGGTTTAGACATGTAGAAAGAATAAATGTAACAAGATTACCAAAAACAGCATTTAACTACAAGCCAAGAGGTTCAAAGAATATAGGAAGGCTAGTGAAAAGATGGACAGAACAACTGAGGCAGAACGGGCAATTTACATAGCCCGTGAACATGAAGGAGAAATGTTACACTTATTTCTGCCATTTTGAGTCGAGTAGGGCATTGTATTGTTTTGGTACTGTAGTAGAACGGTAATATAGGTCAGATGTTGGCTAAACTGGGTGGGCAGTCAAAATTAAAAATGGCGAACAAATATTCTTGAGATAAGAAGACTGAAATATGTTATATAAGCTATTTGCGTTGAAATACGTTTAAGTGACTCCAAGAAGAGTAATTGGTAAGATTTTCCACTGAGCAAAGTTAATTGTTGTTATACAGATTCTATCTCTTATTAAAACTTTTCAGGAACCTGACATATGTTAACTGACATGATTGATTATATTATTTATTATCTCTTTATCTGCTATTAATTCTGCATATTGTAGTTGATTGAGTGACGTGAGACAATGTCCGACCAGAGTCAAGTGAAGCCTGTGTGTGAAGCTGATTTGAAAGATTTAAAAGAACGAATGAAGTTAATATCAGAAGCAGATCCCAGTCAATATCATAATGAACTCTCCTTGAAGCGCTACTTGAGGGCTTTCAAAACTACAGACGCAGCATTCCAGGTATTTATATTATTTTAACAACTTATATATCTAGAGGTTACCAGCTTCTCCCTGCATGAATGGTGCCAAGTCTGTGTAGGTGTTTATTCAGGCAGTCATGTCCCGTTAGCAGTCTGAATATTGCTACTGCAGATTTTCTTTGTAATGTAGTAATGTCATAAGCTTGTAGATTTTCCCATTCCTTTCCAGATGTTTTGGTGGTGTATTCTTCTCTAAGTTTATTGATGTATTTATTTGAGATAATTCTTTAGAGTGAAAGGAAACTGGAGTAGAAGTTGGGTTTGAAACAATTTTGCTACCCTTCTTGGCCAGAAAATCGGCTATTTCATTACCTGTCACTCCACAATGGGCCAGAATCCATTGAAGTACAACTTTTTTATGTAGACGGGATAACTGTTTTATCATTTTGTGACATTCGATAATTTTGATGTTTTTGGATGTTGTGTCTCGTGTTATAGCAAGAATGGCTGCTTTGGAGTCACATAGAATTACAACTTTTGTAAATTTTTGGATGTGATATAAAAGATTTTGTAAACTTAAGAAAATTGCTAGAATTTCACCATCAAAGTTTGTTGAATTTGTGTTTAGTTTACGATAAAAGGGAAAAAGTGGGCATACTACACCAGCACCAGTGCCACCGTCATTTGGTAGGCTGGAGCCATCTGTAAAAATATGTATCCATTCAGGAGCAGGGTATCTTAAATTTATTATTTCCAGTGACATTTGTAATTGTAGAACCCAGGTGTTTAATACTATCATCTAGGACAGGCATGGGGAACTGGGGCTCCGGGAGCTCATAACAAATCCTCTCCGCCAATACCCATTCCACTCATTTGTACTTGCACTGCAGACGCAGGTATACAGTGATTGACAATACGCAGTGAGAGTCAGTGGCGTACAATTCAGCGTGAGCATGGCAAATTCTAAACACCGATACCATTTTAATACCGACTGGGAAAAATGATTATTTTTGTATTCAGAATGGCACGGAAGGCTTGGAACTATGCAGGTTGTTGTCAACAGACTCGTATCCCAATATGAGAGATTTTGCAGGCCATATTCTCGCAATGTTTGGTTCGACTTATACATGCGAACAATTATTTTCGAAGTTGAACGATACCAAATCTAAAATACGCTCCAGAATAAACGATGACACCCTAGTCTCAATATTACGCATCTCTAAGAGTACTATCAGCCTGACATAGATAAATTAGTGTCAAGAAAAAGGCATCTAAGCGCTCTTCTAACGTTACACGTAATGTACGTAAGAATGGAAGGGATTAGTACAGCTCGGGTCCAAGCTCTGTGTGTTTGCGGGGAGAAGTGTGGGGAGTGGGAGGAGGTACACTTCTCTGCTTCTCATAATACTAACAGCTGAGACAGCAAATTCCTTTCAGACACACGGAGCTGGGTCCCGAGCAGTATATATGTTTCAGGTTATAAGGCTGTACCACCACTGATACTGCATGGTATGCGAGACGATAATAACAACAGTTACGAGTTCAATGAAGGGTGGAATGAGGAAGGATGTCATACTACCCCTCATTCGGCAGTTCCCCATGCCTGATATAGGATTATGTATGACATTGGATTTACTTCCACTCTTGATATTCTCATGTATTTTGTTTTATAATCAAAATGTAAACTGACCCAGAGTTGTATTGAAGCTCTGATTGTGTTGGGAATGTAAAAGACTTATATTGGCTTGAACTCACGAAGGTAAAAGTGATTTCTTTGCCAGCGGACTGATTGTGCTTGTTGAAGGCGATTCTCAAGACCAACAAATGGCGGACGGAGTACGACGTGGCAGCTCTTACACCTGACAATCCCGTCGTCAAGAAACACATGGATGCCAACAAAGCGAGAGTGCTGAGACATCGCGATGTGGTTGGTAGACCTGTTGTCTACATCCCTGCTAAGAACCACAATATCAACGACAGAGATGTCGACGACCTGACTAAGTTTATCGTGTACTGTCTTGTAAGTAACATTAAGTAATCATATCAATAGAAAACTTGGCTATTCTAGGCGAGATGCCCACCTATGAATCTAGCAATAGATCACTACTTCTTCTTCCAACCAAGTCTTAGGCCTAGAGGCCTGTTTTATAATCTCACTGATGAATTTTGTATTCAGCGCTTTCTTGGATGGCTCAGAGATTTCTTCCCTGTTGGACATTAACAAAGCATGGCTTTGGGAACTCTATCTAAATTAATGAGTCATTTTTTGACATCTTACCTCATATTTTATGTTTCTTTAAACACGGGTAACTAGTTTTCAAGAGAAGGATCTCTCTCATTTTCAACTGACATTATGACTACCGGATTTTCGTTGGAAACGTTGGACTCTCCATCAATAATGTTGCCATCTGGTTTTGATTTGATGAACTTTGAGATGAGGTCACATTCATCAGGAATCTCGAAATTCATGGATCTAAATTTGTTCTTCTGAATATATATCTTCTCCCAAATTGTCAAATCTAAAGGTTTTTCCAAATGCTTTAAAAGTTGGGCTTCTTTTTCAATTTTATGATTGGAAGAAGGTATATATTCAGAAGAACAAATTTAGATCCATGAATTTCGAGAAAATAAAATTTCTGATTATAAGTCAAGATGGATGCAACATGTTCATTGAATGGAAGATCACAGAATACCCAAACAAATGTTAAGATATCAACCTGCAGGAAGAAGAAGACCAGGACGTCCACCCAAAAGACTTTTGGATGGTGTTTCTCTTGAGGCCGAAACAGGTCAACAAATGGCCTAAATTCGTGAATGTACTATGATGATGATGAATTTCGAGATTCCTGATGAACGTGATCTCATCTCAAAGTTCATTAAATCAACACCAGATGGCAACGTTATTGATGGAGATTCCAATGTTTCCAACGAAAATCCTGTAGTCATAATGTCGGTTGAAAATGAGAGAGATCCTTCTCTTGAAAACTAGTTCCCGTGTTTGAAGAAACATAAAATATGAGGTAAGATGTGAAAAATGACTCATTAATTTACAAATTAAGAATCTCATAATGTTATTTCCCATGTTTAACTATGAAACTCTATGTAAACTCAGTCATTGCAAATGATTCATCCAGTTGTTCTGGTATCTATGTATGATATTTAATTTTAGGAAGTGATATTTTGAGGTTATTTTAATTATATTATTTATGGTCTGATCATCTTACCTCAATATTAATGTTGATTTGTTCTTGAACATGTTTCAAAACAATGAATTTTGATATACCAATGGAGCGTGACCTTGTTTGGAGGTTCTTTGGCCAACCACAGGATGGAGCTGACAGGTTGTGTAACATAATGCAACATAAGAGCAAAACATTTCTTCCACTTACTTGTGTTTTTAGCACTCTTTTAACTTTACTATCTAACCTCTCTTGGTTAACTCTTGTTTTTTCGACCCCCAACGCTATTAGGGCATCCGAGGGCTAGGGAGTCTTTCCTTTCTTCCATTTCTTCTTTCCTTTATTTTCTTTTCTTCTCCAGAAAAGCCTGACCAGAGGCTGTAAGATGGCAGTCCCATCACTGGTCTTGCCTTCCTTTGGCCAGCAACCAATTGAAGGGACTATTATTATGCTTTCAAGTCTTATACGAGAATTTCCCGGAAGGATCAAACTAATGACGACCAAAGTGAGTTCAAATCGGATCCCCAAAGCTGTTTATAATTATATACCAAGAGGACGAAGATCACTGGGCCGTCCTATGAAACGCTGGAGGGAAAATTTTCTATAGGATCGTAACAGGCCTTGGCCTAATACTTGAAAGGAAGAAGAAGAAGAAAAAAAACCAGTCTGGACAAGCTGACGATAAAACAGAATTGTTTTGAAACATGTTCAAGAACAAATCAACATTAATATTGAGGTAAGATGATCAGACTAAAAATAATATAATCTATGTATGAACTTAATAACTGGTTCTAAATCTAGTTCCTTCAAGACATCAGCATTGTGTTTGTGATCCCACTTGGTGTATTATCGCCTCACTATGATGGTTGTCCAGCGGCTTACTTTGTTTTGCTGCAGCTGTTATATATAATTAAATACAAAGATGCCAACTACTGCCACTGTAATAATTTTGCATGTTAAGCATTGTCACGCGGCACCCGCTTTTATATAAGCAGAGATCCGTCATAGTGAGGCGATAATACCCAGCTGTATATCTCATTTCACTAGAAGTTATCCTGCTCTCTTCTCCTTTCCTCAAAGTCCATGCCTCACTGCCGTAGCAAAGTGCAGGTCTTGCTAAGGTTTTGTATAACTGTACTCTGGTATCTCTATGGACTAGCGAAGGTTTTATTAATGTTTTATTTTAGGAAATAATATTTTGAGGTTCTTTTAATTATATTATTTGGTGTCTGTTTATCTTACCTCAATATTAATTTTGATTTGTTCTTGAACATGTTTCATTTATATCATAATCATCGTCAGCATCTTGCCCAGACTGGTTAGATTTATGTTGCACACCCTGGATGTCGATGTTAGCTCCCTCTTGTGGTTGGCCAAAGAACTTCCAAACGAGGTCACATTCCGTCGGTATTTCAAAATTCATAACTTTCATGTTTTTATTATTAATTTAACTTCTCACTGAAGGATAAATTATATTTGAAGAGAGAAATTTTCGCCTAGACCGAGACATGAACCTGGGACCCTTGGCTTTCCAGGCCAAGTGCTCTACCAACTGAGCTAACTTGCCTCGGTAGCTCAGTTGGTAGAGCACTTGGCCCAGAAAGCCAAGGGTCCCGGGTTCGTGTCTCAGTCTAGGCAAAAAATTTTCTCTTCAAATATAATTCATAACTCTGTTTTTGTTCTTCTGAATATAGATTTTTTCCCAAATAGTCAGCTCTTTTGTATTTTCTAATGGTTTTAATAATTTAGTGTCCGAATTTATATTATGTTTTTCAGACCAAACATGAGCAGCAACTGCAGATTTTTATATTTTGTACTGAATTTATTATTCCCATGGTTTTATTAAAATTGATAATTTTATTTGATACGTCCACTTGATCCAAATATGATAATGTATTATATTTGAAGAGAAAAATTTTCGCCTAGACCGGGACTCGAACCCGGGACCCTTGGCTTTCCAGGCCAAGTGCTCTACCAACTGAGCTACCGAGGCGAGTTACGATCTAGATGCAAATTTTTCTCTTATGTACGTTGTAATTCCCTCGCGCCAAATGCTTGAAACCATAGCTTCTATCTTTTGCAAATGGCGGCTTCTTAGTTAAGAAGACATTTATTGGGAATTTAACACTACTTTATAGCCAGTAGGGCTTCTATTGACGATTTTTTTATTATTAATTTAACACTTCTCATAGAAGGATAAATTATATTTGAAGAGAAAAATTTTCGCCTAGACCGGCGTACAACATACATAAGAGAAAAATTTGCGTCTAGATCGTAACTTGCCTCGGTAGCTCAGTTGGTAGAGCACTTGGCCTGGAAAGCCAAGGGTCCCGGGTTCGAGTCCCGGTCTAGGCGAAAATTTTTCTCTTCAAATATAATTTATCCTTCTATGAGAAGTGTTAAATTAATAATAAAAAAATCGTCAATGATAATGTATGTTTTATTTTAGGAAGTAATATTTTGAGGTTCTTTTAATCAAGTTATTTGAGTCTGTAATATTTTAGCTCAATATTAATGTTGATTTGTTCTTGAACATGTTTCGATTAGTCTTCTAATCATCATCAGCATCATGGCCAGACTGGCATGTTCAAGAACAAATCAACATTAATGTTGAGATAAGATATTACAGACTCAAATAACTTGATGATAAGAATCAAATGAATCATGACTTATTCTTACCTCAAACATCTGTGTTTTTTTAAACACAGCACCGCAGTATCGGAGAAATATCTTCTCCATTGTCAGCTGTTTTCACGACTGTCAATTTTTTTCTTTTGCTGGTAATCATCCAAACTGCCATCTGGTATACTTTTGAAGGAATAATTTTCTAAACTGCCGGCAAAAGAAAAAAATGAGTCGTGAAAACAGCTGACGATGGAGAAGACATTTCTTCGATACTGCGGTGCTGTGTTTAAAAAAAATAGATGTATGTGGTATGAAGAAGTCACGATTCATTTGATTCTTATTAAAGAAACCTCATAATGTTAAAATTTCCAAATTTATTATATTAACTAACTAACTAACTCACTGGCACTATCAAACCCGTAGGTTCATGGCAGCATGAACATGAGCTCTCCTTACATCCCTATCCTGAGCCAATGTTTTCCAATCATCCCCTGTATAATCTACTTCCCTCAAATCATAGTTAATGTTATTCTTCCACCTCATTTTTGGTCTACCAACTGGGCGTTTTCCCTCTGGTTCTCCTACAAGAAGCTTCCATGCACGTCTTCCATTCCCCATTTATGCCACATGTCCTACTCATTGCAGTTTATGATTTTTTTTTTTCAAATGTCCCAGGTTTGTCTTTCGACATTCCTGGTTTCTCTCCTGGCATGGTGTATTTGTAACCCACTTCTGAGGTTGGGGCGCCTGGAAGGCAGGGTTACGTTGCCCCGATGATATGATGATGATAATGGTGCCCCAGGAGAGTCCCTAATCCTAAGCTTAACCTAAGATGAATATGAATGATGATGATTACGATGGCCATATGATTTTGGGGACCGTTTGGGCCTTAACGTTTTCCTGACATTTGTCTTACAGGTGAGGAAAAACCTCGATAAAAACCTCACCCAGAAAAACTGTCCCGACCGGGGATCGAACCCGGGCCCGCTGCGTGACAAGGCAGCACACTACCCTGAGATCACAGCGGTGGACAGTTTATGATATATTAATTTGATGATAATGTATACCCAAGATAGGTAAACGAATTCCCAGTATTTTCGCATGTATACAAATTTTGCTATGTACAGGGTATAAGTTCCAACATGGTTTCTGCTGCAGCCAGTTGCCAACATGTTTATTCAAGCTGCTTCAGATAGATTAGATTATTTAGGTCAGATTAGATTACAACTTTCTAGGAAGTACCACTATGAGGTCTATATTAAATATTTAAAAAAAATGTATCATCACATCTCATGCTCTGTCTTCTATATTAGACCGGTTTTGTAATAACTTTTATTGCATCTTCAGTATTTTGACGACCATTGTTCTGTCATGGTGATACATCTGTTGTTTGACCAATATGAACTTCCAAATCGAATCACATTCTCCGGGAATTTCAAAATTCATTAATTTCGTCTTCTTATTTTTTGAAAGTGAATTTTTTTTTCAAACCATGAACTCTCTATGTTTTTCTATTTGTTTTATTAACGTCGTCTTTTATCTTTTTTTTCAATTTTACATTTTTCTGACCAAACATGAGTGGCTACTGCAGATTTTTCTGCTTTATTCATAAATTAATTATGCGAAATAACATTACGAAGTTTTTTAAGTTAATAACTGATGGAGTAGCCGGGAGTGGTTGTAGTCTAGTGGAGGAAGCTTCTATTTCCCACAGTGTTCGATCCCACTGTCATGCTTTTTTTCCCTCTCTCTCTCTCGTCCTTATCTCAATTTTCTTTGTTTTGTTTCTTTTTCTTTGCTTTGTTTTATTTACAGCATTTACCGCGCTACTTATATACACAAAATTATTTTCCATTGCACTACACACAACGAAATAGAACAGATTTTAGTTTCTCAAATAGTTGTATACTTGTGAACCAAACAACTGACCTCTGGTCATGCGCAGTGGCTTTGTTCTGGGGCTTGAAAATTACCTGTGCGTCAACAATTATGTGGGGGCACGCCGTAGCGTAGTGGTTAAGGCACTGAGCTACAAACCGGAGGGTCGAGGGTTCAAGTCCTGTTGGGGTCAGGATTTTTAAACTGACCCAAACCCACTGGCGGCACTATGGCCATGGGGTCGACTCAGCCTCTAACGGAAATGAGTACCAGACGCTTGTTCTGGGGGTAAAGGCGGCCGTCACACAGGGCTGACATAAAGTGCCGATTGTCTAGTAAAAGTGGGAGCCTTAACCTCCTACTACACCAAGGACCTCCGGGTCTGTTGTGGGATCACTTTACTTTGTCCCGTGCCGTAGCCGAGTGGTTAAGGCAGGAAGCCTTGGCGCAGAGCTACGGGACTTGCGCTGGTTCGAGTCTCCATGGGGGAAGAAATTTTCTCATGGTATTTCGGCCAGTATGGGACCGGTGCCCACTGAGCATCGTGATGCATTTGGGTAGCTACAATAAGTATAGGCTCCAGGTTGAGAAAACCAGCTATAACGGCTGGGGGACTCGACATGCTGACCACATGTCACCCCTACACTGGCTGATTATCATCTACCTCTGTGATTGACACATGTGGATGTGAGGCCAGCAGCCGGCTGGTAGGCTAAGCGCCTTGTAGGCCTGTCGCGCCAGGAGTTTTTTTCAACAATTATGTCAAAGGCTGTACAAGACTTCCAAACTGTAAGGTCAACAGTCTGTTTGGGTGAAAATGGAGGAAATGTCCTTTGAAACATGTCCCGGGCAATGGAGCAAAATATGTGATGAGGTGTAAATTTGTTTGATGAGATTAGTCTCTGAAAAAACTGACAATATAATGCGCTGTGTGTTGCAGGAGGAGGCTTGCAACAAGTGTTTTGAGGAGGTGATAGACAACCTCTGCATTGTGTTTGACCTCAAGGAGTTTGGACTGAGCTGTATGGACTATCCAGTCATCAAGAACTTAATCTGGTTATTAAGTCGACATTATCCAGAACGTCTGGGCGTGTGTCTGGTGCTAAACGCCCCGGCATTGTTTTCAAGTTGTTGGGCAATCATCAGGGGATGGTAAGACCAGAGTCTAGACGAGAGATACAATTATATTTGAAGAGAAAAATTATATGCCCAATCTGAGTGTATAACTTTTCTCTTCAAATATAATTTATCCATCATTGAGATGTATGAAATGAATAATAAAAACATCAAAAATTTCTGCCTAAACCAGGATTTGAACTCATCACTAATAGGGGTACACGGGAATTTCAAATAGAGAAGAATCTCTCTTCCTGAACTACCTAGTTAGCACAATAGTTTAGTGGATCAGTGCATAAAGCTGGAGATCTTGGCTTCAAATCCCGGTTTAAGCAGAAAGTTTTCTCCCAACATTGTAGCGAGCAGTTGAAAGCGCTAAGCGTTGGCGCAGAGCTATGTGACTAGCACTGGTTCAAATCCTCATGAGAAAAGAATTTTCTCATGGAATTTCAGGCATTATGGGAGCAGGTCCACTCATGTGGTCTCCAGGTAGCATGTTGCCTTGTCATGCAGTGGGCCCAGGTTCAATTCCTTGTTCGGACAAGCTTCTGATTGAGGTTTTTCGGGATTTTTCCTCTTTTTTCCGGCAAAAGAAAAAATTGACAGTCGTGAAAACAGCTGATGATGGTGACGATGGTCGCCGATACTGTGGTGCAGTGTTTAAAAAACATAGAAGTATGAGGTAAGAAGAATTCACGATTCATTTGATTCTTATCAATAAAACCTCATAATGTTAAAAATTCCCAAATTTATTATATTAAAAAAAAATCTTTATTTATTTACAGTGTTCTGCACTAGGGCAGGTCCTTCACTGCAATCAAAGCATTTTCATGCTATGCTTTGCAGCTTTACTGGTAGCTTCCCATTGCTTTCCACACCGTGGTTGATGATGATGATGGTTTCAAGATGTTGTTAGTTTGGTAGTTTAGGGGGGCGATGGGTGAAATTTCTATTTCCTACATTTTTTGAGCTAGAGACTTGATTTTTTGTACAAACATTTACTGCATGGTACATAATGACGTGTTTAAGTTTCATTCTTGTGAGACATTTATTTTACGAGTTATTAAATATTATATTTTTAAAAATTTGCATACATTATAATTAAATGGGTTCCACAATTTTTAGTAAAATGTCTAATTTTTTCTACAGGACGCCTAAAATATTTAGAAAAACGTCATGCATTAGATTTCTTATAATATGAATACAAAGGGAGAAAAAAAATAATGTTGTACCTCATGCGTGGAATTACAAAAAAAATAATAATTGCACACATTTTATTTTGTATTTCTTAAAATCTACTTCAATCATGAAACCCATGCACTACTTTGTTACACATTGTTTTTGGGACATGCAGTAAAAATTTGAACCTTCTAGGATAAAATTTCTGAATTTCATTCAATTTTGAATGTAGAAAAATGCAGTGAAAATAAAAGTGTGGAAAAACAAGTTTAAAGGTTTGTATGCAGGTGGTATTTAACTGGCGCAGCCTTTTAACTCTGACGTAATTTAGAGCACTTAGAACCGCCATTGGCCTCTGAAACTTTGACAACATATACATTAGAGTACAGGCTATTTTTTAGTACAAAAAATGCAAATTTTGATCTCAAATGGTCAATTTTTCACCCATCGCCCCCCCCTTAATATATTGCATTGACATGTTGCAGGTTGGACGAGAGCACTTCCAGCAAAGTGATGTTTGTGAGCAGCGAGGAAGAGCTGTGTAAATACCTGATTCCAGACATTCTACCTGACGACATTTAGGTACGTAACCTTCTCATTTTCACTAAATTTTAATAAAAATTATGATGGGTGGAAAAGTTGAGATTACTTCCAGCATTGAATTTTTCCAAGTTCTATAGAAACCTTTGCTTCGATCTTGCAAATGTATATAAGAGAAAAACTTGCATTTAGATTGTAGTGCTCAGATAGCTCAGTCGATAGAGTATTGAACTAGAAAGCCAAAGGTCCTGGGTTCAAACCTCAGTCTGAGCGTATGATTTATCCATCATTAAGGCGTATGAAATGAATAATGAAAACATCTTAAGAATCTGTACTGGTAATTAAAACATTTTGTCTGTTCATTCTTACCTCTTAGAGTTGTTTTTGTCGAACATATGTTTCAGAGCTTCATAGCCCCATCGTCACCGATTACAGACTAAGAAGCTCTGAAACATATGTTCGACAAAGACAACTCTAAGAGGTAAGAATGAACAGACAAAATGTTTTAATTATTAAACAAACCTCTTAATGTTACTTCCTGTTGTATTTTAAAATGAAAAGAACTCACGGGTCCTCATCTAGGGGATATGTGGATGGCGACCACAAGGTGCCCAAGCTGTGCAAAACATTTCTTCCACTTACTTGTGTTTTGCACTCTTTTAACTTTACTATCTAACCTCTCTTGGTTAACTCTTGTTTTTTTTTACCCCCGACGCTATTAGGGCATCCGAGGGCTAGGGAGTCTTTCCTTTCTTCCATTTCTTCTTTACTTTATTTTCTTTTCTTCTCCAGAAAAGCCTGACCAGAGGCTATAAGATGGCAGCCCCATCACTGGTCTTGCCTTCCTTTGGCCAGCAACCAATCGAAGGGACTATTATTATGCTTTCAAGTCTTATACGAGAATTTCCCTCGAACGTTGGAGGGGAAATTTTCTATAGGATCGTAACAGGCCTTGGCCTAATACTTGGAAGGAAGAAGAAGAAGAAGAAAGAAGCCGTACTGCCTTTATAATGTATTGTAAAATTCCCAATAATTGGTCTTCTTAATAAAGAAGCTGCCAATTGCAAGATCGGAGCAAAGGTTTCATAGTATTTGGATTCGGGGATTAACGGTGTCGTGAATAAAATAAAAATTTATTAATTAAATAAAAATAAAACATAGTTTTATTTGATTTTCATATTTATTATATAATTCAGTGACAGCTGTTTCGGTACACTGTACCTTCTTCAGACAGGTTGTTGCTTAGATCAGTTGGAACACAATTCATAATTTGTTAACATGTCTGAAGAAGGTACAGTGTACCGAAACAGCTGTCACTGAATTATATAATAAATATGAAAATCAAATAAAACTATGTTTTATTTTTATTTAATTAATAAATATGGATTTTCATCAAGTAAACACCAACTCAATTGATTAAATAAAAATTTGCCTTTAGATTGGAGGGTTCAGATAGCTCAGTCGGTAGAGTATTGGCCTAGAAAGCCAAAGGTCCTGGGTTCAAACTCCAGTTTGAGCGTATAACTTTTCTCTTCAAATATAATTTATTCAAAAATATATTTTAAGAAATGGATGTTCAGTCACTTCATTTTGTTACGTTCTGATGGAACAAGTTAGTGCACATTAAATTAGTTTACACTTCATTAAATAATATGCTTGTAATTAATTTTGTTAAGTTAGGAAGGGGAAGGTAGTGTACCTCCATTTCTGTTTAGGCCTTCCTCTGATATGTTGTTGTTTTCAAATGCTGGGCCTTGGCAACGAAGCCATTAGCGTTCTTGCTCTCGAAAATTTCTCTATGATGGATCCAACAGGTAATACTTCACAGGTTTGTAGGTGTTCTTCATTCATTTCTTCGTCTTGGTTGCATAGAGGACAATTTGGATTCGTGTAGATTCCTATTTTATATAAATGTTTGGCCAAATAGTCATGTTCTGTAAGCAGTCTAAATTTTGCTACTGTAGTTTTTACATGGCCCTCCATGGTATCTTTACCTTGTCGTGGTGGAGTGGCTTGTGTGCTTAAATGATCCTGAGAGCTATGCCGGCGGTAGCATTGCTGCCGATAGGGTTACCCATGCCAGACTGGTCGAAGGTGATAAGCCAGACGAAATAAGTACCTTGGTCGAAAGAGTGACGATCTTTCACCGTAAAAATACAACCGTCAAGAAATGCGGACATGGGTTCTACTGGGGTAAAATTTTCCGGAGGTCAAATAGTCCCCCATTCGGTTCTCCGGGCGGGGACTACTTCAGGGAACCCATGCCAAAGGCTCAAACACAGGGACATGTTCCTAGGAACATGGAATGTTAGGACTTTATACAATAGCGGGGCACTAGAGATATTAACGCGGGAATTGGATAAATCGCCCTTGGATATAGTCGCTTTACAGGGAGATTACGAGTATTTGAGAATAAAGTTCTTAGGAAAATTTTTGGACCAAAGAGAGATGAACAGACAGGTGAATGGAGAAGACTACATAACAATGAACTACATGGTCTTTATAGGAAGCCAGATATAATAAGAACAGTTAAGTCCCGTAGACTGCGATGGGCAGGACATGTTGCGCGTATGGGGAATGAAAGACTTGCATGGAAACTTCTTGTAGGAAAGCCAGAAGGAAAACGCCCAGTTGGTAGACCAAGAATGAGGTGGGAGAACAACATTAACTATGATTTGAGGGAAGTAGATTATACAGGAAATGATTGGAAAGCATTAGCTCAGGATAGGGATGTATGGAGAGCTTATGTCCGCGCGGCCATGAACCTACGGGTTCGATAGTGCCAGTGAGTAAGTAAGTAAGTAAGTTTTACATGGAATTTCTGGAATAATATCTGGCTTCTTTACTAAAATATTCCATTTTTTGTCTCTGGTATGTTGAATTATACATTTAGCCTAACTTCGAAATCTCTGTAGGTGCTGACCTTGATAAGAAGAATAATTTTATTTATAAAACACATTTGAAAATTATTAAACACTTTTGACACAATGTAAATTCATTTTTTTCATGATGCTTTTAAATTTACATCCACACCATGTGGAGTCTCCAAATAGAGAGGACGATAACAGGAAGAAACTGCTTTATCACACACTGTGCATGCTGAGGTGTGCCAGATAAATAAATGTGGGTTGGCATTACTGAACTTTGCAGTGTAACCAACTATGACTGTGACCATAGAGTAATGAAAATAACAATGTAGCCACACTAACATAACTAAATGGAATACACATATAAAGGGTGAAGTATATTTACGGAACGATTTCTTATAAACATATTTGGAAGTTTATTGCAAAGATTGCGCATACCCCGATTTCACACATATGTCCAGATTTAGCAGAAGTTTCTTTAAGCATTCATGCGTGCACACTATGATTGTGTAGAACTTATAAAAATTCATTGGTCGACGGTAATCTAAACTTTTTCCTGTTATTTTTTTACTATTTTCAATTGTTGTTTAATATTGTCAACATACTGCAGTGTTTTTTTATTTTTGTTCAGAATAACAAACGCTATATAAAGTTAGTTGTGTTGCAGGAGAAAAGTGAGCTGTTAGAAGATGAGGAATGGAGTCACCAGTTCTACCAACTTGTGTCATCAACAGTTGCTTAAGTCAGACAGATAATCTTGCATTTAGTTTCTTATTATATTAATGTTTTGTCTCTCTTCTTTTATAACTTGCTAAGACGTCTTCATTTACAGTGTTGCCTGGTATCAAACCCAGCACCACATGTGACTCCACTCCGAGACTTGCAGAATGTATGTTGGTATCCATGACACATTCTGTGAACTGGCAACGTGTGAATTATCTGAAAGGATGGGAAGAGTATATAAAGATGTTAGTTTTTTTAAAGAGATATATATATGTAGAGGTCACTGGAATCAAAATTATTCGATGAAAAACACTAAGGAAAAATACAGTAAGACGTCAATTATCTGAAATAACTGGGACCAGGTAGAATTCAGATATTCAGTTATTCATAGAACCGAATATAAAAATAGCAGAGTTATTAAAATGTGTAAATATTTTATATTGAAGAGAAAAATTAAACACTCAGATTGGGGCTTGAATCCAGGACCTTTCACTCTCTAGGTGAATGCTCTATCAAGTGAGCTATCTGGGTTCAAAGCCCCAGTCTGAGTGTATAATTTTTCCCTTGTTGCGTGGAAGAGAAGGCCTTATGGCCTTAACTCTGCCAGAATAAATAAAACATTATTATTATTATTATTATATGAGGTTTTTTAATATTCTTAATTTTTTATTTATTTCACTCACCTCATACTTTATAACTCCTTGCAAACCCAGGGTTTCGTCACATCATTTGTGACATTCTCAGTGCTGTGTCACGTTCACAACTGACGTCCGACTGCCTTCTATCCTGCAAACTGACCTCCGCACCATCTGTTGGCTGAACGACGTTAAAAATTTAAAAAATGGAGAAACCGAAAATTCTGCAATAGGTGCACATGCCTGGTCAGAAAAACATAGAATAGAAACCAAAACAAAATTACTTAAACAATTGGAAAAACCGAAGGAACTCACAATTTTGGGAAAAAAATTTACATATGCAAGAATGAAAATACAACTATGAATTTTGAAATACCCGGTTATAAGGAGAGAGGACTGATTTGCAAGTTTGTCGGTCAGCCATCAGATGGCATGGAGGTCAGTTTGCAGGATAGAAGGCAGTTGGACGTCAGTTGTGAACGTGACACAGCATTGAGAATGTCACAAATGATGTGACGGAACCGTGGGTTTGCGAGGAGTTATGAAGTATGAGGTGAGTGAAACAAAAAATAAACAATATTAATTTAAAATTTAAATTAAAATGTTTCATACCTCACCTCATATCCAGTCGTCTAATTATACTGGTTTCAAAGTTTAGGCCGCTTCATCTTCAGTAATATTTCATCGACTGATGTTATGTTGAATTACCCTTTTATATGTCTTTTCTTAAGCCCAATAAATTTACGTTGAAATGCAATGTTGAGGTTATGTAACGGTCGGCCAATTTGATTTCTTATTCAGACTTCTGATCGACAGAACATCAGTCGACGAGATATTACTGAAGATGAAGCTGCCAAGGCTTTGAAACTGCAGTCTAGTTAGAAGACTGGATGTGAGGTGAGGTTTCAATCATTTTAATTCAATCTTAAATTAAACCTCACAGTGATTTTTTCCTTTAAAAGTTCAATAAAAGTTCAAAATGAGTTTGAATATTCACATTTGGATACTCAACGTCGCACTGTATTTAACTATGGCATAACAATTTTAAATATGACTTCCTTCAGAGGGATATGAACCTTTGAATCCCATATTCTTGATTTATGAAACATAAAAGTGTTTTAATCTTAAAATGAGAGACATCTGAGCAAAATGTGATGGGTTCAGAGCAAGAGTGCACCAAGTTCAAAAATAAAAAATCTTGGTTATCAGTAGAGTCCAGATGTTAGGCACTTAAAAAATTCAAAATAGGCAGGCAAAAAGGCACTGAAAATCATTAATATAGGCACTAAAAATGCTGGATTTATTGGTATTTTGCAACCGTTTAGAGATGCTATTAAGTTATATAGAAAGGAGCAGACATTTCCGTTAACTTCTAACTATATTTCTTATTATTTTGCCCCTATTTTTAGTCTATTTTCGTCTTTATTGTTATGAATAATTTTTCCTTATTTAAGAGGTTTTCATTCATTTGAATTAGGATTTTATTTTTTTATGCAAAATAGGCTCCTAAAAAATGGACAACATAACTTTTTACAGTCTCACGTTAAGAATATAAACATATGCTATCAATAGCATGAAAAGATATCAGAGATGCTTTTGGAATTTGTTTTGCCTTTTTACGAAGAGCAGAACCGTCACTTGAGAATATTTCTGCGCCAAATTCTTTTACGAAATTGGTCAGTATGTCTTTTACTGTTGTCCGATCTTTAGGTATCTTAAAAAAACTGTTCTAAAGGTAAAAAAAATCCACATACACTTGCCGCACCACTTTGTCTTTGAAGCACCTGTCTGTGAATGAGGACTGCAGACTGAATTCAGTGTTACCAACATCAAAAATAATCTTGCCAGTCACCTAGAGGTTCCAGCACCAGGTGTGAGACAGAGAAAGAAAGCTTGAGCTATGTACCCTCTTTGTCAGTCAGCATTTGATGTTGGACCGGGATCTAAATTACTCACCTCTACCCAGCTAGGTGCACTATTGTTGGCAGTGTCACTTATATCACTCTCGCATTCACTTTCACTGTCGCTAAATGACAATTCTGAAACTTCACTACCACTTTCATTCACTGCTTGTTCTATTCCCTCACTTGTATTCAGTTTTCTTTTTGCCATTTTATCGAGAAAAACAAGATAAATATGTTAAGAATGAACCACCATATTATGTAATAATGCACTACCCAAGAACTCCACTGATTACCTCAGAAGAAAATATTCCTATCTGAATTAAAAAGGGAATTGCCCACTCACAGGGGTCCTCATCTAGGGGATATGTGGATGGCGACCACAAGGTGCCCAAGCCGAGCAAAACATTTCTTCCACTTACTTGTGTTTTGCACACTTTTAAGTTTACTATCTAACCTCTCTTGGTTAACTCTTGTTTTTTTGACGCAGACGCTATTAGAGCATCCGAGGGCTAGGGAGTCTTTCCTTTCTTCCATTTCTTCTTTCCCTTATTTTCTTTTCTTCTCCAGAAAAGCCTGACCAGAGGCTATAAGATGGCAGCCCCATCACTGGTCTTGCCTTCCTTTGGCCAGCAACCAATCGAAGCGACTATCATTATGCTTTCAAGTCTTATACGAGAATTTTCCAAGCTGGAGGGAAAATTTTCTATAGGATCGTAACAGGCCTTGGCCTAATACTTGGAAGGAAGAAGAAGAAGAAGAATCGTAGAAAGAACATTCTACTGCCATCTCTTGAAAAATATATGGAACTACGTGGACCAGAACTGTTGGCAAAGTAGGATGTATTTTTCCGACCCATATATGGGTTTTTGCCTGCGAGGGAAAGGACAAGGACAAGCGGGTTTTTGCCCGCAAAGGGTTAATGCAGAACTGCAGAATCAGGAATCATTATTCCCATCCTCAGCTGTCATGGCTGCTGTTCTGTGTTAAATAACATAGATGTAAATGAGGTAAGAAGAATTCACAATTCATTTGATTTTTATTTTAGTAATTAAATTAATTTGGTTTAATAATTCATAACAAAGCAGAGGTTAGGGCCCAACATTGTGTCATTTTGGGTTGAAAAAAATGAATAATTCTTCAGAGCAATAGTGAACCAAGAATTGCATTTGTTCTTTATCACTGTAAAAAAAAAGTTTAATTCTTCATCTGCAATTAAATGCATTACTTTAACTTTATATCAGTTTTTCTGAAAAGAGTAGAATTGGACCCCTCATTTATGTCAGTCCTTTCAGATTAGAATTGATTCCAGTGACCTGAGTTGTTAAAGAATGTCATTCAGTCAGATATATAGTATGGCTGGCAAGTTTTGTCATAACTATTGCAGAAAGAGATGGGAAATGAGGTATATGGCACGGCAACCCGCATTGATACATAATGCAGCAGCAGTATTACAGCCTGATTCAGTTGTATAAGTCTCCTGATATACACATATAGTGTTCTGCTCAAGAGCAGGTCTTTCACTGCAAACTCAGCATTCTCCACTCTTTCCTTAACCGAGCCTTCGTTTCGTATCTGCATGCAAACCATTTATTTTAAATAATCAATTGAGTTGGTGTTTACTTGATGAAAATCCATATTTATTAATTAAATAAAAATAAAACGTAGTTTTATTTCATTTTCATATTTATTAAGATATAGTATATTTATTAAGACATAATCTGTTAACATGTGTGAAGAAGTTACAGTGTACCGAAACAGCTGTCACTGAATTATATCTTAATAAATATGAAAATCAAATAAAACCAAGTTTTATTTTTATTTAATTAACGTTTATTTTAATATTGTCTGTCACCTGATGTCTTTTTCTGCCTCTAACCATCTTTCTGTTGATCATTTCTTCTAGGACATCCATCAACAGACAGTTTCTTTTTAGCCAGTGGCTAATCCAATTTCTTTTCCTCTTATTTATGAGTTCCAGCATAGATCTTCCTTCACCCACTCTGTCTAGCACATCTTGTCTATTTTATACGTTGCACTCTTCTCCATATCCACGTCTCAAAAGCTTCCAGTCACTTTTCCTCATTCCATCGTAATGTCCAAGTCTCTGCACCATACAATGCTACACTCCACACAAAGCACTTTACTAGCCTCTTCTGTAATTCTTTTACCAAAGATCCGCAGAAAATGCTTCTCTTCTTTTGCCATTGCTATCCTCTGCTTTACTTCTTGACAGCAGTTCATGTTACTACTGATAGTACAACCCAAGTATTTGAAGCTCTCCACTTGCTGAATGACCTCGTGTCTCTCTTCCTATAATCATGGCCTCGTCTTCAATTAAAGTTTGAAGATTGTGATGTGCAGGGTACGCACAAAGAATGACTGAACATTAGATATCCAAGAAATTTATGGAATGTAAATTTGAAGGAAAAATGAATGTGGAACAACTGAGATAGAGTATTCACGTAGACTTTCACGGCCGGAGTTGCTATGATGATCTTGAAGAAGATTTCCGGGCTGTAGGCCGTGGTCATGAGGCTTGTAGTTCCCCGACGTTTCACCAGAGACTGCATCTGGCATCCTCAAGGGTTGTCTTGAGACTGGCAATTTTGTCCACTGTCTGTCCTATTTGTACGTTCACCGTGATGTGTTCGTAAGTTATATCTGCCTTCTGATTGGTCAGCGTTAGGGACTTCCATTGTTCCAATGAGATTGCTGTTTGATGGTCTAGTCGACTGTACATTATATGTGCCTTCTGATTGGTCAGCGGTAGGGACTTCCATTGTTCCAATGAGATTGCTGTTTGATGGTCTAGTCGACTGTACATTATATGTGCCTTCTGATTGGTCAGCGGTAGGGACTTCCATTGTTCCAATGAGATTGCTGTTTGATGGTCTAGTCGACTGTACATTATATGTGCCTTCTGATTGGTCAGCGGTAGGGACTTCCATTGTTCCAATGAGATTGCTGTTTGATGGTCTAGTCGACTGAACATTATATGTGCCTTCTGATTGGTCAGCGGTAGGGACTTCCATTGTTCCAATGAGATTGCTGTTTGATGGTCTAGTCGACTGTACATTATATGTGCCTTCTGATTGGTCAGCGGTAGGGACTTCCATTGTTCCAATGAGATTGCTGTTTGATGGTCTAGTCGACTGTACATTATATGTGCCTTCTGATTGGTCAGCGGTAGGGACTTCCATTGTTCCAATGAGATTGCTGTTTGATGGTCTAGTCGACTGTAAGTTATATCTGCCTTCTGATTGGTCAGCGGTAGGGACTTCCATTGTTCCAATGAGGTTCCTGTTTGATGGTTTAGTCGACTGTACTTGTAGAGGTTTACATTCTGCGTTTTTTAGAACCGGTATCCATACTTTGTTGACTTTTAATGATTCTTCTTTTCTATTGAAGGCAGATATAATGTACAGTCGACTAGACCATCAAACAGCATCTCATTGGAGCAATGGAAGTACCTAATGCGGACCAATCAGAAGGCAGATATAACTTATGAACACATCCAAAAACTACAGAAAAGAATTCAATTGCAATGGATACCTGCACATTGTGGAATTGCTGGAAATGAGACTGCTGATTTTCTTGCCAAAAAAGGCTCCAATCTAATTCAGAATACTACTAAAAGCTTACCTTTCACATCCATAAAAAGAATAATTAAAAACAAATATAAAATCAAACAAAACCAAGACCTGTGTAATAAAGCCAAAGACAAAAAATGGAATATTTTAGTAAAGAAGCCAGATATTATTCCAGAAATTCCACGTAAAACTACAGTAGCAACATTTAGACTGCTTACAGAACATGACTATTTGGCCAAACATTTATATAAAATAGGAATCTACACAAATCCAAATTGTCCTCTATGCAATAAAGACGAAGAAATGAATGAAGAACACCTACAAACCTGTGAAGTATTACCTGTTGGATCCACAATAGAGAAATATTGGAGAGCAAGAACGCTAATGGCTTCGGTGCCAAGGCCCAGCATTTGAAAACAACAACAACTTATGAACACATCGCAGTGAACGTACAAATAGGACAGACAGTGGACAGAATTGCCAGTCTCAAGACAGCCCTTGAGGATGCCAGACGCAGTCTGTGGCGAAACGTCGGGGAACTACAAGCCTCAAGACCACAGCCTACAGCCCGAAAATCTTCTTCAAGATCATCATAGCTGAGATAGTGTTGGATGGATGGAATTTTTAAGGATCTGAGGAAGCTGATAATCGAGGGACGGTGGCTGGTTGGTA
The DNA here is from genome assembly GCA_030220185.1 of Diploptera punctata. Lineage (NCBI taxonomy): Eukaryota > Metazoa > Arthropoda > Insecta > Blattodea > Blaberidae > Diploptera > Diploptera punctata. Next base: position 3,351,420 of record JASPKZ010003835.1, read on the forward strand.
GAGACGTAGATGCCTGGAAGAGGGTCTCAGGGAAGTCGAGGCTGTAGTGCTGCTGCCGCTAATGATCACTGAAATAAAGTTGGCAGACCTGATGTGCAATTGTTGAGAAAGTAAGTTGTTCTCTTTCTACAGTATTTGTGACTCGAGTCTGCAGACACATTTTAACTACGTAAGCTTTACTAAATTAAAAGTATGAATTGGAAACTTTATAGTTCACCCCATGGAATATGATCTTTGAAAATACAATATGAATAAACATTATGAGGGTTCGTAAATTAATGAGTCAATTTTAACATCTTACCTCATATTTTATGTTTCTTCAAACACGGGAACTAGTTTTCAAGAGAAGGATCTCTCTCATTTTCAACCCACATTATGACTACGGGATTTTCGTTGGAATCTCCATCAATAATGTTGCCATCTGGTGTCAATTTGATGAACTTTGAGATGAGGTCGCGTTCATCAGGAATCTCGAAATTCATGGATCTAAATTTGTTCTTCTGAATATATATCTTCCCCCAAATTGTCAATTCTAAAGGTTTTTCCAAATGTTTTAAAAGTAGGGTTTCTTTTTCAATTTTATGATTCTCCAATAAACTATGTGCTGCAATAGCTGATTTTTCAATTTCACCATTTTTAATATTTCTGAAGTGTTCCTTAGTGCGAGTGTCCAAATTTCTTTTTGTTTTTCCTATGTATACTTTATTGCAGTCCTTACAATTAATTTGATAAATTCCAGATTTTTTGCTATCTGGGGTGTTCAATTTCTTATTAGTTATTAATAGATTACCAAGGCTAAATTTATTTATTGATGCCAATGTAATATTGAATTTCTTGAAAATTTTTTGATATTTGTTATGTATTTCAGTATGATATGTAATTTTCTTAAACTGTTTTCCTTTCTTTGAATCAGATTGCAGGGTAGTGTATTCTTTTAATCTTTTTCGTTGTCTGAATTTCTTTAATTTATTTACAATTATTTCTTTTCCAAAACCATTTAAATTGGCTATGTTCAAAATGTGATTGTATTCTTTAGAATTGATAATTTGGGAGAAGATATATATTCAGAAGAACAAATTTAGATCCATGAATTTCGAGATTCCTGATGAACGTGACCTCATTTCAAAATTCATCAAATCAACACCAGATCTCAACGTTATTGATGGAGATTCCAACGAAAATCCGGTAGTCATAATGTCGGTTGAAAATGAGAGAGATCCTTCTCTTGAAAACTAGTTCCCGTGTTTAAAGAAACATAAAACATGAGGTAAGATGTTAAAATAGCTCGTACAAATAATGATGTGAGGTGTAAAGTTTCCAATTCACATCTTTAAAACATTGACGTATAGTGTAATTTCACTTTATTTAATTTACAAAAATCATCCAAGCTTTACCTAAGTGAAGGTATTTTAATGTATGAGACTCATAAAAGCATTTAAAAATGAAAAAAACTGAAATTAGAATATTTTTTTAATCAGGGAATTCTACAGGACATTGGATTTGAAACGGATCAACAGTTCCCTTTGTATCTTGTTAAACTCCAATGTTTTTATTTTTAATTTAATACATATATATATTAAGTTATGTAGATAGGAAATAACACTGTGAGGTTTATTTTAATATTGTTTAGTTGTTTCTTGACTCACCTCATACTTCTTAACTCCCAAGCAGACTTGAGTTTCTTCACTTCATTTGTGACATTCTCAATGCTGTATCACGTTCACAACTGATGTCCAACGGCCTCCTCTCCTGCAGACTGACCTCTGCACCATCTGATGGTTGACCGATGAACTTCCAAATCAATCCCCTCTCCTTATCACCGGGTATTTCAAAATTCATAGTTGTGTTTTTATTCTTGCATATGTAAATTTTTTCCCCAAATTGTGAGTTCCTTCGGTTTTTCCAGTTGTTTAAGTAATTTTGTTTTGGTTTCTATTCTATGTTTTTCTGACCAGGCATGTGCAGCTATTGCAGATTTTTCTGTTTCTCCATTTTTAACATTTCTGAGGTGTTCTTTCAATCTTGTATTTAGATTCCTTTTTGTTTTTCCTATGTATATCTTTTCACAATCTTTACAATTAATTTGATAAATTCTTGATTTTTTGCAGTCTTCAATCTTTTCATTTTTGTTGGTTTTTGTTAAGTTACCTAAGCTGTGAAATTAAATGTTTCTTACGTCTCCTCATATAAATTTTCTAAGTAGATCGCGATTTCGAGACCGTAACAGTCTCATCTTCAGCACTTTCTTGGCGACTGATGTTATGTCGATCGGAAGAAACTCATCAGATGGTGCAGAGGTCGGTCTGCAGAATAGGAGGCCGTTGGACATCAGTTGTGAACGTAATACAGCATTGAGAATGTCACAAATGCAGTGACGAAACTCGAGTCTGCGTGGGAGTTAAGAAGTATGAGGTGAGTCAAGAAACAATTAAACAATAATATATATATTATGTTAATTTATTATATATAATACTTATATTTTTCTCTTCAAATATAATTTGTCCTTCATTGAGATGTGGTAAATTAAGAATAGAAACGTTGAAATAAGCCACAATTTGTGTGATTGAGCAAAGGTTTGTAGCATTTGGCACTCGGGAATTAACAGTATATAAGAGAAAAATGTGCATTTAGATGTTTAGATTGGAGTGCTCAGGTAGCTCAGTTGGTAGAGCATTGGCATAGAATGCCAAAGGTCCTGGGTTCAAACCCCAGTCTGAGCATATATTTTTCTCTTCAAACATAACTTGTTAAACTTATTCATTCATCCTGTACCACAGACATAGAGAGAGACTAGCAAGGTATTCAATTATAACCCCAACTTAATACATGTTCAAATGGAAATAAAATTCTTAACGTGAAGACAGTTTATGTATAATTATAGGTATTCATGGCCGGCGTCTTGATCCTGTTTGGTTTGTTTTTCGAACTAAAGCCCGTCGTCTGGTTTTCTCAAATCTCGTTTCGTCCTCTGCTGTGGTGTACCTCACCAGACGATTCTGCATGAACTCCTCAATGGTCTGCAGCAGAATCTCCTGATGAGATCTACCGCAGCAGTAGACAAAACATCAGATTTCAAGAAAACTGGACCATGGCCATTTAGCCCAGAAGACGAACAGAACAGGGATGAAGACAGTTGTTTCGACTTTTACTAGAATAAATTTATGTAAATTATAAATTACCTAATAACTTCAGTTGAAATTGATTTTTGGAGAAGAGCTGCGAGAAAATCTCAACTGGAAAGAATTAGAAATACAGGAATTAGAAAATGGATGAACACAGAAGGCTGAAATGGTATGGACACTTAAGAATGGAAGACTACCAAAGGCCGTCTATGCATGGAAAATTGAAAGAAGAAACAGAAGAGGAAGACCAAGAACAACCTGGAAGAAAAACATTTAGAATTCAATGAAGAAATTTGGTGTAACAGATGAAGACACAGAGGACAGAGAACAATGGAGAACTTTAATTAAGGGAAATTTGTGAATGTTTGTTACAAACTGATAGACTATAAATCTGTAGTCATTTATGTATTTTTTTAAACTCGTGTTAATTATGAAGATTGGTTGGAGAAAACCCTCAATGAATTCCCAAAATGAATTATAAATTACCTTTCAATGTTACTTCCCATTGTAATTTTTATTGAAAATGTATTATTATTTATTTTATATATTCATTACTTTCTTGTTACACTTTTTGTAATACTTCTCTATTGTTTCAATCAAATTAATTGATTTTTGGCTTCTATTCGAACTGAACAAGAATAATATTGGAAAATGAAGACTCATAGAAATGGCAGCAACTTTTTACTTTAGCCTTTTGCTAGTCCCTGTATGTCTGTGGGCTTTACATTATCAGAAACTCTGTTTCATTCATTTTCCCAGTGTTAAACTGGTACCAAATACAGACAGAAATGTTACGGACATTTGATTGGTACAGGCCTCACAGGCAGCTGTTTTTATTTAATATTTGAAGAAATTAACACTGAGTTTTCTTTTAAATATTATGAGATAAGGTTTTAGACTCACCTTGTTTTTTCTATTATTCCTTGTAAGTTGGGAGGCATTGACACAAGTGTGAAGAAACTAGTCTGCAAGAAACATAAAAAAAAAGAGGTTGAGTCTAATAGCCTAACTCATAATAATTGTAATATATGATGATTTAAAAAAAAACATGCAGATTGTTTCAGAAATTATGCACTACCATGATTTTAAAAAAAATGTCCATCGCTCAGGAACTACATAAACTCGAGCAAACTCCTCCGAAAGTCAAAAGTTACGGTCTGATTTTTCTGCTTAACGAAATATCCTTTTTCTTCAGACAGAAGAGAAATACATACAGCAGAAATTAAGTTCTTATGTTCAGTAGCGGATGTGACAATTTTGGACAGAAAAAGAAATGAAGATATTAGAAAATACTTAAATATTTTAAATTTAACAAATAGAATTGAGAACATGAGAAACAACTGATATGAACATGTTAAAAGACTGCCTACGGATAGAATCCCTCAGCTGTTATTAAAGTAGAAACCAGTAAGACATATTCCCTGTCCGCTTAAAGTGATCCTCGTCTAAACAAAACCATGTAATTTAGGTAAAGTATTTTATCGCTCACCTCATATTATTCTTCTTCTTTAACTATAAACTAGTTTCAGAACATAGTTTATAGTTAAAGAAGAAGAATAATATGACGTGATATTTAAATTAATATTGGGAAGTAAACATTATGAGGTTATATTATTAATAGTGAGTGGAGAACATATTTTTAACGACTCACCTCATATAATTTCAAATTTTTTCCACTGGACTGAAGAGGGACAAGATATAGTCTGAAACCGCCGGTATCAAAGAAATTTGAAATTATATGAGGTGAGTCGTTAAAAATATGTTCTCCACTCACTATTAATTAATATGAGGTGAGTCTAAATGAATATACCTCATAGTGTAAATTCCTAAAATAAGTAGAACCATGTGACCTGCTCGCTTTTCATTGGTTATGAACACTGATGTACGTTGTAGAAGCAATATCCTTCCACCGTTTGCGCCACAATTGCTGTCACTTTTGACAGGGAGATGATGACACAGCAACAAAACACTCAGCACTTTCAGCCATTTTGTTTCATGAGGATTGACTGAAGCATGACTCAACTGCATCATCCACATGTAATAAACTATTTTAAGTTGTAATTATTGATTATTTTAGAATATTTTGTATGTTTTGAATATTATTATTTTCATTCACGAAGAATAACAAGTATATTCAGAGGACATATTTTTTATTTAATGAAGGGAACTACTTTTTTGCGTACTTGTTGCTTCTACATCGTATGTCGGTGTCCATAACCAATGAAAAGCGAGCAGGTCACGTGGTTTTGTTTTGACGACGATAACTTTGAGAGAGGACAGGGTGTAGAAGTGTTGGACGCCCATTTACTAGATGGGAGGATTCATTAAATCCCACTTGATGTGAAAACAGGTCAAAAGGCTTAATTTCATGAAGTAGAAGAAGAACAAGACAGAATATCTTTCTTTTGTTAACTCTTAAATTGGAGAAACCCAATGTCGTATACCAACTTATTTAAAAGTGCCAGAATGTAGTGAAAACAAACCATATATAACCATAAATTGTTATAATTTTTTTAGGAATCCACACTATTTAGGCATACTTATTTAGGTAATTTTTTTATCACTCACCTCATATTCTTCTTCTTCTTTTTTAAAAATAATTTCAGACCTTTACATTTCAGTTTTATCTTCAGTAATTTCGTGACCGTTGTTCTGTCGTCTTGAAGAGCTGCCTTTCGCTTCCTCTGTTGGTAGACTGGAACTAATGTTATATAAAATCTTTCTTTTGTGTCCCTCTGTCACATTCTGCATGTTCATGGTTGGTTATTTTTTAAACATGATGTATGTGAGGCCTGTACATTGAAACATATCTCACAGTTTCTGTAAATAACATTGTATGTTACATGTATTGATGTAGAGCAGCTACACCCTGTGTAATATATTTCCATATGAAGAAACAAATCTTATTATTCAAATTGCAGTTGTTTATGTATACCTACTGCCTTATTCCTTCATCACCCACTTCAAGAACATTCATCAAATTAAAAGAAATTACATTGGTTTAAGTAGTTTTGTAACTGAAAAAGGAATTCCACTTACTTACTTACTCACTGGCACTATTGAACCCGTAGGTTCATGGCCGTGCGGACATGAGGTCTCCATACATGCCTATCCTGAGCTAATGCTCTCCAATCATTCCCTGTATAATCTACTTCCCTCAAATCATAGTTAATGTTATTCTCCCACCTCATTCTTGGTCTACCAACTGGGCGTTTTCTCTCTGGCTTTCCTACAAGAAGCTTCCTTGCAAGTCTTTCATTCCCCATACGTGCAACATGTCCTGCCCATCGCAGTCTATGAGACTTAACTGTTCTTATTATATCTGGCTTCCTATAAAGACCATGTAGTTCATTCTTATGTAGTCTTCTCCATTCACCTGTCTATTCATCTCTCTTTGGTCCAAAAATTTTCCTAAGAACTTTATTCTCAAATACTCGTAATCTCTTTTCCTCCCTTAAAGTAAGAGTCCATGTTTCACACCCATATAATATAACTGCTAGAATAATAGTTTTATATATTTTCAGCTTAACGGTTTTTGAAAGGAGTTGGGATTCCACTACATTTGATAGCAGTAATTAAGAAAATGTATGAGAAAACAAAAATAAAAATAAATCAGAGGGAACCAATACATATAACAGGAGGATTTAGACAAGGTTGTCCACTCTCAGCCACTCTTTTTAACATTTATTTCGACGACATGATAAGATCATGGAAGCAAATGACGACTGGGGGAATTAACTTAGGAAATATAGTAATAAAAACAGTATCCTTTGCAGATGACAAGATTTTAATAGCAAAAACCAGAGGACGAACTACAAAGAATGCTACATAAACTAAATGAAATATCAGAAAAATACAACATGGAAATGTCATCACAAAAATAAAAAAACAATGGCATTCAAGGGCGCTCATCCAGTTTGGACAAAGATAATATTAGAAAATAAACCAATAGAACAAGTGGTAAGATATAACTTCGTAGGTTGCAAAATATCATACACAGCGGAAACAGATATAAATAACAAACTAAATAAGTTTAATTATATAACAGGAACACTAAAAAGAACTTTGAAAAATAAAGCCAGGAAAGACTCTATAATGAAATTATACAAGACAATGGCAGTGCCTATTATTACTTATGGATCCAAAACATGGACAGTGACAAACACAACAATCTGCCAGAATAGAAGCTGCTGAAATGAGATTCCTCAGACCAATAGCATGATATCAAAGAACAGACAAAAAACACAACACAGAAATAAGACAACTAAAAGTACAGAAATTAAACACAACAATAGTGAAATACAAAGCAAACTGGAAAGAACATTTGGTAACGATGACTGAGAATAGAATACCGAAAGCAGCATACAACTATTCACCACAAGGAAGAGGAAGTTTGGGAAGACCAAGGAAAAGATGGAAAGAGCAGCAATTTGGAGCCGGTACAGGCTAGCAAATAAGCCTAAACCGTGAAGAAGAAGAAGAACATGAAATTAATTTACATTACAGAATACTTGAATGTTTTATTCATAACCTAGGAATAATAATTGGCTGGCCTGGAACTAAAGTGGTCTATGAAACATTTTGGCTGTAATGCAGCTTATGGTAAATTTGATCTGAATGGGTGAGGATCTATACATTCTAAAGTGGTCTACGTATCATTTGTCGTTGTAGGTACCGCATAATAAAAGTACAACTTTGGTATTAGCACAAGTTTTTAATGTTAATCTGGCTGGATGTTGTTGCCATTCTATTGCAATACTAGCCGACACTATTAATGTCCACTGGCACACTTAACCTTTAGGGTCGCCTGTTCCGATTTCACACAATAATGATTCCTTCCATCTTTTCCTAGTTCTTCCTCTATTCCTTAATCCTTTTGGTTTATAATGATATGCTATTTTGGGCAATCTTGTTTCTTCTATTCTATGAACACGTTACTCCCAGCCGACGCGGTGTTGTTGAATTCTATCATTTATTGAGTTCGGAATTCCTATAAAGTTAGTTAGACTTATACGAATGTGTCTAAATGGCTCAAAGAGTAGGGTACGTGTAGGCAAACAGTTTTCAGACACTTTTGAAATCCAGAATGGGTTGAAGCAAGGAGATGCACTATCTCCTCTACTATTTAATTTTGTACTAGAGCACGCCATTAACTCTTTAGAGAATGAGGAAGGCTTACAACTGAATGGCGTTAATAAGCTGTTAGTTTATGCTGATGATGTAGTATTATTAGCCGATAGCGAGGAGATACTAAAGGACAACACGCACACACTACTGAGTAACACTAAGAAATTAGGACTGGAAGTAAATATCAGTAAAACTAAATATATGGTCACACGTAGAAATTCAGGATATAATGGAAATGGACAGCTAATGACAAACGAGGGAAATTTTGAGGAAGTGGCTGAATTCAAATACCTAGGAACAATAATCACAAATAGGAATGAGATGCACAAAGAAATTAAACATAGGCTCAATTCTGGAAATGTGTGCTTTTATCCATTACAGAGACTTTTGACGTCCCAACTCCTTTCAAAAAACGTTAAGCTGAAAATATATAAAACTATTATTCTACCAGTTATATTATATGGGTGCGAAACATGGACTCTTACTTTAAGGGAGGAAAGGAGATTACGAGTATTTGAGAATAAAGTTCTTAGGAAAATTTTTGGACCAAAGAGAGATGAACAGACAGGTGAATGGAGAAGACTACATAAGAATGAACTTCATGGTCTTTACAGGAAGCCAGATATAATAAGAACAGTTAAGTCTCGTAGACTGCGATGGGCAGGACATGTTGCACGTATGGGGAATGAAAGACGTGCATGGAAACTTTTTGTAGGAAAGCCAGAAGGAAAACGCCCAGTTGGTAGACCAAGAATGAGGTGGGAGAACAACATTGACTATGATTTGAGGGAAGTAGATTATACAGGGAATGATTGGAAAGCATTAGCTCAGGATAGGGATGTATGGAGAGCTTATGTCCGCGCGGGCATGAGCCTACGGGTTCGATAGTGCCAGTGAGTAAGTAAGTATTGAATATACAGTAAAAACTCTTTTATTCGCGGGTTAAAAAATTACGACACCGTTCCTGTATTCGGGGCTAAAAATGTGTTTATTCAGACAGAATTACTGTAAATAATAGCGCTGCTCTCTGCCACAGTTTATAGTAATTATTTATGATTTTTGGGATTTACTAAGTTTTTTCGATGATTTCGTATAAATTACTACAGTATTGTAAAGGGAAAACGAGTGCTTTCTGAAATTTAACATGTCTTAGAAGAAATTCTTGGAACTCATATTTAAATTTTAAAAGAAGTTATGTGAATTTGAGAACGTGTTCAACTTTCTGCAGCAATTTGTTGATGTAATAAGTCAGGACAATCAAACATGTCTGGAATGTGCTTTTATTAACGACACGTACTAACAGTTCTGTCAAAGTACTGTTAACTATTTATTTTCGTGAGATGTGCACTGTAAGAAATACAGGGTGCCTATACATTCTCATGCTGCTTCTCTGCTAGAACACAGTAGGACCTTATAAAGCCTAATGAACAGGGATATGGTTTTTATGACATAAAAACCACTAAAATATGGAAACAAATAAATGCAGTTATCACTTAAAATCAAAGAAAATGTGCACTGTCACATAAAACATATGACCTAATATTATTTTTTTTTGTAAGCCCATGTTTTCCCTTTACAGAGATTTGGGCGTTCTCCCCCTACAGGGAAGAATTTGAACCATACTAATTTAGTTACACTTGTTTTCGTATAGATGCCATTTTGAGTGGTCCGTGGTCAGCGTTCCGCCTCATACTGACATCTATAGTACTAGGACGGGAAAATTCGGTAAATTTTGCTTAGAGCCCTTTTCATTCAGGCTTAAGGGAGGGATTTTAAGCCGTGGGTCCGGAGTCTGAAGATTTTCAGGCTCGTAAAAAATATGACCAATAAGTCGCTATAATATGCTCTCACATATGCGGTAGTTATTCACTGGCACTATATCGAACCGTGGGTTCATGGCCGCGCTGACATAAGCTCTCCAAACACCCCTATCCTTAGCGAATGCTTTCCAATCATTCCCTGTATAATCTACTTCCCTCAAATCATAGTTAATGTTATTCTCCCACCTCTTATTGGTCTACCAACTGGGCGTTTTCCCTTTGGTTTCATACAAGAGCTTCCATGCACTTCTTTCATTCCCCATACGCGTCACATGTCCTGCCCAGTCTACGAGACTTAACTGCTCTTATTATATCTGGCTTCCTATAAAGACCATGTTCATTCTTATGTAGTCTTCTCCATTCACCTGTCTGTTCATCTCTCTTTGTTCCAAACATTTTCCTAAGTACTTTATTCTCAAATACTTGTAATCTCCTTTCCTCCCTTAAAGTCAGAGTCCATGTTTCGCATCCATATAATATAACTGGTAGAATAATAGTTTTATATATTTTCAGTTTAACGTTTTTTTAAAGGAGTTGGGACATCAAGAGTCTCTGTGATGCATAATAACACGCATTTCCAGAATTGAGCCTATGTTTAATTCTTTTGTGCATCTCATTCCTATTTGTGATTACTGTTCCTAGGTATCTAAATTCAGCCACTTCCTAAAAACTTCCCTCATTTGTCATTAGCTGTCCATTTCCATTATGTATTGCTAATAGATTTGAAATACTGGAATCTTCAGATGACAATGTGGCAAACGAAGAAGAAATTGATATAAATAAAGAATGGAAGGCTATAAGAGATACTATTAAATATCACCATCAGAAAATGTTGGTATTCAAAAAAGGGGAACAACAAGAAATGGTTTGATGAGGAATGAGCCAACATTGTAAAGAAAAGAAAGCTAGCAAAAATAAATTGGCTACACGAGCCAAATGAAGTAAATTTAGAAAAAAAAAAAGGTACTATTAGACGGGAAACCACTAGGTTATTAAAGAGTAAAATAAGTTATATTTGAGAGAAAAGATTAATGATCTTGAAATTAATGCATAGAATGGGAAACGTCAGATAGTTAAATAAGGGAATTAGGATAGAGAAGAAAGGGTTTCAAGCTAGAACAACATAATTTGGAATGAAAATGAGGAGAAAAGATTTAAAATATTTGAGAATAAAGAGCATATGAAAATATGTGGACCAAAGAGAGATGAACAGACAGGTGAATGGAGAAGACTACCAAATAGCAAACTAGATGGTCTTTATAGGAAGCCAGATATAATAAGAACAGTTAAGTCTCGTAGACTGCGATGGGCAGGACATGTGGCACGTAAGAAGGATGAAAGAGATGCGTGGAAACTTCTTGTAGGAAAACCACAGGGAAGACACCCAGTTGGTACATGAAGAATGAGGTGGGAGAATAACATAATCCATGATTTGAGGGAAGTAGATTATACAAGAGATGATCGGAAAAACATTAGCTCAGGATAGGGATGTATGGAGAGCTTATGTCGTTGCGGCCATGAACCTATGGGTTCGATAGAGCCAGTGAGTTAGTTAAGAAAAGTATTTCAGTAAGCAGTAAATTTAGTTTGGTGGCCATACTGTGATGTAATTCACTTCTTAACCTCGATTGTTTGCAGTTGCAGCAGTATTGAGTTCGACCTTGATTATTTGCAGTTACAGCAGTATACAGTTATTTTGCATACCACATCAATAAACTCACAATTTCTTCTCTATCTATCTTCGGGTTTATACAGCTGCTGCCGTCTTCCCGTGCCAAACCTCCAAAGCCTACGATCTTGGGCATCTTCAATGCTTAGCCCTCTTGCTTGCATTAATGTCTTCATGTTTTCCTTCCATGTTAACTTTGGTCTCCCTCTTTTCTTCTTTCTAGTCGGATGCCATTGATATAGTAGTTTCGGCCATCGCTCATCATCCATTCTTAAAACATGTCCTAACCACTTTAATTCCTTCTCCTCAATTCTTTCAATTATGCTTTCTTCTGCTTCCATTATGTTTCTAATTTCCTTATTTGTGACATGTTCTAATTTAGACTTTCTGGCACTTCTGCGTAAATAATCCATTTCTAGAGCTATTAGTCTATTATTGTAGTACTTATTGATTGTCCATACCTCACTTCCATACATTGCAACAGATTCCACCAATGTTTTACCAATATATGTTTTTGTGTCTTTCCAAATATGCTTCTCCCACCATATGGAATTTAACGATGATATTATTTTGCTACTCAATTCAATTCTATGTTTTATGTTCTCTTTGCCTATATCTTCAATGTTATCCATAATTATTCCCAAATATTTAGTTTGTTTCACTTGCTTTATTTGGATTCCTTCTTCCAATATTACATTTTCTCTTTCACAATTTCTTAAAACATAAACATGAATTACAAGTTAGCATGTGTACTGTGAAAATACAGGGTGTCATTAAAGTCCCAATACATTTTGATGTTGATGGTCTTCCTCAATTCAATAAACATTTCCTCCTGATGAAACCCCATGCGAAAGAATCAGGAGGAGTGAGATTGGTTTAACGGGGTGCCACATGTGATCCACCTCTCGTGCTATCCACAGGTTAGGAAAGGCTTCATTATGATAGCCCTGCGCAATATTTGCAAAGTGGGGTGGTGCCTCATCCTGTTGACTATTTAACTCATGTCGCAAATGGTAGTCAATGACCAATCACGTTTCAATGAATTCTGTTTTACACCAATGACAGTCGTGTTTCACCTTGCTCTTTATCGATTTCTCTTTATCATCTCCTGCTTTTGTGATAAAGAAAGCTCCTCCTTTTTTAATATTCTGAACAGGTTAGACCATTATTTTTCTCCAACAAATACATTGAATATAGCAAATAATGAATAGATTCAGTGATTTTACTGAGTTGTTTATTCAAAATATAAATGATTAACCTATAATGTTGATTATAATAGTTTGATGTGTTTCATTATTTCTCCACTAGAGTGCATTCTTACAATATTGTGATCCTATTTGGCAATAAATAATATGATCGAGTTGCAGTGAATATACATAACCTCACATTTCTAATTTGTTTTCAAACATCGCCGTTTACATTGACTATATAAATATTTTAAAAACACCGGTAACTATATTCAAATAATTACTTGTGAGTAAAGAGCTTAATTTTATTCGTTAAATAGTCCTAACAAATGCCACTGTTGATTTCCAAATTCTCTACATAAATTCACTCCTCACTTCGTGAGCCGTGAATTTATCGATAATTTGGAAATCACTCGTGGCATTACTTATGATAAATAAAAGACGCAAATATATCATCCTGCCATAACTGTGGCTTCAGGGAAAAAATCAGCATGTCCATGTAGATTTTTTCGATAACTGTCTTTCCGCGGAAGAAGAAAGAGGTATACATTTTACCGTTTTATAAACGATGGATCGAAAGAGGATGCTGCGTTCGAATTTTATTACCACTATATTTTCCATCCTTGACGATTAATTAAAAATTCAACGAATTTGCACACAATTGTTTTCTCTTGTTTGGATTAACCTCTCCCTTATTAGGTGATATTATATGACCCACGACCTACAGGTAGGATTTTAATCTCTAGATCTCACACATATTTTGTTTTGACCATCACCTCAATAAGAGAAGCCCATGCCATACAAGGAAGATAGCGATGGTGTTCGGGGACAATTTAGACCTTAATGTTTCCTCAGATTGTCCTACAGGCGAAAAAAAAACTTGTTGCCTCCGGCTCGGGATCGAACCCGGACTCGCTAGGACTGTTAATCTTTTCACATTTAATTAAAATAACATTCCTATTCAATTATTTTTCACGCTCCACAGACAAATAGGTTTAAGATATGCTTCCAATGTGCGCTGGTTCGAGTCCCCTTGGAAATGTTCACATGGAATTTCAGCCAATGAGTAGCGAGTCCTAACTAGTATATATTGAAGAATTTGGGTAGCGGCGCCAGGTACAGAAAACCAGCTGAGGGACTACACAGACTTACTGTACTCGTAGGGTGAGTTCACCGGCCTTGTAGCTCGGTAACGGCTTGCAGTACCCAATTCTATAATAATAGATGAATATGTGTGCCAAGATAACTGTGGAATGCACCAAGAAATTTGATACAAATTACAACGTGAAAAACATTATTATTATTATTATTATTATTATTATTATTATTATTATTATTATTATTATTATTATTATTATTATTATAACCAACTAAATCACTGGCACTATCGAACCCGTAGATTCATGGCCGCGCGGACATAAGCTCTCCATACATCTCTATCCCGAGCTAAAGTTTTCCAATCATTCCCTGTATAATCTACTTCCCTCAAATCATAGTTAATGTTATTCTCCCACCTCATTCTTGGTCTACCAACTAGGCGTTTTCCTTCTGGTTTTCCTACAAGAAGCTTCCATGCACGTCTTTCATTCCCCATACGTGCAACATGTCCTGCCCATCGCAGTCTACGAGACTTAACTGTTCTTATTATATCTGGTTTCCTATAAAAACCATGTAGTTCATTGTTATGTAGTCTTCTCCATTCACATGTTTGTTTGTCTCTGTTTGGTCCAAAATTTTTCGTAAGAACTTTATTCTCAAATACTCGTAATCTCCTTTCCTCCCTTAAAGTAAGAGTCCATGTTTCGCACCCATATAATATAACTGGTAGAATAATAGTTTTATATATTTTCAGTTTAACGTTTTTTGAAAGGAGTTGGGACATCAAGAGTCTCTGCAATACATAATAGCACGCATTTCCAGAATTGAGCCTATGTTTAATTTCTTTGTGCATCTCATTCCTATTTGTGATTATTGTTCCTAGGTGTTTGAATTCAGCCACTTCCTCAAAATTTTCCTTATTTGTCATTAACTGTCCATTTCCATTATATAATGTATTTCTACGTGTGACCATATATTAAGTTTTATTGATATTTACTTCCAGTCTCAATTATTATTATTATTATTATTATTATTATTATTATTATTATTATTATTATTATTATTATTATTATTATTATTATTATTATTATATAGTGTGGACAATCAATAAGTACTACAAGAATAGACTAATAGCTCTAGAAATGGATTATTTACACAGAAGTGCCAGAAAGTCAAAATTAGAACATGTCACAAATAAAGAAGTTAGAAACATAATGGAAGCAGAAGAAAGCATAATTGAAAGAATTGAGGAGAAGGAATTAAAGTGGTTAGGACATGTTTTAAGAATGGAAGATGAGCGATGGCCGAAACAATGGCAACCGAACAGAAAGAAGAAAAGAGGAAGACCAAAGTTAACATGGAAGGAAAACATGAAGACATTAATGCAAGCAAGAGGGCTAAGCATTGAAGATGCACAAGATCGTAGGCTTTGGAGGTTTGGCACGGGAAGACGGCAGCAGCTGTAAAAACCCGTAGATAGATAGATAGATAGAGAAGAAATTGTGACGATGTCAGTTTGTTGATGTGGTATGCAAAATAACTGTATACTGCTGTAACTGCAGATAATCAAGGTCGACTTTGCACAATGTAATTATAATATGATCAATTATTGGAACTGTGTTAAAATAACAGTATTGGAAAATGTTAAATAACATCAGTATATCCTATTAAAATAAACGGATGTGGGTATTGTCCAAAAATAGCGAAATCAGACACTTAGGGCCTCTTTCACCAACAGAGGTAACTGTATTACGCCAGTTTTCTCCGTGTATAATGCATAGCTTAAACTGGCGTAATACAGTTACCTCTGTTCGTGAAACCGACCCTTAGAAGTGGAAGTTTACCTCAAATCCGAAATTATATTTATTCAATGCCCCAGGTTGTCACGTCGACATTTCTGGTGTTCTCTCTCCTGGCATTGGCTTAATTGTAACCCACTTCTGAGGTTGGGGCGCCTGGAAGCTGGAAATTACGTTACCCCGATGATATGATGGGTGATAAATGATAATGAAGCACCAGGAGAATTCTTAACCTAAATTCCAGACCATGGCCAACCACAGGAATAATTCCCTTTAAGGACAAATTCCTATGGTTTGACCGGGACCTCATGAACACTAGTCAAAAACGCTTACCACTAGTCCATGTGGTTGGTCTTAAAACTGCCTAAACGAATGGACCGATTCTGAATTAATTTTTTTGTGTGTGTTCGAGTGGGTCCCTCGATGGTTTAACCCTTAAATTGGTAAAACACCAATTTCTTCTGTTAGTTATTGGAATGTAGCGGACCGCAGTGAAAACGCAATGTTGTGCATCTGTTATTAATAGGAATATTGTTAAATTAGACACATATTTAAGTGTTTCTTTTTGTTCGTTTTCTTCTGATTTATTAAAAATATTAAATTAATTAAACCAACTGATGTATCCAAAAGGATATATTACGAATTTAAGGGTTAATTCACAATTGGGTCCGGTAGATGACGCTGCGATCGGGTAATAGGATATTTTTTTTTATGTCAGGTTTTATGGTAGGCCCAAGGATGAAGTAAATATGCGAGTACCGCCTGATGATAGCGATGATTGCAAGAGATAGTGAGAAAGCGCGTGATATCAAGAACAACAAAGAAATAAACATTTATAGCTGATCGTTAAAGAATTTCATATATGGCTGAGAATAGCAGTTTGCAAATCAAGGTCGTACTGGAATAAATTATTTCACTTTGGGGTCGTAACATTCCCTTCCTCTTTGACTAGGTTTATATAATACATATATTAACAATTATTATGAATTACTATGTACACTTTCGAACCCATAGGTTCATGGCCGCGCAGATATAAGCTCTCCACACATTCCTATCCTGAGCTAATGTTTTCCAATCATCCCCTGTATAATCTACTTCCCACAAATGATATTTATTGTTATTCTCCCACCTCATTCTTGGACTGCCTACTGAGCGGCTTCCCTCTGGTTTTCATACAAGCAGCTCTAATGCCTTTCTTTCATTCTCCATTGGTACCATACGACCTGCCCATCATAGGGACTTAACTGTTCTAGTTACATCTAGTTTCCCATAGATATCATGTAGCTCACTATTGTGTAGTCTTCTCCATTCACCTGTATGTTCATCTCTCTTTGCTCCAAAGATTTTCCTAACAACTTTATTCTCAAATACTCAAAGCCATTATTTAAAATATATAGTTTGTTTTTTTACGTATTTTTATTGTTCATTTACGATAAATGGTGGTCAGAGATGCTCACTACAGTTCATGAGATCCCGGGTTCGATTCTTGCTCAGATCACAGGAGTTTTTCCTTAAAGTAAATTGTTGCTGTGATCACCCATGGTCTGGAATTTAGGTTAAGAACTCTCCTGGCGCTTCATTATTATTTATCACACATCATATCATCGGGGTAATGTAACTCCCTTCGAGACCCCACAATCTCAATTTAAAAAATGCCCGGAGAGAATGTTAGAAATTTAGCTGTAAGTAAATTGGTAGAATTGGACCGCAAATAATTGTATCTTCTTCTTCCTTTCTTCGTCTTCTTCATCCAACAAAGTTTTTGGGCCTCTAGGTCTGTTAGGGATCTCACTGCTGATTTTTGTATCCAGTGTTTCCTTGGACTTTCCCAAGACCCTCTTCTTCCCTGTTGTGGCAATAACGAAGCATGACCTTGGGAAACTCATTCGTTGCAAATGATTCATCCAGTTGTTCTGCTATCTATGTATGTATGCAAATGACCGTTCCAATCCAAACGGACTTCCTTCCAGATATCATCATTGTGTTTGTGATCCCATTTGCTATATCCTGCTGTATATCTCATGAATCTCATTTCACTACAATTTATCCTGCTCTCTTCTCTATTTCCTCAAAGTCCATGCCTCACTGCCGTAGCAAAGTGCAGATCTTGCTAAGGTTTTGTATAACCGTACTGGACATCTGGACCCATGCCTCCACCCCTTGGGATACCTCGGTGAGAGACCATACTCTCAAGTCCCAGATACTTGTCCTCCCTTAACTATCGCGTCCACGTTCAAGGTTCTCGGCAATAAAACCAACACCTCAGGGAGAAGGCGTTGGAGTCGCAACTTCAGGGAAATTGCTGAGCTACATAGTACGTCAGGTCACTCATTCCTGACGACCCCACAGTTGGTCCTTGAGACTAGCCGGGAGGACTGCTGTCGCAGATCCACCGACCGTTCCCCTGTTCTGCCTCCAGGGACGCATCCTGCAGCCATTGTGAGACCGGCTAGGGCTACAAGCCCCACAGTGTGAGACTTTAGTACATCCAGGTGCTCATCTCCTGGCGACCCCACAGTTTGTCGACGAGCCCGTAGGCTGAGCCAGGAACCAGTACAGTTGCTCCCCTCGGCACTGGTCCGAGCCGAGCCCTGGTGAGCCCCCAGGGACGCCTTCTGCTGCTGTTGTGGGCCAGCACGGAGCTCGCAAGCTCCAGATGAGCAAATAGTACGACAAGGCGCTCAACTCCTGCCTACCCCACTAATGGTTCACGATTCCCTTGGACTCTCTACTGATCCACCGACCTTTCCCCCAGTGCACCAGCTGGGGACGTGTTTGGTTGCTGAAGTGGGTCCAGCCTGAGCATTAGTACGTCAGGTCGCTCAACTCCTGACGACCTCACAGATTGTCCTTGGGTCGCTCGGTCCCGGAGTCGGCGCTAATCCCACACCCAAAAGACTGCGCTTCCTGCTTTCCCGAGCTTATTGACCTGGTGGTAATTCCCAGCATTACGCCCGGTATTGTCCCAACCAGCCCGTTCGCAAGACTAGGCCTAGTCGTACAACTGCTGTGAGTCAGCCCACTGAGCAATGTAGGCATCCAGGGTGCTCATCGCCCATGGTGCCCACACAGAGGTCCTCGGGTTCATTGAATCAAGGGAAAGGAGCTTCTGATCTCCAGTCTCCCACCACTACGCCACAGCGGCCGCCGATCCTGCTGTGGGCCAGGATGTGTGAGCTTTGACAACGGGTCGCTCATCTTCCCCCTGTTGACCCCACTCATGGTCCGCGAGTCCATCGGACTTGGAAGGGAGGACTGACTAGCAGATCAACCGACCTTTTCCCCACTACTCCACCGAGGGGACGCGTTTGGCTGCTGAAGTGGGTGCAGCACGAGCTATGTAGTACGTCAGGTCGCTCGAGTCCTGGCGACCTCACAAATGGGCCGCGGGTGCCGTCTGGACCTAGCCGGGAGGAATGCAAGCAAACCACCGACCGTTCCCCGATCCGCCACCCGGGGACGCGCCCTGTTGCTGTTGTGAACACAGCGTGGGGCCCGACAAGCGTATACCGTATTGTGGTATCTCTCTGGACTATACCTTATCCGCTCTTAGAATAATCCTAACATCAACAGAGATCAATTGTACCCTTCCGCAATTTGCGTCACAATTACTGTCACTTTTGACAGGGAGATGACGACACAGCAACAGAAGACTCGACACTTTCAGCCATTTTGTTTCATGAGAATCGACTGAAGCATGACTCAAATGCATCATCCACATGTAATGAACTACTTTAAGTTGTAATTATTGATTAGGTATATTTTAGAATATTTTCTGTGTTTTGAATATTATTATTTTTATTCACGAAGAATAACAAGTATATTCAGAGGACATATTTTTAATTTAATGAAGGGAACTACTTTTTCGCGTACTTATTGCTTCTAAAACGTACGTCGGTGTATATAACCAATGAAAAGCGAGCAGGTCACGTGGTTTTGTTTTGACGAGGATCACTTTAACAGCGGATTGGGTTATAGCGAAGGTTTCATTACTGAATTTATTATTACCATCCTTTTATTAAAATTAATAATTGTATTTGCTGTGTCTACTTCATACAAATATGTTAATGTGTATCCCAGGTACGAATATACTCTTCCCAGTATTTTTGAATCTATACAAATGTTGGTACATACAGGATATAGTTATATCCACCACGAAACCCACATGGAGTGACCGAGACTCTATCTTGGGACCGCAGCGATGAGAGGCGAGCGTCTAACCGCTAGCGCTACGAGCCGCCGCTGATTGATTTGCAATTTGTTAAAAATATTTGTTAAATCAGGTAAACTCAAGGTCTTGTTTTATTTTAATCTCGCAAACACTACGTGCGTAATGTTAAACACGTCCCCACTTCCAATAATATAAAAAGAACTGTTGTACAGTGCAGATATTAAGTTACTTAGCGCCATTGTTAAGTGCAACTTATAATTTTTTACTGTTAAGTATTTATTATTAAATTATAAGTACTAAGTAGGGCTAAATACAGTAAAACTTGTTCAAAGCGGAATCGCATGACACCAATTTTTTTTTTCCACATTAGACAAAATTTTGCATTATATAAAAAAGAAAAGATTAACCAATCTTAGATTAAAGAGCACCGCATATGTCTTTTTACGTATCTTGGATTAATTGTAGTTCCGCTGCCGTTGGAAAGTGAAGTATAGAATGTTCGAGCGATTTCGACGGTAACGCGCAAAAAAAAAAAAAAGCAGACCGTTTCGTCAGCGTTAAAAATGTATCTTAGGCGCGTATCCTTAAATTAAAGTATGCAATTTCCACTCACTAACTATATTTTCGTCCACATTAATATTGATTTCCCGGAAATTTCATTCCACACTACATTGTGTCGTCTTTTAAAACTGTACACAACCAACCTGAAGACGCCTTGAAATCGTTATTCCCTAGGGATTTAACAACAGCTAGAGCTTGACTTCGGAGCATCGGTCCGGAAATTTGAAGATTTGATCGTGTACTTGTAAAACACTCGCACGCTTTCTTGATTTCTTCATTTATTTTATTTATTTATTTTGCTTTCCTCTTTGTTCGATAATTTTCTTGCATGCATTAGCTAACTATTTTTTCTTTGTGTTTTAAAATCTCATAAACTTGCATTTTTTTCACATTTAAATTTAGTCATCACTTCGCGTACTAAGAGTTTTGTTCTGTATCTTCAATCATTTTCACTTTTTTTGTTTAATGACAATGATACATACGATTTAGCCATCTTTATTCCGGAAATTCAGAACGCTAACGGTGAAAGATACGCACACAATTGGTCTCAGATCTTAAACTAATCTAAGATTTTACAGTGCACTGGTTACTTCTAAGAGAGAGATCACACGAGAAATATTTGTTAAACGCACCTGCATTTCCCAAAACGGGTGTGGAGTGAGGCCTAAAGAAAATTTCAGGTACAGGTACAAAATCTACTTCACCCGGCGGCAGAAATCATTCATTATTGATACTTCCTCTAACGGGAATTCAATGAAGTGAAAACTAATTTATTTATCTCTCAATCTTTCCGCCTTATAAACATTTTTAATTAATTGTGTAGAAATATCCTTCCGTTTCTGCGTTGGACAGATTACGTTTTATGCAAAATAAATACACGTAAAATTACTGTTATTTCGCCGGGAGCATAAAATTTGTTCACCATTGGGAATATTTCCGCATTATTCACGTTCCGGATTAAACAAGTTTTACTGTATTAAATTGCAAGTGTAACAAAAACATTAAATTGGATGGTTCAGAGCACAAGTAGACCATTTCAGTACGCCATATTTGGAGAAACAAGATATTAAAATTTATTAATTCATAATTAATTCTATGGATAGTTTCAGAAGTCTCTTTGCAATTAATTATTACTAGCGCAAGGCAGTTAATGATTTTGCATCTTTTTCTTATGAAGGTTGAAACATTGCTTGCATATATGGAAATGTACGGCATTGAAAAACGGATTAAATAAAAGCAATTTGTTAGGGTATTTTTTTTTCATTTTCTTAACTTTTCTAGGGATAGGTCATTTTTTGGCAATTTTTAGGTCATTTTGAGTATTTGTTACACTTTTCCGGAAGGCTGTGACATTATTTGTATTTGATTTAAGATTTTTATCATAATTCAGTATTTTTCCTTGTCAATACAATTTCTTGGAATTAAGTAGTTGTTTTGCTAACTACTACCCCTATTTTTCAAGGTATGTGCATAATGAACTTGCCCACTTCTAGGAATTTTATTCAATTTCTTAGAGCTTGTGCTAGCTTCTACCCTTATTCTGATTGTTAACTGCAATTCAAAATTGCTGTAAAAGTGCACTGTGTAATTGAAATGGATTTTCTGCAATAAAAGGTACTGTAACATGTATTTTTAAATACTTTTCTTTTAATATTTTGATGTTGAGTTAAATTTTATGTAATTCAGTAATCAAGTGAGTACTTAATCTAATAAATAGTATTTTTATTGGTAATTCTTAACTTTTTATTCATCATTTTTTTATTTTATTGGTCATTTTTTGCATTTTTAGGTCATAAATGCATTTTTTATTTTGCATTTTTTATCAATTTATAGGTCATTAAATGCCTTGCCCTAATTAGTACATCAATATTGAACTACAAAAGTAGTTAGAATTATTTTACTGTTACTTTTATTAATTTTTTCATGAAATGGGTCTAGCATAGCGTCTAGTCTTGTGCTTTGAACAATCCAATTGCCAATTCTGTTTGTATAAGTCATTCAAAATATCTCTGCAGGCGGAAGAATTACGAAGCTCTGTTTGTTGTTACACGTGACGTCATAAAGCAGTGTACACTGTCAGCGTCCCACGTCCCATTCCCCTCTGCATATACATTTTTTTTCTATATTTTCTGATAGTCAACTATTAGGTCTGTCTCTCAGAAATGCATATCCTGGGTGTGTATTGTGTGCAATCTACCTATTGGGTTTAATTCCTCCAAAAAAAAGAGATAAATTTTAAATTCAATTAAATCGGGTTATTTTATCTTAAACCGTCCCGCGCATTGATTTATGTCGCTACAGTAATAAGTTGTTTCACCGCAAATGTATGAACCTTATATCAAGAAGGCGTGTACAGACAATCCAAAAAAATTAAGTTTGTGATTTATTCTTTCTAATTCCAAGTGTTAATTTCCGAAGGCATTATTTTCCTCGTTCTGCGCCATAACCGAGTGGTTAAGGCAAGAAGCCTTGGCGCAGAGCTACGGGACTTGCGCTGGTTCGAGTCTCCATGGGGGAAAAAAAATTCTCTTGGAATTTTGGTTGGTATGGGACCAGTGCCCACACAGTATCGTGGGGAGTTTGGGTAGCTACAATAAGTAGTGGCTCCAGGTTGAGGAAACCAGCTATAACGGCAGGAGGACCAGACATACTGGCCACATGTCATATGGTTAGCACATGTGGATGTGAGGCCAGCAGCCGGATGCTAGGCCAAGGACCTTCTAGGTCTGTCGTGCCGTGGAGTAATTAGGTATTTTTATTAAATAATGTACTTACATTATCGGCTGCTCCGTGGCGCAAGCGGTTAGAAGCTCGGCTGTGATTGCTTAAGTCCTGACATCGATTTTCGGTCACTCCATGTGGGTTTTATGATGGACGAAACGGAGCTTGGGCAGGTTTCTCCCGTTTTCCCTGCCACAATTTCATTCCACCATTTCTCCGTACTCATCTCACCCATTTCGTTTCATTTCATTCATCTGCCCCTGTGATGGTGTGTCAGGCGTGGTTGACCGGCAGCCTTGTCATTCACACACCTCTATACAGGGAGCTTCGTCTCATTTCATGCCTGACTCCGAGTTGGACCCAAGTTGAGGATATAATTATAATA
This sequence comes from Diploptera punctata, assembly GCA_030220185.1. NCBI lineage: Eukaryota > Metazoa > Arthropoda > Insecta > Blattodea > Blaberidae > Diploptera > Diploptera punctata. The sequence continues at coordinate 3,375,080 of JASPKZ010003835.1, forward strand.
ATAATCATCATCATCATCATCATCATCATCATCCGGTATCATGGCAGCTGCCGCCGTCTTCCGGAAACCAAACGCCATTCCTCTCTATCCATCCATTGATCTTCCTCCATTCCTCTGATATTCATACCTGCTTGTACCCCTTCTATCCAAGTTTTCTTCGGTCTTCCTCTCTTCCTCCTTTCCAATGGATCCATTCCATAACAATTTTTGGCAATCTTTGCTCTGGCATTCTTTTGACATGGCCATACCACTTGAATCTTTTCTTTTCTATAATGTCTATGATGTCCGGCTCCTCTTGTACACCCATAATTTCCCTTATTTCTTTATTTCGGTATTCTATCCATTCTAGATTTTCCAGCTGATCTTCTTAAAACATCCATTTCTGTACTTAAAATTCTTTTCATTTCCCTGGTAGGAATTTGCCAGACTTCAGCACCATATGTTAAAATGCTCTGAATTATGGTTTGATATATTTGTAATTTTCTATTTTTTATGATATTTTTGCTCCACCAAACAGAGTTTAAAGCATTTATTGCTTGTTTTGTTTGTGCGATTCTATTTTTAATTTCCACTGTGTTATCGCCTGAATGGTCTAATTTTGTTCCTAAATAAGTGCATTCAATACTAGGTTTTAGTTCTTCTCCATTGTTGAGGAAGAAAACCTTGAATAATAATAATAATAATAATAATAATAATAATAATAATAATAATAACAATAATAATAATAATAATAATAATAATAATAATAATAATAATGATAATAATAAATAACTAATAATACTTACTGTAAATAATTGTTACAGGAAATGGAGAAATTCGTGTTTATATCTCTAGTGATTCTAACTATCACCACCAACATAGAAGCAAGTTCCTGCATTGACGTGTGCAGAACAGATGGACGTGGACCAATCATCAACATCCTTAAATCTCCATCGATAGGAAACCCTAAAAATGGATCTATGACAAATAGTAGTAAGTATTTAGATTTGATCACGTTACACCATCCCTGGAACAATTGTCATGGCTTCGTCTACAAGATTGTAGAACCATCCATTCCCTATGCCTTCTCTATAACATATTACACACATCATTACCTTATTATTTATCACACCGCTTCACTAGACTCTCTGATACACACCTGATCCCTTGAGCGCAGTGTCCTTTATATCCCTCCTCATCACACTACCTATTATTCGAAATATTTTACAGTTTCTCTTGCTAGAACATGGAATTCCCTTCCACCCTATGTCAGAGACTGTCAAACTTTACCATCTTTCATAAACAAATTGAAAATAAAATTATTAACAGAAACAATTAACTAATATTACTTTTTTTAATAATTTGTTTTTTCATTATTTAATAAAAAAGCTTTACCAGCCATAACGGCTTGGGGACTCGACATGCTAACCACATGTCACCCCTACACTGGCTGTTGATCATCTACCTCTGTGATTGACACATGTGGATGTGAAGGGCCAGCAGTCGGCTGGTAAAAGGGCAACCGCTGCAAAGTGGAAAGACCCTCAATCGGAATAAAAAAGCTTTAAGATTTGTTAATATACTCGTATTTACCTAATGCCTTGTATAATAAGCGATAGATTAATTCATTATAGTTTATTACTTTCTTTGTATTTTTTTTATTTCTGTTATGTACAGTAGATTCGAGCTGTTATTCCTTTGTGTATACATTCTATTATTGGTTTAATTTTAGATAGATACATAGATAGATCATAGGTTGATTAATGTCTTTGACATCGTCCGATTCCTAATAGCCAATTTTGTCGGTCCATCCAATCTCCTGGTTGTAGATGTTTTTCTTTCATGTGTAAATATATTCGCTGACTCCAGGAGGTTTTACGACTTCCTCTGCCTCGTCTTCCCTCAGGTTTCCATTCCAAAACAGATTTTGGTAGCCGATCCTCTTCCATTCGCTGGACATGTCCGTACCATCTTAATTGCCGAGTTTTAATATAATCTAAAATAGTGTCTTCAATATTCATTTTCTCCCTTATAACTGAGTTCCTATTTTTTTCTCTTCTTGAAATTCTTGCTGCCCTTCGTATAAAATCCATTTCCGTTGCCAAAAGATACTTGTTTGTTTTTGTTGTTAATGGCCAAAGTTCTGCTCCATAAGTAATGATGCTTTTAACAATTGTATGATATATATTCATTTTATTTTTATTACTTATATTTTTATCCCACAACATTCCATTGAGGCAAGCAATTGCAAATTTTCATTTATTATTATTTCTTATTTTCTCTTCATAACTTTCATTTTTATTTATTTTTATTTTTAAATATGTGATCTCACTGCAAGGTTTATTGTTTCTCCAGTCTTCAAAATTAAATTTTGTTCTGGTTCACCAATTGATAAATATTTTGTTTTCTTCATGTTCAAAATTAATCCCATTTTTCATATTCTTCTATTAATTTTCTAGTCATATGTTCTAAATCTTCATAATCTTGTGCAATTAACAATTGATCATCTGCAAAATGTAAGTTGTACAAAGTTTTGTTGTTTGAAATATGAATTCCCAAGCTTGAACATTTTATCCTCCAATTCTTGAATATTTCAAGTTTAATTTTAATTGTATTTAATTTTATTGTATTATTAGACATTATTTTCATTATTATTCAGTTTGACAGATAATTAATTGTTTAGTTTGACTATTATTGTAATTTTTTTTGTATTTAAATGTAACATAATATGTTTCAGGTGACAACGATTCCATACAGCAGATAAGAATCCACGATGACAGCAGTTGGGCCCAAGAGATGATGTTCAACGCAGCAAAGAAGTTCATTGTGACTTCAAAAGAAGATCCTGAATTTCAACAATATGCACAAAAAAGGTTGGTAAAGGTTATTTTAATAAATCTTTCCTAAATCATTAAATATAATTAAACTTAGTATTCGAATAGGTCTAAATGACACTTTTCTGACAATAACGTTCTGACACTACTGCCACTAAGGAACCCGTAGATTCATGGCCGCGCAGACATAAGCTCTACAAACATCCCTATCCTGAGCTAATATTACCCAATCATCCCCTGTATAATCTACTTTTCTAAAATCAAGGTTACTGTTATTCTCCCACCTCATTCTTGGTCTACCAACTGGGCGTTTCCCCTCTGGTTTTCCTACAAGAAGCTTCCATGCACGTCTTTCATTCCCCATACGTGTCCCACGTTCTGCCCATCGCAGTCTACGAGACTTAACTGTTCTTATTATATCTGGCTTCCTATAAAGACCATGTAGTTCACTGTTATGTAGTCTTCTCCATTCACCTGTCTGTTCATCTCTCTTTGGTCCACATATTTTCATATGCTCTTTATTCTCAAATATTTTAAATCTTTTCTCCTCCCTTAAAGTAAGAGTCCATATAATATAACTGGTAGCATACGTCAGTTTAACTTTTTTTTTACAGAAGTTGGGCAACAAGAGTCCTTGTAATACATTTCGAGAATAATTCTGGAAATGATTTGAACAAAGAACTTTCCTTCATTTGTTATTATTATTTTTTAGTTCTCCATTTCCATTATATAATGTATTTCTACGTGTGAATATATATTTAGTTTTATTGATATTTACTTCCAGTCCCAAATTTCTTAGTGTTACTCAATAGTGTGTGCGTGTTGTCCTTTAGTATCTCCTCGCTATCGGCCAATAGTACTATTTCATCAGCATAAACTAACAGCTTATTAGTACCATTTCGTTGTAGGCCTTCCTCATCTCCAAAAACTTGATGGCGTGCTCTAGTAGAAAATTCCCACTAGAGCATGCCATCAAACCTTCAGAGGATGAGGAAGGCCTACAACTCAGTGGTATTAATAAGCTGTTAGTTTATGCTGATGATGTAGTACTATTGGGCGATAGCGAGGAGATACTAAAGGACAACACGCACACACTACTGAGTAACACTAAGAAATTTGGACTGGAAGTAAATATCAATAAAACTAAATATGTGGTCACACATAGAAATACATTATATATTGGAGATATACAGTTAATGATATGCTTGTAACTCGTGTATCTTATTTTTAAGGAGAGTGCTATACTCGATTTTAGAAGACTTGCTCAAGATGACAAATCTAACACGAGAATGTTTATTGTCTTCTACACAACAGTCAGCCGATGAAAGAAAACAGAGATCCTGTCTTCATGCAGTTTATGACGTAAGTAAAATATGAACAGATTCACAAAAGTCACCAGTCAATTTATCTAGAGAATTTGGAAATCAAGAGTGGCATTTGTTAGGACTATTTAACGAATAAAATTAAGCTGCTTACTCACAAATCATTATTTAACTATAGTTATTTTAAAATATTTATATATTAGTGTGTCCACCGCTGTGGTCTCCAGGTAGCGTGCTGCCTTGTAACCCAGCGGGCCCTCGGGAGTTATTCTGGATGAGGTTTTTATCGGGGTTTTTCCTCACCTGTAAGGCAAATGTCAGGAAAACTTTAAGGCCCAAACGGTCCCTCAAATCATATCGTCATCATCATCATCTTTATCATTATCATCATCATCCTTCACCGGTGTGGAAAGCAACGGGAAGCTACCACACCTACAATTCCCTAGTAAAGCTGCAAGCATAGTATGAAAATGCTATGATTGCAGTGAAAGATCTTCCCTCGGGCAGAATACTGTGAATGGATATTTAATGTAAACGGCGATGTTTGAAAACAAATGATAAAGGTTTGTTATGTTTCATTTGTTCATCACTGCAACCAGATCATATTATTTATTGCCAAATAGCATCGCAATATTGTAAGAATGCACCCTAGTGGAGAAAAAATGAAACACATCAAACTGTTCATAACCAACATGATAGGTTATTAATTGATTTCTGATGTCCTATGATGTAAATATGTCAATTATATTTTTCTGAAAGGTGAAAACCTGGGAAATAATACGTTTAAGAAAGGGCAAACAGTGGTTTCTTTTTATTGTCGTATAATCAATTGCTATAATTTTTTCACCTTTCCAAAAATACAGCCATTTTCATACCAATAGTTCAATATATGTATTTGTGGGGATCAAATGAAACGAAATGAATACAGTTTGTTGCACCTTTTTGCACATTTCGTGAGATTACTACATTTCACTCCTTTCTCCCTTTTCCTCCACTCTTCTCTGCGCTTTTAAAAAATTGTATATCTTTTCTTTTTGAACAGCTTTTTAAAATCTTAATCAGAAGTCAACAATATTAAATAAATATTAAAATATAATATATGTAATTTATGCCCCAGAGACAATGGTCAATCTGCAGCTGTGAAGTCAAATTTAAATGTCAACAGTGTTGCTGTAACAGTTTAAAGTAAGTTCGGTTATTGCTGACAATAATTTAACAGTTTTCTATCCACCGACTTGTTGTTGGCTGTGTTTTACTAGTTCAACAACCACAACGTATTTTTATTAGTATGTTCAGAAAAATAAGTTGTATGTACTTTCAGAATAATTCAAAATATAATGCAACGAAACTGATGACATCATTCTTCGATGTTCCACCTGCGAAGTAAATCCTGCAATAAACTAAATAACTATGAATTACCTCTTATGGACTCTGTAAAGAAGAAACATTTGGTGCAAAATGATATGCATATTATATAAACCGAGTTCATTAAACTGGTTTAAACCTTAAATCAATTGTTTCGCCAGCACTTTTTTTGCACCTTTTTGTATGTATTTTCAGAACCTTTTCTCCCCCCTTTTGCGACCAAATTTTTCACCTTAAAATTCTTTTCCTATTCACACATAATAATACTTGATAAATCATGTTGTTGTTGTTGTTTTCAAATGCTGGGCCTTGGCACCGAAGCCATTAGCGTTCTTGCTCTCCGGAAAATTTGTCTGAAGGATTTGCCATTGTTCAGCATAAATGTAACCGTTTTTAACCCACTCACATAAACCCCCAGTATGACTGGAGGACCACACATGCCGTTGGTTAATGGGTCCATCGGACTTTGCCGGGAGGATCTATATATTTGAATCCACCGACCATTCTCACAAGCACCATTTGTGGACCATTTCTACGCCGTGGCATGTCAGTGTAAGTGTTGAAATAGCATTTCCTCTATTTCTGATGATGTGGTTACACCGCCATTACTCGGTCCTCATAGCCTCATTTGTAAAAGCAGGTTGCACCACGAGCAGGTTGAGGTTAAGATTTGGATAGGACAGGTTATGGAATGCACTTCACTATCCTTTGCAACCCTCGATTATTATTGTTTTATTAGTATTTAACCCTTAAATTCGTAATGTATCCATTTGAATACATCAGTTGATTTAATTCATTTAATATTTTTAATAAATCAGAAGAAAACGAACAGAAAGAAGCCACTTAAATATGTGTATAATTGTCCAATATAACTAATAATAACAGCTACACAAGATTCCGTTTTCATTGCGGTCCGCCACGTTCAAATAACCGACAGAAGAAATTTGTGTTTTGCCAATTTAAGGGTTAATATAGAGCTGGTGATTTTTCAAGGGATGGTTCAAATCACGGCAGGCGACTTTTTTTCTTTTCTTTCGTTCTTTCTTCACTGTGATATGTTGACACTGAAATTTGTTTAGTATGGGCATGCGCAAAATTCCTATTCTTCTATTGATTACATTAACATCTGATTAGAAGTTACTTCAGTATTAGTTCAGTTGCATTACATGAAAGCATCGTGGAACATCTTTACAGTTATGCTGAACTTGCCTATATGAATCTGATTTATGGTGCAGCACAAGGTAATGGTAAGAGCTGCTGCCATCCTCACCGAACAACCTTCGAGTCTGTTGATAGGCGTTTGCGGGAGCATGGGACGTTGAAGGTAAACAGAGCAAGACGTGCGCGCCGCACTGCAGATTTTGAAGAAAATGTTCTTCATAGGGTGAAAGAGGAACCTTCTACTAGTACCCGTGCTATCGGACGTGTAATGGGTACGAACCATCAAAGTGTATGGGAAGTCCTGCATGAAGACCAGCTCTATCCCTTCCATCTGCAAAACGTACAACTCTTACAGCCACTGGACTTCGCTCAACGAGCCAATTTTGTAATTGGGATTTGCTGCAGCCACTGCACTTCTTTTCCTCGGTATTATTCACTGATGAGGCAGTATTTAATAGGGATGGGCTGGTTCTAAATTTATGCGATATAATTCATTTACACGCTGTATACCTCTTGGACACCAAACAGTTTGTGATTTTGGCTAAACATTTTTGTACTTAACTCATTAAAAAAAGTCAGTTGTACTCTTTGTCCTCTGACCGCCTCATATCTGAACTATCATGTACCTCACTGTTATGTAGTCTTCTCCATTCACCTCTCTGTTTATCTATTTTTGGTCAGAACGTGTGGAGAAAAATAAGGAGGTACTTAGATATAAACCAACAAGATATTTTCGCCGAATGTACAGGAAAACGCTCACTGTGTTTACAAAGAGACCTAAAACACGTCTGGGGAAAAGAATCTAGTATACTCAACCTAGGATTTAAAGAGAGATCAGGGCTTGCTTGGTTTAGGCTAGGGGCATGGAAATTTCTAAAAATTAGCGACGATCACGATATGCGAATATGTCCAATGTGCGGGAGCTTTGAAGACGAGATACATATGTTAGGAAAATGTAATGATTTAGAATATTGTAGGCGTCAGTTATTACCGGAAAGATTTCTAAATTCAAATCGTGAAAGATTGGCTGCTACGAGTTATTGGTAAATCCAGAAAATTGGATAAACTTGGGTAAATTTCTGGACAAAACGCGGAAAATAAGAACAACACTCATTCATGAATAAATACATGTTATCAAAATGCAATACCATTAATTCTTAATAATTATACATAACTTAATTAGTGTATAATGTTATTGTGTTATTATGTAATTGTAATGTTATAGTTTTTTTATTTTTCTTTACACTAGTAGCAATTATTACTTTATTGTAACGGACTGTCAACAGCACGTACGGCTTACTGCCCGTGCGACCCATATTTGTAAATAATATTGTAAATATCTTACACATGGATGGAATGAGTAAGGAGAGATATCCATTGTTAGCAATAAATTATCAAGCAAGAGGAAGACGTGATGTTGGAAGACCTAGAAGACGTTGGGCTGATGCATTATGAAGTCGGAACGGGCAATTGCCTAATCCCTGGAGTGATGATGATGATGATCTTACTTTTTGTCTAATAAAGTCCTACTACTATTTTTGGTCCAAACATTTTTGTAACAACTTTATTCTCAAATACTCGTAATCTCCTTTCCTCCCTTAAAGTAACACTGATACATATTTATGTAAACAAAATAATAATGTATTACTATTTTCAGACCCTTGCTGACCAAGGATGACGAGAAATCAGATCTGCATATCTACAAGACGGCGCAGATGATGGGAGAACTCAAAGTGGATTGCTTCAAATTCTACGATGACGCATGCCCTAAAAAGAAGAACTATACAATTGATTTTTAGGTAAAATTTTTTGTTTAATATATTTAACAATTGTAATGTATTGATACTTCTGCTGTTGCATATCTTATTGTTATTTTTTTTAATTTACCAGTCTTTATTATTATTTTTTAGGGAAGGCTGCATCTACAAATTGAAAGAAGGTCATCAAACAATCAAAAGTAATTTTTTTTATAATAGGCCTAATATAGAATAAATAATTTTAAAATATTTTTAAATGTTCATAAAATATCCAGTTTCCCACTTCCTCAATAAATTTAACACGTTCCAGTAATGGACAATTTTATGTTTTGAAGAGAAAGATTAACGTCTGAACCTGGATCTCTCACTCTGTACTACCTTTTAAGACACGGATGATGGATCTGCCTTAGGACATACGAAAATTATATAATTATTTTTACTGTATCATGGGCTACACACCAATATACAGAGTCAGAGATTGGGGTTTTGATTCTCGATACTTACTTACTCACTGGCACTATCGAACCCGTAGGTTCATGGCCACGCGGACATAAGCTCTCTATACATCCCTATCCTGAGCTAATGTTTTCCAATCGTTCCCTGTACAATCTACTTCCCTCAAATCACAGTTAATGTTATTCTCCCACCTCATTCTTGGTCAACCAACTGGGCGTTTTCCCTCTGGCTTTCCTACAAGAAGCTTCCATGCAAGTCTTTCATTCCCCATACGTGCAACATGTCCTGCCCATCGCAGTCTACGAGACTTAACTGTTCTTATTATATCTGGCTTCCTATAAAGACCATGTAGTTCATTGTTATGTAGTCTTCTCCATTCACCTGTCTGTTCATCTCTCTTTGGTCCAAAAATTTTCCTAAGAACTTTATTCTCAAATACTTGTAATCTCCTTTCCTCCCTTAAAATAAGAGTCCATGTTTCGCACCCACATAATATAACTGGTAGAATAATAGTTTTATATATTTTCAGTTTAACGTTTTTTGAAAGGAGTTGGGACATCAAGAGTCTCTGCAATGCATAATAACACGCATTTCCAGAATTGAGCCTATGCTTAACTTCTTTGTGCATCTCATTCCTATTTGTGATTATTGTTCCTAGATATTTGAATTCGCCACTTCCTCAAAATTTCTCTCATTTGTCATTAGCTGTCCATTTCCATTATATCATGTATTTCTACGTGTGACCACATATTTAGTTTCATTGATATTTACTTCCAGACCTAATTTCTTAGTGTTACTCAATAGTGTGTGCGTGTTGGCCTTTAGTATCTCCTCGCTATCGGCCAACAATACTACATCATCAGCATAAACTAATTCTCGATTCAGATATTAATTTTTCTTTTCAAAAATGTATTAAATTGATATATCTAATATTTTAAATTTAATACTTTCCAATCCATCCACCCATCCAATGGCTGATTGGCTCAAATTCGAGCTTTGGTCTCCCTTAACTTGTGCCTCCATTCATTTCTATTTTGCGCAGCAAGTCTCCAGTTGCAACACTTAAGTAGGTTTGCAGCATCTTCCTTAATACCATCCTCGCATCTTCCAAGTCGTCTATTCCCCATAAAACTTGCCGAATACTTTCCATTACTCGACAGTATTATTTTTAAAACAAAAATAAACGCCTGAATCGGGATTTGAACTCTGGACCTCTCATTCTACGCACGAGTGTGCTATCAATTACACTACGATACAAACTTTAACATTTATTTCCTCATATAGAATTCTCAAATCGTCCGTAGGCTTGACTGCTTCAAAAGCTAGTGTAAATTTTCATTAAAATACTTGTTTGATAGAAGCCGGCCGTTGCGACGACGCGTCGTATAAATGCCTTCGACGATACGAGAATTGTATATGAATATGAGGAAAGAAATCTTAACGATTGTAGATTGAATGGTGTAATTGACTGCATACTCAAGCGTAGAATGAGAGTTCTAGGTTTAAATCCAGGTTAAGACGTTAATTTTTCTTTTCAAAATATTAAAACTTGCTCGAAATATAAACTAATAATTAAATTAGGTGCTTTATTTCTTATTTGATTCTGTTCGCTTGGAGTCGAGAACATTCATTCTACACGCGTCCTAGCAGATTCTTATTCAAGAAGACTTTTTTCTTGGCTAACTGCATTGGAATTCTGGAGATTTTTCACCCTCAGGGCTGCCCACCTAGGGGATATGTGGATGGCGACCACAAGGTGCCCAAGCTGAGCAAAACATTGCTTCCACTTACTTGTGTTTTGCTCCTTACTTTTATCTTTAACTGGTCTGGTATTTCTTCCACTTACTTAGCCTATACCAGACTCTTAACTTTATTTTCATTTGAATGACAAATTTTGTTTATTTTTCTTCAAATAAAATTAATTTGTCGTTTAATTTAAGTAAAGAATTTGATACAAAACAGAGATAAGAGTTACCATAGCTGCTGCATGTTATAATTCTCAGAAAAAATATATTATTTATTGTGGGAAGTTACCTTGGTGTAAGATTAAGTTATGGCGACATGAAATTTGTGGTATATTTTTTATTGTAACAAAGAACAGTGATATCACATCCATGTTACACTGATGTAATTGTGTGTGAAAAAGTGAGGAATCCATGACATTAAGTGAATTACATCATTCCAGCATGTTCTTTCCAATCCAGTCCAAGTAGTCTGTCACTCTGACGTAAGCAGAAGGGTAATAATAACCTCCATCAGGGAATACAATTGCAGTAACTCCAATCTGTATCCAGCGTCCATCATACTGGATCATTAGAGGTCCTCCGGAATCTCCCTGAACACAAACATTAGAATAGAACAGATTTATTTAGCCTGGTGGAGTTAAGGCCGTGTGGTCTTCTCTTCCACTCACCAGGACAAACATATGTTACATTTAAATACAAAAAACTACAATAATAGTCATACTGAACAATTAATTATCTGTCAAATTGAATAATAATGAAAATAATGTCTAATAATACAATAAAATTAAATACAATTAAAATTAAATTAATGATAGAATGCAAACCTGGCCGGGGTCAGTGGATTTTTTTAGGACGGAAAAATCCAAGGAGCAAGTCCTCCGGGAAGGACTTTAAGCCGTGGGTCCCGAGTCTGAAGATTTTCAGGCTCGTAAAAAATCCTTAAGCCTGAATGAAAAGGCCTCTAAGCAAAATTTACCGAATTTTCCCGTCCTAGTACTACCTTGGTTTCCTAGATGTCAGTATGAGGCGGAACGCTGATCACGGGCCACTCAAAATGACATCTATACGAAAACAAGTGTAACTAAATTAGTGTGGTTCAAATTCTTCCCTGTAGGGGGAGAGCGCCTAAATCTCTGTTAAGGGAAAACATGGGCTTACGATACAATACAATGATAGAATGAATACAGAAAGGAATAACAGCTCGAATTTACTAAACATAAAAAGAAAATAAATAAACAAATACAAACAAAGTAATAAACTATAATGAATTAATCTATCGCTTTTTATACAAGGCATTAGGTAAATATATTAACAAATCTTAAAACTATTTTTATTAAATAATGAAAAAAACAAATTATTAATTAAAAAAATAATATTAGTGAGTTGTTTCTGATAATAATTTTATTTTCAATTTGTTTATGAAAGATGGTAAAATTTGACAGCCTCTGACATAGGGTGGAATGGAATTCCATGTTCTAGCAAGAGAAATTGTAAAAGATTTTGAATAATAGGTAGTGTGATGAGGAGGGATATAAAGGACACTGTGCTCAAGGGATCGGGTGTGTATCAGACAGTCTGGTGAAGCGGTGTGATAAATAATAAGGTAATGATGTGTGTAATATGTTATAGAGAAGGCATAGGGAATGGATGGTTCTACGATCTTGTAGACGAAGCCATGACAATTGTTCCAGGGATGGCGTAACGTGATCACATCTGCGTATACCACAAATAAAACGTATGCAAGAATTGTGAACACGTTGAAGTCTTTGGGTAAGAACAGTATTTAGGTCAGTAAAAAGAGTGTCACAATAATCAAAATGGGGCACTGCAAGAGACATCATTTTAAACAGAAGATATGCATTTCTCAAGATGGCTTCACTATAAACTGCAGATAAACAAATATAACAATTTCTATCTATCTAGCTTTGGGTTTTTACAGTTGCTGCGGTCTTCCCGTGCCAAACCTCAAAATCCTTACGATATTGTGCATATCCAATGTTTAGCCCTCTTGCTTCAATTACTATCGTCATGCTTTCCTTCCACCCTAACTTTGGTCTCCCTTTTTTCACCCGTTACAGCTCGTATTCTCAACCTGGAGTCGCTACTTATTACAGCTACCCAAATGCCTCACGGTGCTGGGTGGGCACCGGTCCCTTACTGGTCGAAATTCCATGAGAAAATTTCTTCCCCCATGGAGACTCGAATCAGCGCAAGTCCCGTAGCTCTGCGCCAAGGCTTCCTGCCTTAACCATTCGGCTACGGCGCGGGACATATACAATATATTTATCTTTATTTCATAAGAAATCCAAAATATTTCATGAACAAAAACATTTAACAATAAAAATACACATTGATAATGATTTTCATTGACATCAATACTTTTCTTTTCAAAAGAAAACACTAAACAAACTGCAACAAGATATGAGGTGTTCCTCAGTGTTACAGTTTTCAATTTGAGCACAAAATAAATGAAACAGCTTACTTTTTTACATTTAACACAAATTAAATATTTATCCGGATTTCCAGCACAGGTTACATGCGACCAGTTTCTACATTTCTTGCTCTGAATCCAGTTAGTTTTGCTTCATGTCCACAATCCACTGCAGTAGATACATTGTGTATCAACGCCAGAATTGTCATCTTCACTTGTTTCGGACAGTTCGTCATCTGAACAAGTTATTTCATGTGAGGCTTTTCTTGACTTTGATATTTTTCTTGTCTCCCACAGATCTCGTCTGGCACTTCTTTTAGGTGAATTTGAATTTGACTTCTCGTGCCCACAAATATCCGTTTGTTTTCACGTAGACTTTCACGGCCGGAGCTTCTATGATGATCTTGAAGAACATTTTCGGGCTGTAGGCTCTGGTCTTGAGGCTTGTAGTTCCCCGACGTTTCGCCAGAGACTGCGTCTGGCATCCTCAAGGGTTGTCTTGAGACTGGCAATTCTGTTCACTGTCTGTCCCATTTATACGTTCACCGCGATGTGTTCGTAAGTTGTATCTGCCTTCTGATTGGTCAGCGTTAGGGACTTCCATTGCTCCAATGAGATTGCTGTGGACAGAATTGCCAGTCTCAAGACAACCCTTGAGGATGCCAGACGCAGTCTCTGGCGAAACGTCGGGGAGCTACAAGCCTCAAGACCACGGCCTACAGCTCGAAAATCTTCTTCAAGATCATCCGTTTGTTTCCTCGTCTTTCTAGTTCATTTGTGTAAAGGAAACTCGTTAATAGTACAGCAGTTCCTCGCTTTGGACCAAAGTTACTTGTTCTCTGGGTAGATCCTGATGTAATGTGGCTTATCTTCTTCTTCTTCACTTCACGGGCTAGGCAAAAATTGCCTGTTCCACCTCACAGTTATTCTGTTCAACTTATCACTGGCCTTCCTACATTCCTTGAACCTCTTGGCTTGTAGTTGAATGTTGCTCTTGGTAATCTTGTTACGTTCATTCTTTCCACATGTGTAAACCATTTCTCTCTATATTCTCTGATTTTCTCAATCAGTGGATATATATTTAACTCTGTTCTTATATCTTCATTCCTTATCCGATCCAATCTTGTACAGCCTTAATTCTTCTAAGGAAGTTAATTTCTGCGCTTTGTATTCTACTTTGCAATTTTTTGGTCATTACCCAAGTTTCACTCCCATAAAGTAATGCAGGAACTGCATTCTAATATCTCTTCTTGTTTTATTCTTTAATGTTTTATGTATAGTTCCGCATATCATTTGAAATTTCGACAGTTTCATATGTGTGTCTCTTTCAGTTTTTGTGTTTATAGTAAAATTACAACCCAAATAATTAAAATTTGTTCCAGAGGTTTGTTGTCTATTACGATAGTGTCCATTTCAATAGTCATTATTGAATAAAATGCCGTCTAACTAAATATTTGCTGGTGAAATAAAAAATTGATGATGATACATACGTAATAGGGATTCCGTTCGCTTTTTTCGTCTCCTGCACAGACGTAGGAGGAATTTAATGTCCCCCAGGGACAACAAGAACAATCATCAGTTGGCCACACAGACACTTGCGCTTCACGCAGCACATCGCTCAGCGTTCCATCTGCAAACATTTACAAAACAAATATTAAATGCATCACTTCTCACCGAATGATTTTCTATAAAGATACAAGTCTCCATATTCTACCGAGAACGTAGGGACGCGAGCGCCAATCACCCATCCGAGGTCTCGGTAAAGCGCTCACATAAACCTGCGGAAGGTTTCAAAGTCCAAAATTACAACATCCAAAATTGTTTCTATGTGCTCAACATTCCATGGGGAATGGAGGACCAGTTACAGCGGACGCACAGCCCACCAACATATATCAAGCCGGCTACGGTAAAGCACGGGCATGGTAAGTACTGGATGTGTGACCGCTAGTTTATTTTTTGTTGCTCAGTTTTATTGAAAAGTGACATAACAACCCTGTTCCTGCTCAATCAGTGTTAAATATATAAATTAAGCAGATGCACAGATATATTTTAACAAATGAGTATGCAACGCTAACAGTTCTGTTAGTGCCTGCTGTTGACAAAATATTGAGAGTGAATTTTATAACAAGACAACAGGAAAACACTTCTCTGCAAAAATTGTGACTACATTCCATAAAAATGTCCTTCTCGTCTGATTGCCTGAAAAAAATCAATTCTATTTCATTATAAAAATTTTTATAAAATTAAAAATCAACATAGCATATGCAGTATATTAAACTTACCGTCGGAGGTACTGCCCCAACCCGCCACGATAGCATCCTGACCCACGAACGTGTAAAAGCGTGCAGAATATGGCGGTAGACACAGTGGCATCACGTAGCGAGATCTCTGAGGTGTACGATCCAGTACCATAATTGCCAGATCATGGTAGCTGCCTTGATGATTATACTTGTACAGGGGATGCACACGTACTTCCACTGCCCTGAACTCCTGCACTGACGATGATTCATTATCTCTCGACAAGTGAAGGTTGCCCAGTCTCACAAGGAACGAGCAGTCATTGCAGTTTGATGAACTACAGAAAACAAATCACTGTTGGGTATAATTTAACATTTAAATTAAAATTCTTTACATCCAGTCTTCTTATATATGGTTGTGAAACATTGACTCTTACTTTAAGGGAGGAAAGAAGATTACAAGTATTTGAGAATAAAATTCTTAGCAAAATTTTTGGACCAAAAGGGATGAACAGGCATACGAACGGAGAAAACTTCATAATAGTGAGCTACATGTTATGTATAGGAAGCCAGATATAATAAGAACAGTTAAGTCTCGTAGACTGCGATGGGCAGGACATGTTGCGCGTATGGGGAATGAAAGAAGTGCTTGGAAACGTCTGGTAGGAAGAGCAGAGGGAAACCGCCCAGTTGGAAGGCCAAGAATGAAGTGGGAGAATAATATTATCCATGATTTGAGGGAAGTAGATTATACAGGGATGATTGGAAAACATTAGCTCAGGATAGGGATGTATGCAGAGCTTATGTACGCGCTGCCATGGACCTCCGATAGTGCCAGTGAGTTTGTTAGTTATAATATTACATATGGCCTCTACCTTTGCACATGGATACAGTGAGCAGCTGTGAGAATATGTCGTGCCCCTATGAAAGATCCTCCACATGCGAAATTGAATGTTGTACTATTCTCTTCGGCCTGAAACAAAATGGCAGCCATCCAAGGCCACCTTCCACACACTGACTCTTGTCCACGCAAATTCGGGATGCAGGAACTTCAGGTTGACCACATTCTGAAAAATTAAACATAATTTCAAACACGTTTAATTGTGTGCACGCAGAAGTAATACAAAATTCTTGTTAAAAATACTTCAAATAGATGGCGTTGTTGATAGCAAGCTACCTGCCTTCAGACGTCACAGAATTGTACAAGCAGAAAGAAATATTAGCGTTTGTGCCTTGTTTGGAATTATACAGTAGGCTGAACACTGATATTCAGAATCGGGGGACTGCAGTTCCATTCCCGGTTCAAGCATTAATTTTTCTTTTAAAAAAATTTCCTGGACTGGATCATCTTAAAATAAATATAAGAACAACATTGTGATCAATGGTAAAGAGAAAGATGTTTGCCTGCAATCGAGAATCGAACCCCGAACCTTCAGCTTTCTGTTCCGATGCTCTGACCACTGAGCTAATTCAGGCTACATTCCCATCCAAACATAAATCCTTCCTTTACCTTACTCTCTTGGTCCCACATTCAAATGTAATGAATCATCATTCGGGGTTCCATTTCCGATTCAGGTACATTTTTTTCTCTTTACGACTTGATTACAATAATTTAGTAGTGTACTTTAATATACTTATTTCAATCATAGTAACAGCTTTAGCTTCTTAATATTAATTTAATAAATAACATCAAAATATTTTATTGTTATGGATTTTCATCCACTTTCTCCAGTAAGACGTAATATTGTGATTTTTTCAAACTTTTAGTACACTATTTGGTTGTATATCATTACCAAAAGAATACAACTTATAAATAAAAGAAGAATATAATAGCCTGGTCATTAGGGTTATAACATTTTGGACTTTTGTGAAATAAAATATATCCTGTGCAATGGATGGCTGTAAAATATATCCTGTGCAATGGATGGCTGTAAAATATATCCTGTGCAATGGATGGCTGTAAAATATATCCTGTGCAATGGATGGCTGTAAAATATATCCTGTGCAATGGATGGCTGTAAAATATATCCTGTGCAATGGATGGCTGTAAAATATATCCTGTGCAAGGGATGGCTGTAAAATATATCCTGTGCAATGGATGGCTGTAAAATATATCCTGTGCAATGGATGGCTGTAAAATATATCCTGTGCAATGGATGGCTGTAAAATATATCCTGTGCAATGGATGGCTGTAAAATATATCCTGTGCAATGGATGGCTGTAAAATATATCCTGTGCAATGGATGGCTGTAAAATATATCCTGTGCAATGGATGGCTGTAAAATATATCCTGTGCAATGGATGGCTGTAAAATATATCCTGTGCAATGGATGGCTGTAAAATATATCCTGTGCAATGGATGGCTGTAAAATATATCCTGTGCAATGGATGACTGTAAAATATTTCCTGTGCAATGGATGGCTGTAAAATATTTCCTGTGCAATGGATGACTGTAAAATATTTTTCCTGTGCAATGGATGGCTGTAAAATATATCCTGTGCAATGGATGGCTGTAAAATATATCCTGTGCAATGGATGGCTGTAAAATATATCCTGTGCAATGGATGACTGTAAAATATTTCCTGTGCAATGGATGGCTGTAAAATATTTCCTGTGCAATGGATGACTGTAAAATATTTCCTGTGCAATGGATGGCTGTAAAATATATCCTGTGCAATGGATGGCTGTAAAATATATCCTGTGCAATGGATGGCTGTAAAATATATCCTGTGCAATGGATGGCTGTAAAATATATCCTGTGCAATGGATGGCTGTAAAATATATCCTGTGCAATGGATGGCTGTAAAATATATCCTGTGCAATGGATGGCTGTAAAATATATCCTGTGCAATGGATGGCTGTAAAATATATCCTGTGCAATGGATGGCTGTAAAATATATCCTGTGCAATGGATGACTGTAAAATATTTCCTGTGCAATGGATGGCTGTAAAATATATCCTGTGCAATGGATGGCTGTAAAATATATCCTGTGCAATGGATGGCTGTAAAATATATCCTGTGCAATGGATGGCTGTAAAATATATCCTGTGCAATGGATGGCTGTAAAATATATCCTGTGCAATGGATGGCTGTAAAATATATCCTGTGCAATGGATGACTGTAAAATATTTCCTGTGCAATGGATGGATGGACTTTTGCTTAAAACCATTGAAAAAGTCTTCATTTGACTGAGCTTCAAGGAAAGGTCACCCCATTTATTTAATTATTTATCCGCACATGTCAATGAGTAACAATTGGTTAGCACATCGCCTCAATGGGACATCTAGTAGGCAACTAAGTTATTACTGGATGAACGAAGGTCGGATAAATTTTGCACAGAGGCCTTTTATTCGGACTTCAGGTTCTCTTACCAATCTCAAAGTCTTCAGACTCGAGACCCACGGCTTAAAGTCGCTCCCGGAGGACTTGTTGCTTGCATTTTTCCATCCTAAAAGTTCATCGACAACAAGCGGGTTTGAACCCGCGACTCTTGGGACTAGAGGCAAGGAACATAACCATTAAACCACCGCGACCGACTACTGCATTAATACATATTATTATTATTATTATTATTATTATAAATTTCAACAATGGAGAAGAACTAAAACCTAGTATTGAATGCACTTATTTAGGAACAAAATTAGACCATTCAGGCGATAACACAGTGGAAATTAAAAATAGAATTGCACAAACAAAACAAGCAATAAATGCTTTAAACTCTGTTTGCTGGAGCAAAAATATTACAAAAAATAGAAAATTACAAATATATCAAACCATAATAAAGAGCATTTTAACATATGGTGCTGAAGTCTGGCAAATTCCTACCAGGGAAATGAAAAGAATTTTAAGTACAGAAATGGATGTTTTAAGAAGATCAGCCGGAAAATCTAGAATGGATAGAATACGAAATAAAGAAATAAGGGAAATTATGGGTGTACAAGAGGAGCCGGACATCATAGACATTATAGAAAAGAAAAGATTGCAGTGGTATGGCCATGTCAAAAGAATGCCAGAGCAAAGATTGCCAAAAATTGTTATGAAATGGATCCCAATAGAAAGAAGGAAGACCGAAGAAAACTTGGATAGAAGGGGCACAAGCAGCTATGAATATGAGAGGAATGGAGGAAGATCAATGGATGGACAGAGAGGAATGGCGTTTGGTTTCCGGAAGACGGCGGCAGCTGCCATGATACCGGATTGATGATGATTGATGATTATTATTATTATTATTATTATTATTATTATATTATTATTATTATTATTGTTACTAAGAGTATGTGATCATCTCACAGCCTACTGGACACTGTGAACAAGTTGGTAATCCCAGTACGTTCTGAATTATGAATATTTTTGTGTCTTGGTCGCTCGTAAGAATAGGAAAGTGCTCTTCTGAAAAGTAGACATTTTATGTTTAACAATTTATTCCCTATGAACACACACAAGTACAGTATAAAATGTATTACCTTCGCTGGGTGCTGCTGTTGTTGTTGGAAGCTCTGTGGTTGCATCTCTGTAAATAAAACAATGCACATACTGTTGTTAATAACATGTGGAATATACATACATGTGTGTATGAGGGTAAAGGCATCCCATTGCAGGCCTTACAAGGAAGTTAAGGTTCGCGCCTTTCTAAATAATCAGCTCTAGATGTCAGCCCTGCGCGACTGCTGCCCTTATCCCCTGAACAAGCACCTGGTACTCATTTCGTTTAGAGGTTAAGTTGATCCCAGAAGCGTGGCATCCCCAGAAGTTTGGACCAGTTTATAAACCATGACCCCACGACCTTTCAGCTTGTAGCGTATCACCTTAATCAACTACATTACGTCATATCCATTACGTGTAGCTGATGACACTTGTGTTTATTTCGATGTAGAAGAATCCATATTATGTATACGTTGCAATGGGGCTACTTGCAGCTTATTTGGGCATTTATTTAGTTCCTTGTTTACGTAATATGTGAATAACAACGTGAGGTTGTAAGAATAAGATACATCAAGATATCCTAGGCTCTAATACCGTCAGAGTCCAGAAAACAAGAATTAACCAAGAGAGGCTATGTAGAGAAAAGATAAAAGTAAGGAGCAAACCACAAATAAGTGGAAGAAATGTTTTGCTCAGCTTGGGCACCTTGTGGTCGCCATCCACATATCCCCTAGATGGGGACCCCTGAGGTTACTACAGCATATATATATATATATATATATATATATATATATATATATATATGTGTGTGTGTGTGTGTGCGTGTGGAAAGCAACGGGAAGCTACCACACCTATAATTTTCCTAGTAAAGCTGCAAAGCATAGCATGAAAATGCCATGATTGCAGTGAAAGACCTGCCCTCGGGCAGAATTACTATGGATGGTTATATATATATATATATACAGGGTGTAACAGGACCTCACCGACAAAATGATTGGGATGATAGGTCATGCAGAGAAGATCATTTTTTGTGAAGGAACATATAGTCGCAAACACGTCGTTTATGAGTTATGCGCAGATGAAGGTGTTCACCTGTAAGGGTCGGAATTGAATACAAACAATTGTACACGTATTTCATTTTATTGACTATTTAACTCATGCCCCAAATGGGAGTCAATGACCAATCACGTTTCAATGATTTCTGTTTTACAACCAATCAGAGTCGTGTTTCACCAAATATTTATCACTGTTATAATTACCATATTAAAGAAACCTCCTCCTTACAATATTGCGTTCCTTCGGCAATAAATAGTATGATCTGGTTGCAGTGATAAACAAAAGAAGTACTAGAAGCGTACCTATCGTTTCTCATTTGTTTTCAAACATCGCCGTTTACATTAAATATATAAATATTTTAAAATAAGTATATTTAAATAATGATTTGTGAGTAAACAGCTTAATTTTATTCGTTAAATAGTCCTAACAAATGCCACTCTTCATTTCCAAATTCTCTAGATAAATTCACGACTCACGAAAATTTGGAAATCGCTCGTGGCATTACTTATGAAAAATACATGTTTTTACAATAAGTGTTCAAACAATAAGTGTTTTGGCGACGTCAAAAAGAATCCTGTAATGATCGGACTAACCCAGTATGACCTTGCCAGGGTGCAGAAGTGTGTCTCTGGAGGACAAGTTAGAATGTTGCACTTACCTCTCTGATTCAGAGTCTCTTGGGTCGATGTAACGACCCTCGTTTATGGCAGCGATAGTAAGTTGATTAACTGAAAATAAATACAAGCGATTAATGTCAAGGTCACATCATAAAGTCATATCCATCCATACATTTAACAATACATTATACAGCAGATTCAGGCAAGCAGTTTGAGATAAGAACCCATGGCCTCAAACCAAAAAGTACCTGAGTTATTAGTTGTTAATTTTTTTACATTTAATCAAAATTACTGTGTGAAGTAACATTATGAGGTAATTTACAATTTATAAAATCAATCGGATAAATGTGTTTTATCTCACCTCAAAGTGTCGTGTTTTCACAGCGGGAGTTTGCCTGATGATGGAGGGAATGGTCTTTGAAACTTGTGTCGTGAAAATACGGAACCTGAACTGAGGTGAAAAACACATTTAAATGACTTAATTTATAAGTTGTTATCGAGTGTTACAATGAAACAGGGGTGTACAATGGTAGCATCTTATTTAAGGATTGGCAGAAGCCAACTATCAAGTGCTAATCTGCCAAAAACTAATTCCCAATATATACATTTTATAGCTTCTTTAAAACTTCAATATTTAGCAACATTTTCAAAGATTCCTTTAAAGTCAAGTTCGGAAAATATGTCTAGGCATAATTGTTATTTAAATAAAAGTAAAACTTAGTTTTATTTGATTTTCATATTTATTAAGATATAATTCAGTGACAGCTGTTTCGGTACACTGTACCTTCTTCAGACATGTTAACAAATTATGAATTGTGTTATTATAGTACATATCAACTGATCTAAGCAACAATACAACAGTAATTTATTTAATTTTTTTTAATTTAACAAAGGTGATTCATTCAAATCAAGTTGAGAATTTAACAGTTTATTACTACTTTTCAATTTATTTATTTCTACAGCCTCCAAAAGGTCCAACTTCTTACCCTTATCACAAACATGTAAAATTTCAAAATTTAGATCGAAACAATGATTAAATTGAAATAGGTGGTTAGCATATTTTGAATTTTCTAAATTTCTGTTATATGCTCTCATGTGTTCCTTTATCCGAGAGATAAAAGGTCTACCAGTTTGTCCTATATAGACATTGTCACATGTGCCATGGATTTTCATCAAGTAAAAACCAACTCAATTGATTATATAATTCTTATTAATGATTGTACTTCATCCAATCTCCAATAAAGTCCTAAAGCCCATTTTTATATCGGAACACGAGTACAAAATATAAACAACAGTAATATCTGACGACTTGGAGGAAGATGCAAATAAAATTCGTTGTGGTAAATACAACAAAAAATTATTATGCATTTTGAGTTACAACTCAATTTTTTTTCTCTGAAAATAAATCTATAGAATTGTTTGGTAGCTCTTCTTTATGCTGATGCTCTGATTTTTACATCGAACACAAGACACATCAAATTAACAAAATTTTCCTTTCGTATTTTTTATCTCAATCTCTGTCTTATCACAATTTAATAAAAAAGAGATGGAATTAAATACATATTTTTATTAATCCGGGATAACAAGAATTGCAATTCTTTTGTTTCTAATTCAAAATCACAAGCAAGGTTCATAAAAAATAATTTAACATATAGGTTATATCTACTAACAAAAAAAGAAAATTTTGGTCAAAATCAAGAAAAATTAATAAATTACTTTCCATTTCCCTCTTTTGGAGCTTTTGGCAAAGGTATGAAGATTTATTTAAAATAATGTTTAACCAAATTTATACAATTTGTTTAATTCAATAGGTGTTTCGTTGTAATTCTTGGTCTGGAGTGAACATCCCGAGAAATCTTCGGGTTTTTCACCGACAAACCCAACGTATGTTTGTGTAAGTCGCGTGGAATTATGTAATGCTGCGCTTGCGCGAGATCATTGTTGAAGTTTTTATTGTTGTCTCACCTGATTACTTCTCGCTGTTAGTGGAACCGGATTAAAATATTGTGGAAAAGATAGAATTCCTGACATAGAAGAGCAGATGATTCAATAATCTTGTCATTTTACCAGAAAATTAAAAATTTAACTCCTCATAAAGTTGAGACTCACCTGAATATTGTGCGGAGGAGAATCTCACAAACCACCAGATCAAGCCTGGAACACACAGCCATTTTGTAACTTTCATATACATTATATAATGCAAATGGACAGCTAATGACAAATGAGGGGCATTTTGAGGAAGTGGCTGAATTCAAATACCTAGGAACAATAATCACAAATTGCAATGAGATGCACAAAGAAATTAAACATAGGCTCAATTCTGGAAATGCGTGCTATTATGCATTGCAGAGACTCTTGATGTCCCAACTCCTTTCAAAAAACGTTAAACTGAAAAAAATACAAAACTGTTATTCTACCAGTTATAATATATGGATGCGAAACATGGACTCTTACTTTAAGGGAGGAAAGGAGATTACGGGTATTTAGAATAAAGTTCTTAGGAAAATTTTTGGACCAAACAGAGATGAACAGACAGGTGAATGGAGTAGACTACATAACAATGAACTACATGGTCTTTATAGGAAGCCAGATATAATGAGAACAGTTAAGTCTCGTAGACTACGATGGGCAGGACATGTGGCACGAATGGGGAATGAAAGAGGTACATGGAAGCTTCTTGTAGGAAAACCAGAGGGAAAACGCCCAGTTGATAGACCAATATTGAGGTCGGAGAATGACGTTAACTATGATTTGAGGGAAGTAGATTATACAGGGGATGATTGGAAAACATTGGCTCAGGATAGGGATGTATGGAGAGCTTATGCCCGCGCGGCCATGAACCTACGGATTCGATAGTGCCAGTGAGTAAGTTCAGATACATGAACTGGAACTGAAGAGTACCAGTCTGATATCATCTTAGTTATTTACATTACGAGGATTGAAAGTGAAGTTTGTTGGATGAGTTGAGACGCAGATGAATTGGCTGAGATATTTATGACCGAAATGCAGATGAGGCCTGGATTTCAAAACAAGTTCATGAACCACTATCATTTGTTGCAACGTAAAAAGTTAATTTCAAATTAATTTATTTTTTTATTTGTATTGAGTCTACATAAATAACATATATGAACCCATGCAACATCCCATACACAAATACACCCTTATAATGTGCTTAACTGAGTCCAGACCTATACACGATGTTCAAGTCATTTTGACTAATTCAAGTAAAATATGAATAAAATTAATAGCCCGTACCTAAACTACCTACTGATATTGGTATAAATCACAGTAAACCGACAGAGTTCCTCAAACTGTAACATGTGAAGTTCTGGGTTCAAATCCTGGTTCCTACCAACCTGCCTGATTTTTTAAAAGGAAAATGCTGAGTTGGAATTGTACTGCCACATTTATTTTTATTTATCATTGCATTCTATTGTACAGTGTTCTGCCCTACGGGAGGTCTTGCACTGCAATCATAGCATTTTCATGCTATTATTTGCAGCTTTGTTAGGAAATTATAGGTATGCTAGCTTCCCGTTGCTTTCCACAATTATCATTGTTTAATAAAATTAAAAATTAATATATATATATATTGTCCACCGCTGTGGTCTCGAGGTAGCGTGCTGCCTTGTCACGCAGCGAGCCCGGGTTCGATTCCCGGTCGGGGCAGTTTTTCTGGGTGAGGTTTTTATCGGGGTTTTACCTCGCCTGTAAGACAAATGTCAGGAAAACTTTAAGGCCCAAACGGTCCCCGAAATCATTTGGCCATCATCATCAGCATCATCATCATCATCACCTTTATCATCATCATCATCATCATCCTTCACCGGTGTGGAAAGCAACGGGAAGCTACCACACCTACAATTCCCTAGCAAAGGTGCAAGCATAGCATAAAAATTGCAGTGAAGGACCTGCCTTCGGGCAGAATTACTATGGATATATATATATATATATATATATATAGGCTATATATGGAATGATAAGAAAAATAAATGCCTGGACGGGATTCATATCATACCATATTAAGCTTGCATTGCTCAATGTTAAACATTTAATTATAACATATATAAAGCGTCACTGCTATAAAGTAAAAATATTCTCTTTAATTTGCTTACTTGTTATAGTCAGCTACTAGATGGCAGTGAAGACCGAGTTCTCGCGACATCTAGTAATAATGGAGAATATAATACATATATAAGAAAAATAAATGTTTGAATTGGATTCGCCTGGTGGTGTAATGGATATCACACTGAAGTACAGACTCAGAGATCCGGGTTCGAATCCCGTTCAGGCATTTATTTTTCTTATCATTCCATATTAAGCTTGCATTGCTTTAAACATTTAATTATAACACATATATATATATATATAGTCTTGTTCAGACTCACGTTACAATTGCGATGTTAACAATAAACAAAGTGTCGTTAAATAAAATTCCATCACAATGTTACATAAATAAAATTAATGTCTCGTGCGAACTCTTAGCATCTCCTGGTTATTATCGTTTTATTCGTGGTTTTCGTTAGAAGGCAAATACTGTTTAAAAACGTATTTATCTTGACTAATTTCGTCATGGTTTGTATGCATATAACATCCCTAGCGGATATTCGTCGACCAAACTAATTTACCCACAGTACGAGTTGTAGGTGGTTAGCACATCGCCT
Organism: Diploptera punctata; assembly: GCA_030220185.1. NCBI lineage: Eukaryota > Metazoa > Arthropoda > Insecta > Blattodea > Blaberidae > Diploptera > Diploptera punctata. The sequence continues at coordinate 3,401,127 of JASPKZ010003835.1, forward strand.
CAATGACACACCTAGTAGGCAACTAAGGGTATTACTTGGATGAAGGTCGCATACATTTTGCTCAGAGTAATTTATTTTCAGGCTTGCGTTTCATTTACGAGCCTGAAAGATCTACAGACTCGGGACCCACGGCTTAAAGTCTCTCCCGGAGATGTTTCCATCATAAAATTTCTTAAATCTCGCCCCTGTTTTGAACTCGGGACTAGAGCAGGAAGGAAGATAACCATCGCGATGACAATTAGAGTTAAATATAAAATTGATTGAACACCGATAACAAATCACGATTAAACACTTCCATAGTCTTCGTGTAAACAGACATGATATCACAAATTTATTTATAGCCGCAGTACAGTTATCAAACAGCTGTCTTGTTGCTACTAAATACATCCTTCTGCACAATTTTATAAACAATGTAAATTAAATGGGAGTCAATGACCAATCACGTTACAATGTAGGAGCACGCCGTAGCGTAGTGGTTAAGGCACTGAGCTACAAGCTGGAGGGTCGAGGGTTCAAGTCCCGTTGGGGTCAGGATTTTTAAACTGACCCAAACCCTCTGGCGGCACTATGGCCCTGGGGTCGACTCAGCCTCTAACGGAAATGAGTACCAGACGCTTGTTCTGGGGGTAAAGGCGGCCGTCACGTAGGGCTGACAACCCGGCTGACATAAAGGGTCGATTGTCTAGAAAAAGTGGGAGCCTTAACCTCCTACTACCCCAAGGGCCTCCGGGCCTGTTGTGGGATCACTTTACTTTACTCTGTTCGCGTTCGGTATAGTGAGGCAGAAAAAATGAGAATGTCTGAAACATTTAAATTATTACAAGTTAAAATTACTTAATTTGGGGCCCGTGTACCACAGTCGATATGCGAGAAAAACTTTTTTTTTGATTTACGCCCTTTATTAAGCTAGTAATAGAAACACATAACTATGGCTTATGCATTGTACGGTGTCCTGTCGTCGCAATTCCTTTCAAAATAATGTTAAACTGAAAAAAAGTGTATATAAAAATTATTTTGCCAGTTATATTATTTGCCCGCTCTGGTCTCGAGGTAGCGTGCTGCCTTGTCACCCAGCGGGCCCGGGTTCGATCCCCGGTCGGGGTACTTTTTTTGGGTGAGGTTTTTCTCGGGGTTTTTCCTCACCTGTAAGACAAATGCCAGGAAAACTTTAAGGCCCAAACTGTCCCCGAAATCATATGACCATCATCATCCTTATCATTATCATCATCATCCTTCACCGGTGTGGAAAGCAACGGGAAGCTACCACACCTACAATTCCCTAGTAAAACTGCAAGCATAGCATTTAAATGCTATGATTGCAGTGAAAGACTTGCCTTCGGGCAGAATTACTATGGATGGTTATATATATATATATATATATATATATGGACGTGAAGCGTGTACTCTAACTTTAAGGGGGAGAATATATTACGAGTATTTGATAATAAATTTCTTAGGAAAACAAGAAATGTACAGACAGGTGAATGCAAAAGACTTGCATAACAGTAAACTACATGGTCTTTATAGGAAGCCAAATATAATATGAACAGTTAAGTCTCGTATGGGCAGGACATATGACACGAGATAGGTACATGGAAGCTTGTTGTATAAAAACCAGAGGGAAAGCTCCGTGTTGATAGACCAAGAATGAGGTCGGAGAACAGCAATAACAATGATTTGAGGTAAATAGATTATACAGGGGATGATTGGAAAACATTAGATCAGAATAGGAATGTATGGAGAGCTTATGTCCGCCCGGCCATGAACCTGCGTGTTCGGTAGCTCCAGTGAGTTAGTTATGGAACACATGGGCTCAATCACCATTCAGCAAAGCCCTTCCTCCTTCACTGCTACCTTTCCTCACCAAACTATTTCACCTGTATCTAGTACTCTACGATCCATCCTAACATTATCCTTCCAGCTACGACTTCCTAATGGTATTCCCTCCCCCCCCAAAAAAAAAACATTGAAACCACCAATTTGAGCTACACGACCTATCATCTGAAACTTCTACATTTAATAACTCTATCAAATATTAAATAGATACAAATTATGTGGTTCTTATTGTGAAACTTCCTCCAATATCCATTTTCCATCTTAATGGGACTGAATATACGATTTAGGATCCTATTTTTAATACTCTACTAAAATTTTGAACATTTTCGACGTTTTGAGAATTGCACTAATTAAGTCCACAAGGTGTGTCCGGGAATTTTAATGCAAAAAATCCTACCTACATCGCAATTTCCTGATTGTATAATTTAAGGCTACAGTCTTGGTGTTTTTATTAAAATGTCAGAAATTTTAAAACAGCACTAATTAAGTCTACAAGGTGTGACAGGGATTTCTAATACTAAAAATCCTGTCCACGTCTCAAATTTCCCGATTGTATATTCTAAGACTAGAGTCCTGGGGATTTTTTTTTAATTCGTAATGATTTTTCTATAGAACATTAAAAGCTTTGTAATGAAATTATGTGATGCATAAAACTCACCGAAACTGAAGACAGTTGTGTACAACTTCATGTTTCTTGTTCGGCGTCGATTTGAAGACCAAAGACAGCGCGCTATCAGAGGCTATATATATATGTGTGTGTGTAATATACTCTGTGTACCCAGTCAGAGATAACTCACAAAATATATGGTCGGTTATCGCTGGTCGACAACAGAGACCTCCAGCGATTTGCAGGAATAACTAACAAATTGCAATTTACTGCATTATCGACAAAAATCTTTAGCGACATCTAGATGGATCTCCTGAAACTGGATATCGATAATTAATTCTCTGGCACTATCGAAACCGTAGGTTCATGGCCGTGCGGATATAAGCTCTCCATACGTCCCTATCCTGAGCTAATGTTTTCCAATCATCCTCTGTATAATCTACTTCCTCAAAATAATAGTTAATGTTATTCTCCCACCTTATTCTTGGTCTGCCTACTGAGTGCTTACCATCTGTTATTAACTTCAAGAAGTTTCCAAGCCCCTCTTTCATTCCCCATTTGTGCTACATGCCCTGCCCATCGCAGTCTATGAGACTTCCGATTCCGATTGAGGGTCTTTCCACTTGTCAGCGGTTGCCCTTTTACCAGCCGGCTGCTGGCCCTTCACATCCACATGTGTCAATCACAGAGGTAGATGATCAACGGCCAGTGTAGGTGTGACATGTCGAGTCCCCCAGCCGTTATAGCTGGTTCCGCTGGAGCCGCTACTTATTGTAGCTACCCAATTGCCTCACGATGCTGGGTGGGCACCGGTCCCATACTGGCCGAAATACCATGAGAAAATTTCTTCCCCCATGGAGACTCGAACCAGCGCAAGTCCCGTAGCTCTGCGCCAAGGCTTCCTACCTTAACCGCTCGGCTACGGCGCGGGACAGTCTATGAGACTTAACTGTTGTTATTATATAAGATTTCCCTAACATAGCACGTAGCTCACTGTTAGGAAGTCTTCTCCATTCACCTGCCTGTTCATCTCTCTTTGGTCCAAATTTTTCCTAAGAAGTTTATATTCAATGAGTCCATGTTTCACATCCATATAATATAACTGGGAGAATAAAAGTTTTATAAATTGTCAGTTTATATTTTTTGAGAGACGTTGGGACAATACTTCGTGTAATATATCCATGCATAGTAATTCTGCCAGAAGCCAGGTCCTTCACTGCAATCATAGCATCAGTGGCGAGTGCTTCTAGGTGATGTTACCTTGTCGTAGCCTCGGCTAACGCCACTGAAGATGCCCTCCGCAGTTGAGGGAGAAACACCAGTTATCGACCACGGCCACATGGCCCGGAACCTTTTAACATTATAAAATTACTTTCTTTTATTTTTTCCATTTCAAAAATATATAACGAGGAGAGGTGCAACAAGCAGTTCTATAAATATTTATTGGGGGATTTAAATACATTGTGAATATAGGGAAATTGAAGGGATCTTTAAAGAATGCTGTAAAAGCGGGGGGGGGGGGTACTGTAATTGTTTTCAAATGTAGCCTCCCTCTGTATCCTAAAGTTGTGAAGTTATCAGTTTTATAGCTGGATCGTCTCCCATAACAAATTTAAATAATTTCCTTATAATATTAATTACTTAATAAAAGCTTCGGACCTACTTTAAGCCGTGGGTCCCGAGTCTGAAGATTTTCAGGCTCGTAAAAAATATTTAAGCCTGAATGAAAAGGCCTCTAAGCAAACTTTACCGAATTCTCCCGTCCTAGTACTGCCTTGGTTTCCTAGATGTCAGTATGAGGCGGAACGCTGACCACGGGCCACTCAAAATGACATCTATACCAAAAGAAGTGTAACTAAATTAGTATGGTTCAAATTCTTGCGTGTAGATGGAGAGCGCCTAAATCTCTGTTAAGGGAAACATGGGCTTACAAGAAAGATGTTTAATCAACTGTGGTTCCGGACCTCGACTGAATTTACTACTTTGAAAATGGACCTCCGTGAAATGTAATTGGTGACCCCTGATCTATCATTTATCAGTTATAAATTATGATACATTAATAAATAGATAATAAAAAATACTAATTTTATGTTCATTTAGAAATAAAATATCTAATAGAGTAATACATGATTATTATTATTTTTTAATATTTGCTATTACACTATATTGACATTTTTCATGCATATTTCGAGCTTGTTATGTTCCCTATAATCCGGTCTCCAATCATTAGGGTAATGGAATACCACTGTATCGTGCATAAAATCCGAAACAAATTATTTATATTATTATTATTTTTATTATTATTATTATATTTATATACAGAATTTTAATGTTTACACATCTTTCTGTGCCTAAAGTTTTATTTTTCTTCTCCACTCGTCTCTCTCCATCGAATCCATGTCCTCCAGTCCTCTTGCTCTCATTCCAGTTCTTATTTCCTACATCCACGAGTTCCGAGGTCTTCCTCTCCTCCTTCTTCCAGGTGAACACCATTCCAATGTTTTCCTGGGTAATCTTTCTTCTTGCATTCGTCTTGGCCATACCAATTTAATTGCTTATACCGTATATAATCTACTATTGAATAACCAATATTCATTTTTTCTCTTATGACAGTATTTATTATCTTGTCTAATTTTGAACATCTTGCTGCTCTCCTCAAGAAATCCATTATTATTATTATTATTATTATTATTATTATTATTATTATTATTATTATTATATCGGTGTCGGTAGTTTTGGAACTCTGATTCGATGAGTCGCTGATTTAAATCCGGCCGATGTCGGTGTATTTTTAGGATGGAAAAATGTAAGGGACATGTCTACTGGGAAGTACCTTGATCCATGTGTCCCCTGAAGGTGGAGTTTTGATATAACATGTTTTGAGAATACATATTTTTCTGAAGATAAGAGTGCGCCCAGTCCCGCGGTTTATTTCAGGACATTTCAAGTATCAAGTAAACTGTACATTACCAATTCCTTGGAATATGGAGCACTTCATCTGCAGCACAATTTCTATATTTCTGACTGTTATCTGATCGTTCTAGATCTTTCTAGATATCGGCCCTTCATTGAAATCAAATGCTTAGTAGAGGTTTTTTTTATATTTTCTTTTATTTTTGAGAATAAGTTTTTGTCACAAGTGATCATGTCTGGGGTGGATGTTCGAGTACTTCCCAATTCTACCTTCTGAACAAATTCTAACTGAATATTTATGTATATAATGACATTGCAACACGTAACTGTATACATGCGATTTAATTAACAAAAGAGAGATGTATTCCGTAAACCAACAAAATGGAACCAGCAATTCAACTTGCTGAGGTATTCGCTTTTTTTACGTCATTTCTGCGTGACGGAGTTTTCATGGTTTGGGAACCCGTATTTTTGTGCGCCCAGTCCCCCAGTTTATTTCTGGACATTTCTACTATCAAGAAATAAACCGTATTACTCCGTTGCTCTTGCACATTGGAGGGGTGTCCCAACCCGCCGGTTGGTCATTGTCGCTGGTTTTTCTTATATTCAGCGATATCAGCGTGAAATTTTGAAAACAAAAATTGTAATCACAAATAACATTACCACTTTTAAATTAAGCCGAAATTATTTGAAAATATAAATAATATATAAATGAAGTGGAAGAGAAGACCTTACGGTCTTAACTCCATCAGGTAAAATAAATAAATTAATTGTTAAGATAACAACATGAACCCCTATCTCAATCCTTGAACAGCCACTAGCAAGCCTCCCATCCACCTACCCTTCCCTCCGCCACTAACATATTAAAGGCTAAACTCCTCGCCTGTGGGGATCCGGGAAATTATCCGTGGCCCAGCAGTGCCCGTCTGCCACTGTTTTTCATGAGCCCACTAGCCATGGGGCTGCACTTTACGCGCTGAGATGGCCGCAGGAGCACAGATTGTGGCCTGGGGACTATGCTGGGGACCCGCTGAACATATGACAACAACCAGATTACGTGAGAGCTCTTATGACAAAGAGTAGCCAAACACGTGCAGCTGTTAATCAGAAGGTTATCTCTGATCAGAAGCATGTATTCAGGGTTGCCAATTTATTCAAATTAGTTTCAGTTATTAAAAAAATTATTGCTAAATTATAAACCGCACGGAAGGAGAATTGTTGGACGCCCACACAGAAGATGATCTGAACAATTTATTCCAGCTTTCATGAAACCGGAACGAGCCAACAGGCTTAATCCCTGAATGATAATGATGATAGTTTACAGTTTATTGGATAATCTGACGCTGCATGGAGAAAATTTGACTGTTCTGTTTGAACAATGTCTAATGTATAGATCCCCGAAATTTATTTTAAAATTATGTTAATCTATAAATTTTGTAGGCAGGATAAAGCGTGGAAGAAGGTACATTTCTTTAACATAATTGGCAGTATTGAACTTAGTAATGTCGCCATTTTGAGGCAACATTTTTAACGTTAGTTGGCTACCTTGCTTTACTGTAAAATTGCAAATGGGATAAAAAAAAGGTGTTTGTGTATCATAGAGTTGTGTATTGAGATCAGGGATTATAATAATAATCCCTGATTGAGATACTAGTTTTAAAAAGGATAGTCGTGTATAAGGTAATATATTCAGTTGGCAGTGCTTTTTTAGTATCATAAAGAACTTAAGGTAGTTTAACATTGTAACATCTGATTTTAGCAAGAAATGTTTTTTCATATATTGTAAAGCTAACTAAAGTAACCTCCTAACCTCTGAAAACAACGCGATATTTCCTATTTACCTTGTAGCAAAAAGGGTGGTGAAAGAATTGATAGTGTATTCTTGATTATTATAGCATTTAAGTTTGGAAAATGCAAACGTTGCATGTTACAGAAAGTGTTAATGCTATATGCGGAGTGCAGTTCTTATAAATTGCCAACATTTGAAGTTATTTTCAAGGCAAAGCGCATTTTATTGGTTTATATCTCCTACAGAATTCTGAGCCAGCATAATCAATAAAGTCGTATTGCAGAAAGTTTGCAATGCTCTACATACAATTCATTGAAAGCACATTCAGAACTGTTAGTTTTATTTTATTTCAATAAATCATTTATTACCATATTGTAACATCTTATATTGCAGGTTGAAACATGGACTTCCAAAACCGTCCCGGTGGGAAGACAGGAGGAGGTGGACAGGCATCATGGTCTGAAAGTAACAGAGACCGCCGGGAACGTCTACGCCAACTGGCTCTTGAGACTATAGACCTGAACAAGGATCCATATTTTATGAAAAACCATTTGGGTGAGTTGGCAGCTGCCTTCAATCAGTTGAAATTCTCGCATGTTTTCATAACAAACAATAATAAGAAATTAAATCAGCAACAATGTTTATAAAACCAGGATTGGTGTTCAGACCTTGTTTTTGGAATTAATAGCCATGAATTTTTAATTTTCCTACAGTTGTTATGGTTAAAGTTTCCATTAAACGCAGTGAGACATTTTTGTAAGTCCCAGGCAGACACCACATGCATGTGCCAACAAACGTGAAGTGATTTATGCTATGGAGTCACCGATGCAGCCAACATAAACACTATTTAACGAACCTAAAAGCTAACCTAACGCAATTTAAGTACTCTAACCGTGGAAGACCAACCTAAAAGCTAACCTAACACAATTTAAGCACTCTAACCTGTGAAAGAATACGACCAAAAATAAATACTAAGTTCTGAAATTCTGAAGTACATACTCTATGATGGCTGCACTGGAACATGTTAAATTCAATATGGCTGCCAACGTCTTCATGTTATATATATATAGTTAAATATCATAGAAAAATATATTGAAATAATTATTAGAAAAATGTAAAAAATGTAAAATTTATTGTAAATTTTGAGAAATAATTTGAAAATAAAACATTGTTGGCGCATGCGCATAGTGTCTGCCTCGGACTTAGAAAAAATTCTCACTGCGTTTAATGGAAACATCAGCCTTTGTTATAGACCCACAGCTTAAAGTGTCTCCCAGAGGGACTTGTTCCTTTAATTTTTCAATACAAATAAATCCATCTGTAACCCTCGAGACTATGGGCAAGGAACGTAACAACTAGACCAGAGCCCCTGTGTAATTTACTTCCCTCAAATCTCGTTGGGATAAGGTGTATAAACCGTCGCACATGAATTCTTCTAAGTTCTATAGAATCGCAGTGCGCATGCAGGAGTTGCTGTAATGGTTAATGTAGCTTCTGGTAGATGGCTCTGAAGTCGGCGTTACCAACTTTGGGAATACATTCCCAAACGCTAAAAAAAAATGGACGTAAACTAACTTCCCATTTCCTAACCTAACAAAACAATTTACATGCATATTATTTAACAAACTATAAACTAATTTTACGTACACTAACACTAAATATAGTTTCGAATTTATTCAAATGTTGGTAACTGCGATGTGAGAGTCACCTAGCGGATGTTACATGAAGTATTTCCGCGCCTGTAGAACTCGATGTACAATATTCGCATAATTTAGAAATATTTAAAAATCATATGAAATTATGTTTTTATTATTGATTTAACATTTCTCACTGAAAGATAAATTATATTTGAAGAGAAAAATTTTCGCCTAGACCGAGATTCGAACCCGGGACCTTTGGCTTGCTGGGCCAAATGCTCTACCAACTGAGCTACCGAGGCGAGTTACGATCTAGATGCAAATTTTTCTCTTATATACGTTGTAATTCCCTTTTGCCAAATGCTTTTGAAACCATAGCTTCTATCTTTGCAAATGGCGGCTTCTTAGTTAAGAAGACATTTATTGGGAATTTAACATTACTTTATAAAGCTAGTAAGGCTTCTAATGATGTTTTTATTATTGATTTAACATTTCTCACTGAAAGATAAATTATATTTGAAGAGAAAAATTTACGTCTAGATCGTAACTCGCCTCGGTAGCTCAGTTGGTAGAGCATTTGGCCTGGCAAGCCAAAGGTACCGGGTTAGAGTCTCGGTCTAGGCGAACATTTTTCTCTTCAAATATCATATGAAATTAAGTTATGTAGATAGGAAATAACACTATGAGGTTCTTTAATATTGTTTATTTTTTATCATTTCACTCACCTCATACTTCATAATTTATAGCAGACCCAGGGTTTCTTCACGTAATTCGTGACATTGTCAATGCTGCGTCATGTTCACAACTGACGTCCAACGGCCTTCTATCCTGCAGACTGACCTCCGCGCCATCTGGTGGCCGACCGAAGAATTTCCAAATCAGGCCTCTTTCTTTATAACCGGGTATTTCAAAATTCATAGTTGTATTTTCATTCTTGCATATGTAAATTTTTTCCCAAATTGTGAGTTCCTTCGGTTTTTCCAATTGTTTAAGTAATTTTGTTTTGGTTTCTATTCTATGTTTTTCTGACCAGGCATGTGCAGCTATTGCAGATTTTTCGGTTTCTCCATTTTTAACATTTCTGAGGTGTTCTTTTAATCTTGTATTTAGATTCCTTTTTGTTTTTCCTATGTATATCTTTTCACAATCTTTACAATTAATTTGATAAATTCCCGATTTTTTGCAGTCTTCAATTTTTTCATTTTTGTTGGTTTTTATTAAATTACCTAAGCTGTAATCATTTTTCGGTGCTAATTTAATGTTGAATTTGTTGAAAATTTTTTGAAACTTGTCAAATACGAAAGGATGGTATGTGAACTTCTTGAATTTTTTGCCTATATTTTTATCTGTCTGATATTCACACATATTCAAGAAGTTCACATACCATCCTTTCGTATTTGACAAGTTTCAAAAAATTTTCAACAAATTCAACATTAAATTAGCACCGAAAAATGATTACAGCTTAGGTAATTTAATAAAAACCAACAAAAATGAAAAAATTGAAGACTGCAAAAAATCGGGAATTTATCAAATTAATTGTAAAGATTGTGAAAAGATATACATAGGAAAAACAAAAAGGAATCTAAATACAAGATTAAAAGAACACCTCAGAAATGTTAAAAATGGAGAAACCGAAAAATCTGCAATAGCTGCACATGCCTGGTCAGAAAAACATAGAATAGAAACCAAAACAAAATTACTTAAACAATTGGAAAAACCGAAGGAACTCACAATTTGGGAAAAAATTTACATATGCAAGAATGAAAATACAACTATGAATTTTGAAATACCCGGTTATAAAGAAAGAGGCCTGATTTGGAAATTCTTCGGTCGGCCACCAGATGGCGCGGAGGTCAGTCTGCAGGATAGAAGGCCGTTGGACGTCAGTTGTGAACATGACGCAGCATTGACAATGTCACGAATTACGTGAAGAAACCCTGGGTCTGCTATAAATTATGAAGTATGAGGTGAGTGAAATGATAAAAAATAAACAATATCATATGAAATGTTTATAAAATGGTTCCAAACTGATTAAAATAGTACCAAACGTTATTATAAATGGTAGAAAAGTGTTTAGTGCATCAGTGGCATAAGAATATTACATGGAAAATTGTGTGCGATGGTTTATACACCACAGATTCTCGTTGCATCACACAAAATTCAAAAGTCCAAACAATGCCCCTCACAACATGAAATTAATTAAGTTATAGCTCGACTGAACACATGTTAAGACTCACAATATGGTGACGCATGTAAACTTGTGCTTAACTAGGTCCTGTACTGCGAGATGGGACGTGTGTTTATGTCACCAGTGCCTACAGTTAAATGATAATGTTTCAGGTTCATACGAGTGCAAATTGTGTTTGACGCTGCACAACAATGAAGGCAGTTACCTGGCGCACACACAGGGCAAGAAGCATCAAGCGAACCTAGCACGCAGAGCTGCCAAGGAAGCCAAGGAGTCTCCACAACAGGTAACTACATATACTGGTGAAATTAAATGTTTCTTACCTGTCCTCATATAAATCTTCTAAGTAGATCGTGATTTCGAAACCATAACGGTCTCATCTTCAGTACAATCTTGGCGACTGAGGTTATGTCGATCGGAATAATTTTTCTGATTGACATAACATCAGTTGCCAAGATTGTGCTGAAGATGAGACCGTTATGGTCTCGAAATCACGATCTACTTAGAAGATTTATATGAGGAGAGGTAAGAAACATTTAATTTCACCATAAATTAAACCTCATAGCGATTAATTCCTGTAAAAGTTAAACTAGATATACTCCCCGGATAAAAATCAAATGAATTGTAAATTCTTCTTACCTCATCTATGTTTTTTTAACACAGAACTGCAGTATCGGGAAACATCATTCCCATCCTCAGCTGTTGTCACAACTGTCGATTCTTCATTATGTCGGTCATTTTTTAAACTTGCCATCTGGTTTAGATTTGAAGAACTTTGTAATCAAATTTGGTTCGTCTGGAAACTCAAAATTCATGGTTCTAATATGTCTTTTTTGAATGTATATCTTTTCCCAAACAGTTAATTGCAAAGGTTTAGATAGATGTTTCAAAATTTAGCTTCTTTTTCAATTCTATGATTCTCTAATAAACTATGTGCTGCTATAGCTGATTTTTCAATTTCACCATCTTTTATGTTTCTAAAGTCCAAATTCCTTTTTGTTTTCCCTATATATACTTTATTGCAATCTTTGTAATTAATTTAATAAATTCCAGATTTTTTGTTGTCTGGGATGTTAACTATTTTATTAGTTAACAGAGTGTCCAAATTCCTTTTTGTTTTCCCTCTATATATATATATATACTTTATTGCAATCTTTGTAATTAATTTTATAAATTCCAGATTTTTTGTTGTCTGGGATGTTAACTATTTTATTAGTTAACAGAGTGTCCAAATTCCTTTTTGTTTTTCCTATATATATATATATACTTTATTGCAATCTTTGTAATTAATTTTATAAATTCCAGATTTTTTGTTGTCTGGGATGTTAACTATTTTATTAGTTAACAGAGTGTCCAAATTCCTTTTTGTTTTCCCTATATATATATATATACTTTATTGCAATCTTTGTAATTAATTTTATAAATTCCAGATTTTTGAGTTGTCTGGGGTGTTAACTATGTTATTAGTTAATAGAAGATTACCCAGGCTGAATTTGTTAATCAGAACCAATGTTATATTACATTTTTTGAAAATCTTTTGAAATTTGTTTTTAACTTCTGGATGATAAGTGAATTTCTTGAATTTTTCATCTTTCTTGGAATTATGTTGCAGAGTGGTGTATTCATGTAACCTGTTTTGCTGTTTAAATTTGTCTAATTTTTTTCTTTATTATGTCTTCACCGAAACTATTTTAAGTTAGCTATGTGTACGATATGATTATATTCTTTCTCAAAATCCTAAAATTACCATGCAGAAGTTCATAACAAATTTCAAATTTCTGGTTTCATTCATCCAGTGATCAACCCTAGCTTCATTTTCCCAACTGGGTGGTATTTTAATATTAAATTTGGCTGTTTTTCTCTAATTGTTTTTCTAAATAAACATACAGCTTACCACAAATATTCAACAATAAAAATGCACATCTGCTCCTCTGGATATGAACTACCACCAAATTTAAATTAAGAACCGTGGAATTAAAAAAAAAGAATTACCATAATTTTTATTTAGAAAAGGTGAAAGGCTCGTCATACCTCAAAAAGGCTCTCTGTCTGTCGAAATACACACTGTCACGCCTCATATATGAACTGGCGAGGGAACCCTTCTATATTGAACAGCTGCGACAAGATGTACATCTGCGTCCACAGACGCATACAACATCACAATGGAGGAACTAAGGTGGAAGAAAGACCAAATCTGGATGGAATTCTACTCCACGGATGCTATGATAACGGACTGGAGACAAGCAGAATACGACCTCAGACACCTGATGACGAGGATGTCATTACATGCGTCGTTCCATCATAAGATCAAGAAGCATCCCAGTGCATGTGTGAGCTGTGCGACTGTTACCATGTTGTATCCTGTCCCTAAGGACTTACTGTGAAGGGAACTGAACGGTGGACGCTGGTGAATGAAAAATTGACATTATGCACATTGTGTGCTCTTCATTATTATTTTTTTTCTTCTCAAAATTTTTTAATTTTTACATTTTTTGACTTACAATTCATACACATCAGATTTTGATGGTTGAGGGAAGCCATGACAGCAAAGAGTTGGTGTGTAGAAAGCCGTATGCTAAATTAGGTTGAACAATTTGTCGTAATGTTAAAATGTGTGTTGTTTGCAGCCGGCTCCTGAGAAGCCGAGAGTTGAACCCAAGAAGTTTGTGAAGATCGGACGACCAGGTTACAGAGTTACAAAGCAGCGAGAACCTGAGAGCGGACAGCAGAGTCTGCTCTTCCAAATCGACTACCCAGGTAACTACCTGCAAGGGAAAAATTAAATAGTTGCTCTGAAAAAAGATCTAACCCATAAAAAATTTGAAAGTTCAGTTTTCAGTAGTTTGTGATCTATCTGGAAAATATCACGGCATGTAAAACTATAAGAATTAAATTAATGTTTTTATTACCTCACCTCATATCCTTTTTCTTCTAGACTGCAGTTTCAGAGCTTATCTCCATCGTCAGTAGCCTCTGGTCGACCGGTGTTATGTCGTTTCTTGGCGGTTTCCTTCTTACTTCTATCGGTGGACCGATGAACCTCTGGATCAGGTCGAAATTTGCAGGAGTTTTGAAACTCCCGCAAATTTTGACCGATAGAAGTAAGAAGGAAACCGCCAAGAAACGACATAACACCGGTCGACCAGAGGCTACTGACGATGGAGATAAGCTCCAAAACTGCAGTATAGAAGAAAAAAGGATATGAGGTGAGGTAATAAAAACATTAATTTAATTCTTAAATTAAACCTCATAGTGTTCTTTCCCTGTGAAAGTTAAATAAATATGTAAAACTATCTCTGCTCTCTTCCAGACCTGTTTTATTTATTTTTAAAAGTTTGACATTCAAGCTAAGAGTGTTCTATGTGTAACAAAATGGTGGAAGAAGTTAGTCCTGTCATTAGGAGCAGTTCATGGGCTACATCTGTTTTCGGGGCAACTATTCAATTGGAGAAATTTATATTTTGTACATTTTTAAAGCTGGATGGAAATAAACAGAAAACTGGAAACTTGGGTCAACAATTCTGGAAGCAATTAACAACATTTTTAAAGCAACCTTACAGGGCTGAAATTTTAATTAAGTATATTAATTTGATTGCAGAATTTTCAATCTCGGTGCCAGGAGAGTGGTGGTGTACACTAGATTGCACACCAGATTCCTGCATTAAATTGCAAACCTCTCCACAGTACATGTGTTGAGAAGGGACGTGGTGCTGTTGTTATAGTGTAAAAGTTGTAAGTTGGCAGGATTTCTGCTATCCTTGTCTAGAGAACTGTTCTTCCACCCTTCGCTAGACATCTGAGTGACATGTGTACTATAATGGGCTACCCTTGTAAAATTACTTAGGAATACTAGAAAAACTCCACCCCCACTTTCGCCCAGTCACTTTTGTTCACGTCATTTTTGTCAGTGGCGACTGTTTCAGAGTTCATTTGTAGTTGTGAGATATTATATTAGTGTAAAATTAGTCTTTAGAAGAAGGGAATGCCACCACTGCAGGGAGTGTCTGCCCTACCGCTGTCACCGTGAAGAGACATGTGTATGAGTGAGAAAGAAGATGGTGAGTACTCTCTTTCTCTTTCTAAAATATTCTAGACACTTTAGCCCTCACGGACTATAGTGATACTTAATCGGCTGGGGAGTTAAGTCTAAAAACTAAATATAGTGTGTCCCAACTTGATGTATACACTCTTTGAAATGTTATTTCTTAGAAACGAAATGAGACAGAAATACAATTTTTGTTGTGTATGATCCACAAGGCAGTGGAAAAGCATAGCAACACGTTCATCGATCTTCACGTCTTTATAAACAACAATGGCGGCGAGATTATCATTCGATGAACGTAAGTGAATACTGAAGTGTTATTGGAAAGTGGAGAATGTTGTTGAAGTGCAACGGCGGATGGTTGAATTTGGGACACCACCACCAACAAGGGTAACAATAACAAGAATCCGAGACAAGTTTGAAGACGATGGAACGTTCTTGCATTTGTGAATATTTTTCCAAATTTTGAGTTCCTTCGGTTTTTCCAATTGTTTCAGTAATTTTGTTTTGGTTTCTATTCTATGTTTTTCTGACCAGGCATGTGCAGCTATTGCAGATTTTTCTGTTTCTCCATTTTTAACATTTCTGAGGTGTTCCTTTAATCTTGTATTTAGATTCCTTTTTGTTTTTCCTATGTATATCTTTTCACAATCTTTACAATTAATTTGATAAATTCCCGATTTTTTGCAGTCTTCAATCTTTTCATTTTTGTTGGTTTTTATTAAATTACCTAAGCTGTAATCATTTTTCGGTGCTAATTTAATGTTGAATTTGTTGAAGATTTTTTGAAACTTGTCAAATACTAAAGGATGGTATGTGAACTTCTTGAATTGAGGTGAGTCAAGAAACAACTAAACAATATTAAAATAAACCTCATAGTGTTATTTCCTACCTACATAACTTAATTTGATTGGTAGTTCATCGGTCAGCTAACAGAGGGAGCACAAATCAACTTACAGGATGGACCACTGCAAAAAACGACAGTTGGAAGCATTGACAATGTCGTGCAAAAGCGATGAAATCTAGATCTGCATAAAAATCAAGAAATATGGGGCGAGTCAAAATACCAAACTCACTAATAATTTTATTTTAGAAAGAAAAATTACGTTCGAACCAGGAGTCAAACCCCAGATCTCTGAATCTGTATGTCAGTGTGGTAACCGTTACGCCATTCGAACTTCTGATAGGAACGTCAAATTTCTTCCTACTTATACAATTAATTCTCCTTTCATCCGAAGGCCGATATAAACAACGCTACTTGACGACTTCTTTTTGAAGGATTTTTTATTGCGAATTTAAACATTAATTTTTAAGCGGTTAAAGCTATATATTTTGATGTTATATTTTAAATTAAGACGTTCCAGAATTGGATATGTTTTACTTTTAGAAAGAAAAATTACGTCCGAACCGGGAGTCGATTTATAGTTAATACCAATATGTAAGAATGAGGGACTAAAACCGTTGTCTGTATAACATATGATGTTTTGTTGCAGAAATTGCAGAGGGCATAGCACCACGGCATCGATTCATGTCTGCTTACGAGCAGAAGGTGGAGCCCCCAGACAGGAAATGGCAATATTTACTATTTGCTGCCGAACCGTACGAGACAATTGCTTTCAAGGTCTGTATCAGTTGAATATTGTTATTGGTTAATATTATTCGTTTTTAAACATCTTAATGATTGACAAATTATATTTGAAAAGAAATATATATGCCTAGATTGGGGTTGAACCCAGGACCTTTGACTGTCTATGTCAATGTTCTTTCAAGTGAGCTACCAAGGCCTCCAATCTAAACACGTATTTTTCTCATCTACATAGTTAACTCCCTAACCCCAAATGCTACGAGCCGTTGCTACGATTTTTGCAAATGGCGGCTTCTTTATTGAGAAGACTTTTCATTGGGAATTTAAACATTACATAATATTTGACAATAAATTTCTTAGAAAAATTTTTGGGCTAAAAAGAGATGAATTGACAGGTGAATGGAGAAAAATACATAATACGGAGCTACATGGTATGTTTAGGAAGCCAGAAATAATAAGAACAGTTAAGTCTTGTAGACTGCGATGGGCAGGACATGTGGCACAAATGGGGAATGAAAGAGGTGCATGCAAGCTTCTTGTAGGAAAATCACAGGGAAAACGCCCAGTTGGTAGACCAAGAATGAGGTGGGAGAATAACATCCGTGATTTCAGGGTAGTAGATTATACAGGGGTTGATTGAAAAACATTAGCTCAGGATAGGGATGTATGGAGAGCTTATGTCTGCATGGCCTTGAATCTATGGGTTCGATAATACCAGTGAGTTAGTTAATTGTACACATCATAAATTAATGAGTCATTTTTTACAACTTGCCTCATATTTTATGTTTTCTTAAACACGGGGACTGCAGTTTTCAAAAGGAACATTTCCATCTATATCGTAGCAATCTGGTGTTTTGATGAACTGGTGTTGAGTTGATAAACTGAAAGATGGCAACGTTCACTTCATCAAATCCAATACCAGATGGCGTCGTTATAGATGGAGATTCCAACAAAAATCCAGTAGCCATAAAATGAAAGGGATGTTTCCTCTTGAAAACTGCAGTTCCCGTGTTTAAGAAATGTTATGGGAGTGAAGCGTGGACTGTAAGGACGAGAGATGAAAGCAGGCTAACAGCTTGTGAGATGAGATTTATGCGCCGAACAGCTGGCTACACCAAATGGGATCGAAAGAAAAATGTAGAAATCCTTCAAGAACTTAATGTGTCACCAATACTGGACTACATCTCCAGATATCAGCTAAACTGGAAGGAACATGTCTCAAGAATGGCTAGATCCAGGATCCCCAAGGCAATAATGAACTACTGTCCAAATGGGAAACGGTCACTTGGTCGACCTATGGAAAGATGGCACGAAAACCGCTTTCTCAGACCGTAACAGTTCTTCTGGGACTAATACCTGGCAGGATGATGATGATGAAGAAAACATAAAGTATGAGGTAAGGTGTAAAAATGACTCATTAATTTATTAATTAAGCACCTCATAATTTTTTTTTTTTGCAAATGCCCCAGGTTCTCTTTCGACATTCCTGGTGTTCTCTCCTGGCATGGCATACTTGTAACCCACTTCTGAGGTTGGGGCGCCTGGAAGGCAGGGTTACATTGCTTCGATGATATGGCGGGTGATGATGATGATAGTGGTGCACCAGGAGAGTCCTTAATCCTAAGCTTAATCTAAGATGAATATGAATGATGATGGTTGCGATGGCCATATGATTTCGGGGACCGTTTGGGCCTTAAAGTTTTCCTGACATTTGTCTTACAGGTGAGGAAAAACCCCGATAAAAACCTCACCCAGAAAAACTGTCCCGATCGGGGATTGAACCCGTACCTGCTGCGTGACAAGGCAGCACGCTACCTCGAGACCACAGCGGTGGACTGCACCTCATAATATTATTTCCCACATTTAACTATGTACACTGGGGTGGGCCAAAAAAACTCTTTTTTTTTTTTTGAAGTTGTAATAGCGTGGAAAAGTTGCAAATTATATAGCTAAAAAAATTTTTTTTAATTATCAAAATCGGTTGACATCTTCCGCTCGTGTAAACGCTCGGAAATTCAGCAAAATATGAAAAAAACTTCATTTATGCAATTATTTCCTTTTTTTTCTAATAACAAGTAGGTATTGGTGATCTTTGCTAAGCACGTTTATGTCTATCTGTGGGATCTGACAATCAATACTCTGGAAGTTATTTATCAAATACCAAAAATGCGTAAAAATATAACTTGTTCATCATCAACAACAACAACAAGGATTAAGCCCAATGGCCTGTTCCGATCTCATTATAGGTCAAATTGGTCCTTCCATCTCTTCAATGGTCTTCCCAACATTCTTCTCCCTTTTGGTTTCCAATCCAGCCTTTGCTTTGAGATGAATCAGTAATAATAAATGTCCCCTGACCGCGTTACGAGCGCTGTGCAGGGTAAGGATAATGACAGGGCTGCTGTCTCAGAGCATCTATCCATGCTCCTCTAAGTATTAACTCCTTTAGAGAGGGTTGCTGCTTGAGCCATTGTGATGATCGCCTGGTATCACGTCACCTCATAACTTCTTGGTCGATGTCAACCTGCTGGCAGAGGTCTCTCACATTGCGGACTATTCTTAGTTCATTATTCTGGCAAATTTTGTAGCTTATGTGCGACCAGAAGATATCAACTGATCTATCTATCTATCGTCGGGTTTTTACAGCTGCTGCCGTCTTCCCGTGCCAAACCTCCAAAGCCTACGGTCTTGGGCATCTTCGATGCTTAGTCCTCTAGCTTGCATTATTGTCTTCATGTTTTCGTTCCATGTTAACCTTGGTCTCCCTCTTTTCTTCTTTCTGTTCGGAAGCCATTGATATAGTTACTTCGGCCATCGCTCATCTTCCATTCTTAAAACATGCCCTAACCACTTTAATTCCTTCTCCTCAATTCTTTCAATTATGCTTTCTTCTGCTTCCATTATGTTTCTAATTTCGTTATTTGCGACATGTTCTAATCTAGATCAACTGATCTAAACCAAATTAAAACACATTGTTTTTAGGCTCTATTTGAAGATGTTACAAACTGTTACATTACGAAAACATCTAATTAAAAAATTAAAGAAATCTCAAAAATGGAAGTTTTTTTTCATATTTTGTCAAACTTTAGAGCCTGCGTGACCGGAAGATGTCAACCGATTTTGATATATTGTTTTGTTTTCTTTTGTCTATATAATCCACAACTTTTCTGCACTATTACAACTTTGAAATAAAAAAAAAGAGTTTTTTCGGCCCACCCTAATGCACACATCATGTTTGATAGACCCGCTGGTGAGGAGACAGAGATGCTGCTACATGTGTACCAACCTTGAAGTAATACAGTGTGTGTGATTGCTTGCAGGTGCCGAGCCGTGAAGTGGAGAAGACAGATGGTAAGTTCTGGACGCATTGGAACAAGGACACAAAACAGTTTTTCCTGCAATTTGCATTTAAAAATGATCCAAAACAAACCACTCAAGCCAAACCACCTCCGCCACCAACACCACCTGGTCCACCGCCCCCAATGCCACCTCCACCACCTCCCAGACCACTGCTGCCTCCAGGCATGCCACCCCCACCACCGTTATTCAATCCTGTTCCTCCCCCACCTCCAAAACTTGTTCCACCTCCACCCCCAAAATTAATTTAAGAAACTTTTATATTATCGTATGAAAAACAATAAACTCACGGTATTGCTTCATTTCATTTCTTATTTTCACTAACCTTTGTATGCCGGCCTCTGTGCACGGTACTGACCTGCTACTTATATGCCGCCGGCCTCAGTACATGGTACTGACCTGAACGGCAAGTTATTTAAACTGAATTTGTGGCCTGAATTTTTAAGATAACTCAATTGTGTTAAAATATAAATATAGACAGAAAACATAGCTGTCAGATTATACGTATAAATTGTTTATTTTTTATTATTTCACTCACCTCATGCTTCTAATTCATAGCAGACCCAGGGTTTCTTCACTGTGTCATGTTCACAACTGACGTCCAACAGCCTTCTATCCTGCAGACTGACCTCCGCGCCATCTGGTGGCCGACCGAAGAATTTCCAAATCAGTCCCCTCTCCTTATAACCGGGTATTTCAAAATTCATAGTTGTATTTTCATTCTTGCATATGTAAATTTTTTCCCAAATTGTGAGTTCCTTCGGTTTTTCCAATTGTTTAAGTAATTTTGTTTTGGTTTCTATTCTATGTTTTTCTGACCAGGCATGTGCAGCTATTGCAGAGATGTTAAAAATGGAGAAACCGAAAAATCTGCAATAGCTGCACTTAAACTATTGGAAAAACCGAAGGAACTCACAATTTGGGAAAAAATTTACATATGCAAGAATGAAAATACAACTATGAATTTTGAAATACCCGGTTATAAGGAGAGAGGACTGATTTGGAAATTCGTCAGTCGGCCACCAGATGGCGCGGAGGTCAGTCTGCAGGATAGAAGGCCGTTGGACGTCAGTTGTGAACATGACACAGCATTGAGAATGTCACAAATGATGTGAAGAAACCCAGGGTCTGCTATGAATTATGAAGTATGAGGTGAGTGAAATAAAAAATAAACGATATTAAAAAACATCATGGTGTTATTTCCTATCTACATAACGTATACATATAAATGTCTGCTTATATAAATTATTATAATTGTTATGTTAGATATAGTTTCCATGATTTCAAACTGAGGTTTGACTTGTGTATGTAGCGCAGTGTTCATTTTCCGCTGAAAAAATGTGGAGAAAAATATAATATTAATAATTACAAGTATTACAATACCTTCTCTAAAGTATGGAAGACGTATTATAATTGATAACAAGAACTAGATGACGAATACCAACTTTCAAATAGTTCTTTTACTATCCACGACCACCACAGCGCAGCGACTGATTTGAGCTGCTCTCTTGAAGCTGGTTCCTGTACTATTGGAAATATTCTAACTCAGATTGAAAGTCAACATTTCAATCTATCGATTTGTATATAACATGATCGAATAAGTGAGTCATATAAACATAGAGAACCGATATGAAGTCTATGGCATTTGCTGTGCATTCAACTCTCAACATTCACTGATAATTTATTTTTAGACACGCACATTTTCCTGGAATTTGACCTTCAGACACCCACAGGCGACGGTATAACGTATCAGCTGTTCTAAATACAGGGGTGTCCAAGTATAGGACCTCTAAATTCATTTTAATAACTCACATTTTTTTAAATAAATTTCTAAATAATTTATTCATATCTGTAAAAACAAATTATAATGTTATATTATTGGAGTCCGGGAAAGCTGACGATAAAACAGAATTGTTTTGAAACATGTCCAAGAACAAATCAACATTAATATTGAGGTAAGATGTCCAGACTGAAAATAATATAATTAAAATAACCTCAAAATATAACTTCCTAAAATTAAATATAAATTATAATGTATTGTATTTATTACATTTCTCTACATTTTCATGTTCAATTTAATTCAAAATTCACTAAAATCGTATCATATTTGACCGAGATCTGGCATTTCGAATGTATTCTGGTAAAATTAGCTTTAATTATTTAAATATCCTCTGTCCGCACACCGGATGTCCATTTAAATAAAACTAAATATATGGTCACACATAGAAATACATTATATAACGGAAATGGACAGCTAATGACAAATGAGGGAAATTTTGAGGAAGTGACTGAATTCAAATACCTAGGAACAATAATCACGAATAGGAATGAGATGCACAAAGAAATTAAACGTAGGCTCAATTCTGGAAATGCATGCTATTATGCATTGCAGAGACTCTTGATGTCACAACTCCTTTCAAAACCTACAGGTTCAATGGTGCCAGTGAGTTAGTTAGTTTTGTAACAGAATAAACATAAAAATATGAGGTTGTAAGATTTAAATTCATTGTCGTCCTTCATGGATTATCTCTTTGCTGGTTCCGATCTCACATCTGTTCAGCCCAGAGCTTTCTTGGTCTTCCTACCGATCTTCATCCTCCAGGATTATACATCAGTGCTATCTTTGGTATCCTAAATCTGTCATTTTTTGCAGATGTTCTATCCAATTGATCCCTATTAGGTTCGTCTTCCGGGCATATAGGCCGTGGTCCAGTCGTTCTTCTACTCGACGTTTCGTCTACTGCTGCGGTAGACATCTTCAGGAGATACTGCGTGCTCTCTGTGAACTCCTCAACAGTCGGCTGCAGACTGGCTGGTCGTTGGAAACTCCCTCCCTATTTATAGGCACGCCCCTGGTGGAGAGGCGGTTTTCTGCGCGGTCCGTGTTGCGTGCTGTTTTGTCCAGGCTGTCGCTAGCAGAAGTCATAGGCTTCGTTGTCGTATTGTGCAATGCCGGGATCCAGATTTTGTTTATCTTCATGGTTCTTCTTCTTCTTTTTTGTTAAAGGAATTTTTGTGTTTATATATTTCAATGGCTTCTCTGTACAGTCTGGTGTAATAATGTGATGTTTGGGACAATACCTGTGTTTCTTCGAATCTTATTATATGTTCTTGGTTGTTCATCCAGTGTTCCGCTACGGCTGATTTTTCCTTTTGTTTTAGTCTGCAATGCCTCTTGTGTTCTTGCAATCTTGTGGTAACCATTCTTTTTGTTGTGCCGATATACACTTCTCCACAACTGCAAGGGATGCGATATATAACCGGCAGTACTTAACGGATCTCTTGTATCTTTGGCTGGGCGCAGTATATTGCTGATTTTTTGTGTTGGCTTGTAGGTTGTAGATATGTTATATTTATTTAATATTCGACCAATTCTCTCCGTTATTGTCTTGATATATGGTAGGTACACCTTACCCTTAGCCTCCTCCTTGTTCCCGTTTTCGGATTTGTATTTATTGGGATTTATGGCTCGGCGAAAATCTGTTTTGCTGTATCCATTGGATTGAAACGCTGCTTGGAGATGATTAATTTCTTCTTGTAGATACTGTGGTTCCGAAATCCTTTTGGCTCGTTCCACCAGGGTTTTAATTATTCCGCGTTTTTGTCTGGGATGATGGTTGGACTGCTTATGTAGGTATCTGTCTGTGTGAGTCTTTTTCCTGTATACCTTGTGTCCAAGTGTCATGTCTTGGTTTCGAATTACTAAAACATCCAAAAACGGTAAAGCCTACAGTTATTCTATCCAATTGTTGCTGTGTTCTTCTATTTGTTGAAGAAGTGGTTGTACTTTTAGTTCCTCTCTAATATTCTCATTTCTAATATGTTCTTCTCTTGTACAACCTTTCACAGCCCGTAGGAATCTCATTTCCGCTGCCTGAATTTTACTATCCTCTTTTAAATTAAAAATTAAATTAATGTTTTTATTACCTTACCTCCTTTTTCTTCTAGACAGCAGTTTCGGAGCTTATCTCCATCATCAGTAGCCTCTGGTCGACCAGTGTTATGTTGTTTCTTGGCGGTTTTCTTCTTACTTCTATCAGGTCAAAATTTGTAGGAGTTTCGAAATTCATGAGTTTGTCTTTCTTGTTTTTTTGGATGTGGATTTTTTCCCAGACCGTGAGTTGTTTCTGTTTATCTGTGTGTTTGATTAGGCTAGCTTTTGTATTGATTAAATGTTTTTCAGACCAAGCATGGGCTGCTACAGCTGACTTGTCCACTTCACCCTTTTTTACATTTTTAAGGTGTTCTTTCAATCTGGTTTTTAAATTTATTTTTGTATTTCCTATATAGATTTTGTCACAATCCTTACATTTGATCTGATATATTCCTGATTTATTTTCTTCTTCAATTTTTTCATTTTTGTTGGTTTTAATTATCTTGTTTAGGTTGTATTCATTCTTCGAAGCCAATCATTTTAAAAAAAATTTAACATTTTGTATCGATTCTTAAAACATTTTTTTTTACATTTACATATATATTTATCATAAGTAATGCCACGAGTGATTTCCAATTTATCTAGAGAATTTGGAAATCAAGAGTGGCATTTGTTAGGACTATTTAACGAATAAAATTAAGCTGTTTACTCACAAATCATTATTTAAATATAGTTATTTTAAAATATTTATATATTTAATGTAAACGGCGATGTTTGAAAACAAATGAGAAGCGATAGGTATGCTTCATCTGCTTCTTTTGTTTATCACTGCAACCAGATCATACTATTTATTGCCAAAGGAACGCAATATTGTAAGAATGCTCTCTAGTGAAGAAAAAATGAAACACATCAAACTGTATATTAATTCATTTCTGATGTCGTATGATGTAAATATGACAATTATATTTTTCTGGATTATTACCTGAGAAAAAACACATTTAAGAAAGTGCAAACAGTGGTTTCTTTTTTTGGTGGTATAATAAATTGCTACAAATGTTTTTATATTAACTCCTGCAAGTGTTATGTGTTGACATCTATACACTATATATATATATATATATATATATATACAATCTGGTAGCCGTATTTCTCACAGGCTCAGTCACTGCAAAATAATGGTCAGACCTGTTCAGAATATTAAAAAGGAGGAGCTTTCTTTAATATGGTAATTATAACACTGATAAATATTTCGTGGAACACGACTCTGATTGGTTGTAAAACAGAAATCATTGAAACATGATTGGTCATTGAGTCCCATTTGGGGCATGAGTTAAATAGTCTATGTAAGTAAAATCTCTCATTCATTTCTTCTAAGTTCTACAGAACTGTAGTGCATATGTGCATGCGAAAGGTTTTGTCAATATATGGCAAGACTAACTGTGCTATTGGTATGACAGTCTTTCACTATATAACTATTTTATTTTGTTAGGTTAAGAAGGAAAAGTTTTTGTATACCTAATTAGTTATCGAATAATAAATGATTTACTTCATTAGGTTATGAAATTAGAAGTTAGTATACATCCTTTCTTTAAAAGCATGTTTGGGAACTTATTGTGAAGATTGATTATTCCGACAGCGCAGATAGTTCTCTCATCTATCGAGTAAGTTCATAAGCCTTGTGCATCCACACAACTGTTATGTAGGAAAAACTTTAGTTTACCTTCCCTTAATTTTTGTGTCCTACAGAAAAATATGCACGTGAGCAAAAGTTTATAGAGTTGTCACTAGATGGAATCACATATGTGAAGTTCTACAGAAAATTTAAAGAGTTGACACTAGATGGAACCATGTAGCTGTGACCAAACTTCACAATACATTCCCAAACATTTGTTACAGATGAATGTACACCTACTTTCTCCTTCCTAACCTAACAAAATTAATTATTTGCATATTAAGTTATGTAGATAGGAAATAACACTACGAGTTTTTTTAATATTGTTTATTTTTTATTTCACTCATACGCGCAACATGTGCTGCCCATCGCAGTCTACGAGACTTAACTGTTCTTATTATATCTGGCTTCCTATGAACACCGTGTAGTTCACTGTTATGTAGTAAGTTTGAACCTTTGGCATGTGTTCCTTGAAGTAGTCCCTGCCCGGAGAACCGAATGGGGGACTATTTGACCTCCGGAAAATTTTAGCCCAGTTGAACCCATGTCCGCATTTCTTGGCGGTTGTATTTTTACGGTGAAAGATTGTCACTCTTTCGACCAAGCTACTTTTTTCGTCTGGCTTATCACCTTCGACCAGTCCGGCATGGGTAACTCTATCGGCAGCAATGCTACCGCTGGCATAGCTCTCAGGGTCATTTGAGCACGCAAGCCACACCAGCACGACAAGGTAATGATACCATGGAGGGATTATTATTATTATTATTATTGAGCCTTTGCCATGGGTTCCCAGAAGTAGTCCCGCCCGGAGAACCGAATGGGGGACTATTTGACCTCCGGAAAATTTTACCCCAGTTGAACCCATGTCCGAAATAGGAATGAGATGCACAAGGAAATTAAACATGGCCTCAATTCTGGAAATGCGTGCTATTATGCATTGCAGAGACTCTTGACGTTCCAATTCCTTTCAAAAAACGTTAACTTACTTACTCACTGGCACTATCAAACCCGTAGGTTCATGACCGCGTGGACATAAGCTCTCCATACATCCCTATCCTGAGCTAATGCTTGCCAATCATTCCCTGTATAATCTACTTCCCTCAAATCATAGTTAATGTTGTTCTCCCATCTCATTCTTGGTCTACCAACTGGGCGTTTTCCCTCTGGCTTTCCTACAAGAAGCTTCCATGCATGTCTTTTATTCCCCATACGCGCAACATGTCCTGCCCATCGCAGTCTACGAGATTTTTTTTTTTTTCAAAAATCGTTAAACAGAAAATATGTAAAACTGTTATTCTACCAGTTATATTATATGGGTGCGAACATGGCCTCTTACTTTAAGGGAGGAAAGGAGATTACAAGTATTTGTGAATAAAGTACTTAGGAACATTTTTGGACCAAAGAGAGATGAACAGACAGGTGAATGGAGAAGACTGCATAACAATGAACAACATGGTCTCTTCTATAGGGAGCCAGATATAATAAGAACAGTTAAGTCTCGTAGACTGCGATGGACAGGACATGTGGCACGAATGGGGAATGAAAGACGTGTATGGAAGCTTCTTGTAGGAAAACAGGGAAAATTCCCAGTTGGTAGACCAAGAATGAGGCGGGAGAATAACATT
This sequence comes from Diploptera punctata, assembly GCA_030220185.1. Classification (NCBI taxonomy): domain Eukaryota; kingdom Metazoa; phylum Arthropoda; class Insecta; order Blattodea; family Blaberidae; genus Diploptera; species Diploptera punctata. The sequence continues at coordinate 3,428,252 of JASPKZ010003835.1, forward strand.
AACAATGATTTGAGGGAAATAGATTATATAGGAAATGATTGGAAAACATTAGCTGAGGATAGGGATGTATGGAGAGCTTATGTCCGTGCGGCCATGAACCTATGGGTTTGATGTGCCAGTAAGTTAGTTGATTTTTGTTGATTTTACATGCATCAACATAAAAAAATAAAAATTCGAAATATGCATTTGGAGCTAACGAGAACAATATGTTGCACGATTAAATTTTTCCTTCCAATGTCATGATATTTATGGCATTGGCAGAATTATCAGCTATTTCTGGTACATATGTACCTGGAAGGTAGAGTCATGATGAAGCACCAGGCAAATGAATTCCCTACCACAAGGACCATAGGGAATCTTGTGAACTATTGTCAAAACTCTGATCATGAGGCAGGTCAATTAAAAAAAGTATAACAGAAATACAAATGATGTGAACTAAAATTTATGCACTTATTAGTTCTTGCAGAATACAATTATATAAAAATTGCAAAAGAGACTTTATTAATTAGGACATGACTATTGGCAAGATTGAAATTGTTATGTTGGCTATTCTTCTATAACTGCGGTTCCCAACCTTTTTCGACTCGCGCTCCCTTCCACAACGATCTGAGTTGGGTGAACCACTGACTTTTAAATATACATACAGTAGACATGCATAGAATTTAATTCCAAGCAAAAGGTTTAATAACCTTAAATTAACTTAACCCTTAACGGTTAAAACCTAAAGTTACTCTAGTTACAGCTTAAAAGTTACACAACGTGTAGACCCAGTTGTAACGAAATTAAATGCATTCCTAACGTTGTTACACAACTGTAAATATTAATTTATTGTGGAAATAATGTGATAATTTCCCGATATTACACAGATGTAACAAGGGCCATTATAGGGTTAATTTAATTTTAAAATAATAATAATTATTATTTTGACAATGCCGCAGACATGAACGAAACAATAATAGGCCTAACCTCGTAATCCGCCATTACGGTAAAGTTCTGGCGAACCACAGGTTGGGAAACGATGCTCTGTAACAATGGAAAAATTTTAATTTGTTAGAAATTCTCAATTGGAATATTCAATATAGTTATAAGTTATTATAGAGATGTATTATTGTAAAAAAACAGAAAAGGGAGTATATAACACGTAAATATATATTTTAAATATCTAGATGGTTATGAAAAAATGTGTAGTTATTAATAAAGTAGGAATAAAATTGAATTTGTAGTCCTTGCAGTTGCAGGGATCTATGTTCCCTGCTGTAATGTGCCATCTGTGGTGGATATAAAAACTAAGATATTGATGTGGTTCAGTAGTTGCTCAATAGATGTCTATACTGTGTTTGTGGAAAGAAGACATTACGTATAAATTACATCAAAATACCTAATGATGTAAGCCAATCATTGTTCTTCTTCTGAAGCGCTAAGTATTTGAATGATAGGGAAGAAATTTAAACCAATTAAAAATCTATTTTTAGATTTATCCCAAGACATCTGCCAATAGCAAAATTCGTTTCATACAGGTATAAGTATATTCTCAAGTAACCATGTGGAAAGTGCATGTGATGTGTTTGAGTGGAGTTTCTGCGAAGAATTTACATTTTATAAGGTAAGTTTGTCATAATTTATTATAAATTAAATGTAGAATTGGGTAACTCATACGTAGTACTTTCATAGTCGTAAAAATATGTTATTGTATGAGTTGTCAAAGCATCGAATTCATTCTTAACATATGGCGACGTGCTTGGTGTCATAAGAAAAATGTCTCGATTGATTATTGTCTATAATATGTTGATTTAGATATCCTGTGGCGACAATGGTATTAGCACATGACCTTCTAAAAAACTGCGATTTTACGTGTTGTCAGTAAAGTTTTCAATCTTCAACGGCGCACCACCGAGCTGATGACGTTAATGCTTATGGTATACTATATGTCTCTTGCATACATAACTGATAGAGCGAGAGCTATGGGAATTAAAATGACGTATTGAAATGCAATCGTATTTAAAATTAGGTTAGATTTGCCTGTTCCCTTCTTCATTTACGACTTTAACAGTTTGATGGTTTTTATATTTTGACATCGATGTCATGTTAAGGTCACGTGTTTTTGCAATTTGAATACGTAGTTTTGTTTCAATTGAGGTGTTGCGTGGAGTAATAACCTAAGTAACTTCAAGTCGTTATTTCAAATATATTTTCCTATCTAATATTCGGGAATAATTGAATGTGGCCATGAGTTGGGTGACTACAGCGTGCGTCCAACTGAAGGCCACATGCGGCTATTCCCGAGTGCTATATATACGTTTATTAGGATGTTAGTCCACGAAACTCCTCAATTAATTATTTGCTGGTCTGAAATATTTGCAGTTATTTAAAGAAATATTTCACTGTATATTGTTATGAAATTGAGGTCCCAACTCCTTTCAAAAAACGTAAAAATGAAAATATATAAAACTGTTATTCCACCAGTTATATTATATGGATGTGAAACATGGACTCTTACTTTAAGGGAGGAAAGGAGATTACAAGTATTTGAGAATAAAGTTCTTAGGAAAATTTTTGCACCAAAGAGAGATGAACAGACAGGTGAATGGGGAAGACTACACAACCGTGAACTACATGGTCTTTATAGGAAGCTAGATATAATAAGAACAGTTAAGTCTCGTAGAGTGCGATGGGCAGGACATGTGGCATGAATGGAGAATGAAAGACGTGCATGGAAGCTTCTTGTAGGAAACCCAGAGGGAAAACCCCCAGTCGGCAGACCAAGAATGAGCTGGGACAATAACATTAACTATGATTTGAGGGAAGTAGATTATACAGGGAATGATTGGAAAGCATTAGCTCAGGATAGGGATGTATGGAGAGCTTATGTCCGCGCCGCCATGAACCTACGGGTTCGATAGTGCCAGTGAGTTAGTTATATTGTTATGAAAAAGACGGCTCCGTGGCGAAAGCGGTAGACGCTCGCCCCCTCACAGCTGGGGTTCCGAGATCGAGTCTCGGTCAGTCCATGTGGGTTTTGTGGTGGACGAAACGGAGCTTGGGCAGGTTTTTCTTGGGTTTTACCAGCTTCCCCTGCCACTAATTTCTTATCTCCGTTCTCATCTCATCCATTTCGTTTCATTTCGTTCATACGTCCCTGTGAGTGGTCGGCCGGCACCCTTGTTGTTCACAGACGTCTATAAATAATGACTTCATCTGATCTCATCCCTGGACCCGATCCTGAGATGGACACGAGTTGAGGATATTTATTATTATGAAACTCACCAATAGAGTAACGTTGTGAGGCGATACAGAAAAACTGCATACTAATTTTAGTTACACTTGTTTTCGTATAGATGTCATTTGAGTGGTCCATGGTCAGCGTTCCGCCTCATACTGACATCTAGGAAACCAAGGTAGTACTAGGACGGGAAAATTCGGTAAATTTTGCTTAAAGGCCTTTTCATTCAGGCTCAAGGATCTTTAACGCGCCTGAAAATCTTCAGACTCGGGACCTACAGCCTAAAGTCCCTCCCGGAGGACTTGCTCCTTGAATTTTTCCACCCTGAAAAAATCCATCGACCCCGGCAGGGTATGAACCCGCGACCTCGGGGACCAGAGGCAAGGAGCATAATCACTAGTCCACCGCGGCCGATTATGTATTTATTTATAAGACGCATAATGGGCCGTAATACCGTATGCATATTACTAAATAGAAAAAAAGGCTATTCTAGCGCAAATGATAGTCTATGTATCTTGAAACGAAAATGAAGTTACTAACTACATCGGTACTTTTCGGTTAACTTCGGTTACATCTCGTGCTACCGACATTTTTGCTAATAGATTAATGACATTTATGTTATGTGATTCATCCATGTTGCAATGACACGAAGCACTCCATAGCGTGACAGGTTCGCTTCCTGCATCCCTAGGTACCATACATCTTTGCCGTTTAATTTTTTTCTCACTCTGGTCGGTTGTTTGATATTCAGTGCCTTTAGAGCTTCAAGCTCATATTTTTTGTTCGTTTCCAACTGCAGCTTTAGATGGAAGCATCAATTAATTTAGATGAAAACTCTCTTAAATTCCCCCCCTAGAAATAATTTTTTTTGTTTTTTGAAAATTTATTTTGAATTCCCCCCCCCATTAAAAATAAATTCTCAATTCAGGATCACATAAAAGCCCCCGAAATTTTTTGAACACCCTATATTTTTGGATGCGATTATATTTTTTGATTAATTTTTTATAAGTTTATGAATTTGAAAAAAATCATCATCATCATGAACAAATTCGTTTTAGGCCATGTGGCCTGTACAGTAAACCTAGCGAAGATGGTCTTGATCTTTCCACCGATGTTTTGGTCTTCCTTGGTCCCTATGTCCAGTTGGGGTATATTGGAATGCCAATTTTGGAAGTCTATTTCTTGCCATTCTCCTCAGATGATTTTTCTATTCTTGTTGGTATCTTTGTATATCTTCATTTAAACTTGTTACTCCAAGTTTTCCTCTGATAATAGTGTTCCTTTGGTGATCCAGTCTATTAACTCCTAACAATGATCGTAAGAAGCGCATTTGGCTTACTTGAAGTTTATGAGAGTTTCTTTTATTTAAAATCCAAATTTCACTTCCGTATTTTAGAGCAGCTTTTGATGTGATGTTATGTAATCTTAGTTTTGTCTCTGTCCTCATCTGTTTACCAAAATATCTTCGTATTACCCCATTCATTTTATTATATTTTTGTAATTTTGAATCAATGTCACTCTTATACTCTGCAAATACACTTCCTAAGTAAGAGAATTTGAAAGAAAAAAGCGCCCTAGAAACCTATTAACCACAAAAATGATCTTGTTAAACTTTTGTTCGGGAAGGAAGAGGATATGGCATGGTCCTGGGATGGATTGAGCCTCTAATAAAATGAGTAATAGACGTTTTGCATCTCAGTGGTTACATTTGAATAAGAAATGAGCAGATGTGTTGTAAAATGTACAATTTATTAAAAATCTATACCTTCAATAGAAACCAGTTAGAATCTACAACTTTTATATTACAGTGTCAGTTTTAAGTAAAAATAAAATAGTAATTGGTTTTATTCATTCACTTTAGGTGCTATTTTGTTTTTTGCGGTGATATTAAATATTATAATGAAAAATTGTGTTCCACAAACATATTTAGAGTTGTCGCATGTATTAAATTATGTACCATAGTTAAAAAATGTAAATAGAATCAAAATGTAGCATATAGTAGCATATGATGTCAATAGATGTCGCAATAGACGAAATAAACATGTTGCTACTTTGAGACAGATCAAAGATGTAAAGGAAGATAATGAATATAGTTTGTAATCTCTAACATTAATAATTTCCACTACAACAACAACTGAAGAATAAGTTTAGTATTTATATTAAATTTTGCTTGCATTGGTTTGTACTTTGTTATACTTTGAGTTTGTGATGTGGTGGGATTTTGATTTCATAAGCAGGTTGATCTGATTCACTGACCCACAGTGAACCCGTCTTGCCTTCTCTGATCATGTGCACAACTGCTTTCCCCACGTTCTCCACCCTAAAAAACACAAACATTGTCACTTGCATCAAGTGTTGAAAATGCAGGACCAGACCCACCTAAAGATTTTGTGGCTCAACTGCACTTCTACTAGCGCTTGATTTTTCAGTTATATTGTTGTAAACTATAGCTCTTCTTCTGTATTTACTAACATTATTTAATATTTTAAACTTTTTCAAACAATTTTTATAACATTATTAGACAATTTTGAAGTATTTATTTAAATATGCAAATCACAATATTACGACACTGTTAGACAATATTGTGATGCTAACTGCTATTTTCTCCACAGAGTATATTACTTAGTCTATGATTTTTCTATCACTGTTTTGGGTTATCGCTGATTGGATCAGCGTTAGGGAGTGATAAGTAAGTGTACACCCATTTTTTATAAACATTTGGTAATTTCAAAATTATTAATATATTTTTTAAATAGAAAATTACAAATATATCAAACCATAATTCAGAGCATTTTAACATATGGTGCTGAAGTCTGGCAAATTCCTACCAGGGAAATGAAAAGAATTTTAAGTACAGAAATGGATGTTTTAAGAAGATCAGCTGGAAAATCTAGAATGGATAGAATACGAAATAAAGAAATAAAGGAAATTATGGGTGTACAAGAGGAGCCAGACATCATAGAAAAGAAAAGATTACAGTGGTATGGTCATGTCAAAAGAATGCCAGAGCAAAGATGGCCTAACATTGTTATGGAATGGATCCCAATGGAAAGGAGGAAGAGAGGAAGACCGAAGAAAACTTGGATAGAAGGGGTACAAGCAACTATGAATATCAGAGGAATGGAGGAAGATCAATGGATGGACAGAGAGGAATGGCGTTTGGTTTCCGGAAGACGGCAGCAGCTGCCATGATACCGGATGATGATGATATATATTATCTTATTATTATAGAGCTCTCTAAACTGCATATCCAAGCCAAAAATTATTTTCCTACCTTTCGTAGTTTCAGAGAAAAGTGTACCAAAATGTGAAAAAATAAAATCAAAGGGAAAATTAAAAAAAAAGTGCACATTAGCACAACATTCATCCATAGTAATTCTGCCCTAAGGCAGGTCCTTCACTGCAATCATAGCATTTTCATACTATGGAGGGAGGCTTACTAGGGAATTGTAGGTAGGTAGCTAGCTTCCTATTGGAGAACATAGAGATGCCATTTTTAAAAATTAATTTTTATGGGTTTAAATGTCCAAAGTCCACCGCTGTGGTCTCGAGGTAGCGTGCTGCCTTGTCACGCAGCGGGCCCGGGTTCGATTCCGGGTCGGGGCAGTTTTTCTGGGTGAGGTTTTTATCGGGGTTTTTCCTCACCTGTAAGACAAATGTCAGGAAAACTTTAAGGCCCAAACGGTCCCCGAAATCATATGGCCATCATCCTTATCATTATCATCCTTACCATTATCATTATCATCATCATCCTTTACCGGTGTGGAAAGCAACGGGAAACTACCATACCCACAGAATCGTAAATAAAGCTGCAAGCATAACATGAAAATGCTATGATTGCAGTGAAGGACCTGCCTTCGGGCAGAATTACTATGGATGGATGGAAATGTCCAAAATCGACAAAATAGTTCTACACATCGATAAAATAGACCTTCCTGGATTTTTTGAAGCACAAAAAAAAGTAGGATATATAACCCAAATAAGTACTGGGTGCCCTTAAAAGAATGTTAAAAAAACTTACTTCTGAGGTGGAGGATGAACTGCCATCTGTCGGTTGAACTCTGACATCCAGTCTGGTCTCGCAGTGACCACCTTGTTTTCGCTGGACACTAACTCTGTGTCCGTGAAGCCCGGCAGCACGCACAACACTCTCACGCCTGTGGTGCCCTCTATGAACTCATTCTGCACACGTTTAATCACAATAACTATAAACAATTACATGAAGCACGAGAGCAAATAACACCCTAACAAAAATAAGTTGAATTAGAAAACCAACAAGCTAAAGTTTTCAGAAACTCTTGAAATCCACAATGGGTTAAGAGATGCACTATCTCCTCTACTATTCAATTTTATACTAGAGCATGACCTCAAATCTTTAGAGGACGAAGAAAGCCTACAACTCAATGGTATTAATAAGCTGTTAGTTTATGCTGTATTATTAACTATAGCGAGGAGATTCTAAGTGCAACACACACACTTCACCAGTATTGAGTAACACTGGAAAATTGGGACTGGAAGTAAATATCAATAAAACTAAATAGGCTATATGGTCACACATAGAAATACGTTATATAATGGAAATGGACAGCTAATGACAAATGAGGGAAATTTTGAGGAAGTGGCTGAATTCAAATACCTAGGAACAATAATCACAAACAGGAATGAGATGCACAAAGAAATTAAACATAGGCTCAATTCTGGAAATGCATGTTATTATGCATTGCAGAGACTCTTGATGTCCCAATTTGAAAAAAAAAACGTTAAGCTGAAAATATATAAAACTGTTATTCTACCAGTTATATTATATGGATGTGAAACATGGACTCTTACTTTAAGGGAGGAGAAAAGATTACGAGTATTTGAGAATAAAATTCTTAGGAAAATTTGGACCAAAGAGATACGAACAGACAGGTGAACGGAGAAGACTGCATAACATGGTGTTTATAGGAAGCCAGATATAATGAGAACAGTTAAGTCTGGTAGACTGCGATGGGCAGGACATGTGGCATTGGTTGCCCAATTTTTAGAACGAAAGTCGACATTAGCAATCGATTAAAAAAAGTAAGGTCGAGTTCGCAAAATCGAGCTATCACGAGTGAGGGTTCACCTGGAACGAAAATTAAAAAAAGAAAACGGTCTAGCGGCCGCAATATTTCATTATTCGTAACCACATTTGGTATACGCCATTGAAACAAATTATCATGCCACGAGTGATTTCCAAATTATCGATAAATTTACGACTCACGAAGTGAGGAATGAATTTATCTAGAGAATTTGGAAATCAAGAGTGGCATTTGTTAGGACTATTTAACAAGTAAAATTAAGCTGTTTACTCACAAATCATTATTTAACTATAGTTATTTTAAAATATTTATATATTTTATGTAAACGGCGATGTTTGAAAACAAATGAGAAACGTTTGTTATGTTTCATTTGTTGATCACTGCAACCAGATCATATTATTTATTGCCAAATCGGATCGCAATATTGTAAGAATGCACCCTAGTGGAGAAAAAATGAAACACATCAAACTGTTTATAACGAATATTATAGGTAATTAATTAATTTATGATGTCCTATGATGTGTAAATATGTCAATTATATTTTTCTGGAACGTAAATACATAGGAAATAATACGTCTAAGAAAGTGCGAACAGTGGTTTGTTTTTATTGTAGTATAATCTATTGCTATCGGCCGCGGTGGTCTAGTGGTTATGCTCCTTGCCTCTGGTCCCGAGGGTCGCGTGTTCAAACCCGGCCGGGGTCGGTGGATTTTTAGGATAGAAAAATCCAAGGAGAAAGTCCTCCGGGAGGGACTTTAAGCCGTGGGTCCCGAGTCTGAAGATTTTCAGGCTCGTAAAAGACCCTTAAGCCTGAATGAAAAGGCCTCTAAGCAAAATTTACCGAATTTTCCCGTCCTAGTACTACCTTGGTTTCCTAGATGTCAGTATGAGTCGGAACGCTGACCATGGACCACTCAAATGACATTTATACGAAAACAAGTGTAACTAAATTAGTATGGTTCAAATTCTTCCCTGTAGGGGGAGAGCGCCTAAATATCTGTTAAGAGAAACATGGGCTTACAAGAAGATAATCAATTGCTACATTATTTTTTCTATTATATCTCGCAAGCAGTCTCTGATTACATTCGTGCACTATATATACAATCTGGTAGCCATATGGATTTAAGGATTCTTACACCTTAACATATAAATTGCTATATTCAACGTATTTCTTAGAGAGTCAGTCACTGAAAAGTAATGCAATGACCTGTTTAGAATGTAAAAAGGAACAGCTTTCTTTAATGTGATAAACTTAATTGATAAACATCGGGTGTAACACGGATGTGATTGGTTGTAAAACAAGATACATTCGAAACGTGATTGGTCATTGACTCCCATTTGTGGCATGAGTTAAATAGTGTATAAAAATGATCGAAATTGGACCACTGGGAGTAGGCATTTACTGAAAGCTGTCATTGTCAGATGTCAAACATGCTAACGTGACCTGACATACTCACTCCCAGAGAGCGGCTCAAGGCGATCACTGCAGACTTGGTTGCGCTGTAAATAACTGTAATCTTGAGGTCAGCTGACACCATCCCTATTGTAGACGCTGTGTTCACCAGTACACCACCACCACCGCCGCGGTCTCTACCCATGTACTCCAGCGCTAGCAGAGCCGTGTGGACCACTCCATTCTGTAGACACATCAAGATAAACTCACACTGCAGAGCCGAGGTGACAAGCACATCAAAGAACGCGCCTTAGCGGCCAGAACAACATCGAACAGTATTACATACCTGAGTAAGCTATCCCTGGAGACAGCAATGACCATCTTCCGCTTAAAAATCGCACCAATCATGACCTATGGACCAGAAGTGATTTGGAAGAACCTAGAGGAAATAGAGGGGGCACGTCGTACGTAGTGGTTAAGGCACTGAGCTACAAGCCGGAGGGCCGAGGGTTCAAGTCCCGTTGGGGTCAGGATTTTTAAACTGACCCAAACCCTCTGGCGGCACTATGGCCCTGGGGTCGATTCAGCCTCTAACTGAAATAAGTACCAGACGCTTGTTCTGGGGTATAGGCGGCCGTCACGCAGGGCTGACAATCCGGCTGACATAAAGTGCCGATCGTCTAGAAAAAGTGGGAGCCTTAACCTGCTACTACTCCAAGGGCCTCCGGGCCTGTTGTGGGATCACTTTAGAGGAAATAGAGAAAGTTAAAGCATACTTTTTAAAGACAGCGCTTAGCGCCTTCACGCCTAACATACTGACAAAGGAACCATTCTTCATAGAAGAGCTCCTTCTCGTGCCGGCAACAGATGCCTACAAAGAACTGCTGAGGGAACTCAACGAGAAGAGAGAACAGATATGGCCTGAGTTCTACGCAACGGATGCGATGGTCTACAGGGAATGGACAGCAGCCAGATACGACCTGAGACACACCGTGACGAGAGTCGCGGTTCATGGTTTCCACCACAGGATATGCACAACAGTGAAGCGCCATAACCCAGAAGAAAAGTGCAAGTGCAAACTATGTGGGTCGTACTGCGACCGATATGAGTTCTTGGATAACTACATTAAGTATATGGCAAAAACCAATGGCTATAATGAAGAATTCAAAGATAAGCTCGTAAAAAAACAAAAAAGGAAGAACAACATAACCAACATAACTAAACTAGAAAAAGAATCTGACAACAACAAGAAAACATGGATAACACTTACATACACAGGAAAAGAAACAACAAAATTAGCCAATGCACTAAAGAAAGCCGATAAAAACGTAAAAATAGCATACAGAACCAATAACAAATTAAACAACATAATAAACAATAACATTTTCAACAGCAAAGGAGTTTATAAACTGACATGTAAGGACTGCAACAAATTTTATATAGGAAGGACAAACAGGAGTTTTAACATCAGATTCAAAGAACATTTTCGAGACTTCATTCACGCAGAAGGTAAATCAAGCTATGCAAAACACGTTATCCATGAAGGACATCGCATGTTAAATATTGAAAACACCCTAACAGTAATGCACAGAGAAAATAATCCAGCGAAGATAAGATAACGTACTCGAAGAGATGGAAATCATGAAAGCAGCTCACAACGACAGCCTGATAAACGAAAACGAACCAAATACATGCAACCCCCTCTACCAGATCTTCAGTGAAACACCAGTTTTGAATCCTGCCGATGATGGGACAAGTCCCGAAAGCGCTACAGTTAAACGATAATTAAGTTGAGGAGACGGACCTTTCAGGTGAATATTCTATAATTTTATTTTAATTTTGAATAAACCTCAACGGAACACATCATGAATCTTATAAAAGTTGATTATTGTAGCTACCCAAATATCTCACGACACTGGCAGAAATTCCATCAGAAAATGTCTTCCTCCATGGAGACTCGAACCAGCTCAAGTCCCGTAGTTCTGCGCCAAGACTTCTTGCCCTAACCACTCGGCTACCGCGCGGGACCGCAGTGAATTAGTTTAACAAGTAACCAACAATATTGTTTCACCAACTTATATTTAAAACAAATGTACTGATAGAATGAATGGACAGTACTTACCACATTAATAGACACACATTGTTGCCACTTGTTGTCGTCTAAGATGCCGGCATTGTTGATAACAATGTGCACTCCACCAAACTGCTTCACCGTCCGTTCGAATGCAGCTGTAAACAACATCATTGTACAGTGCGTCTGATACATAATAGCAAGCATTTCCAGAATTGAGCCCATGTTTAATTTCTTTCTGCACCTCATTCATATTTGTAATTATTGTTCCCAGGTATTTGAATTCAGCCACTTCTTCAAAATTCCCCTAATTTTTCATTAAATGTCCATTTTCATTATATAATGTTTTAGTACAAAATTGAATAGCATAGGAGATAGTGCATCTCCTTGCTTTAACGCATTGTAAATTTCAAAAGTATCTGAAAACTGTTTGTCTACCCGCACCGTACTCTTTGTGCCATTTAGACAGATTCGAATAGGTCTAACTAATGTTTTAAGAATTCCGAACTAAAGCAGGATATTATATGCCTCCCTCTTAATTTAATCGTTTGTATTTTTGAAGTCTTTATACGTATAATTGATGCACAGTGCCATTATATTCCCATTTTTTCTAAAATCTGTTTTATACTAAAAATCTGATCTATTGTAGACCTGTTTCTTCTAAATCCACATTGATGATCTCCTATCATGTTATCAATATTGGGAGTAAGCGTGGTTACTAATATATTTCTTAGGATCTTGTACGAAGTTGAAAGTAATGAGATGCACCTGTAGTGGTTGCAATCAGTTTTATCTCCTTTCTTATAAATTAGTACGATAAACTATTCTTTCCATTCGTTTGGAAGAGCTTCTTTTACCCTAATCATACTATGCTACAATAATTGATGCACAGTGCCATTATATTCCCATTTTTTCTAAAATCTGTCTTATACTAAAAATCTGATCTGTTGTAGACCTGTTTCTTCTAAATTCACATTGATGATCTCCTATTATGTTATCAATATTGGGAGTAAGCGTGGTCACTAATATATTTGTTAGGATCTTGTACGAAGTTGAAAGTAATGAGATGCCCCTGTAGTGGTTGCAATCAGTTTTATCTCCTCTCTTATAAATTGATACGATAAAGAATTTTTTCCATTCATTTGGAAGAGCTTCTTTTACCCTAATCATACTATGCTACAATAATTGATGCACAGTGCCATTATATTCCCATTTTTTCTAAAATCTGTCTTATACTAAAAATCTGATCTGTTGTAGACCTGTTTCTTCTAAATTCACATTGATGATCTCCTATTATGTTATCAATATTGGGAGTAAGCGTGCTTACTAATATATTTGTTAGGATCTTGTACGAAGTTGAAAGTAATGAGATGCCCCTGTAGTGGTTGCAATCAGTTTTATCTCCTTTCTTATAAATTGGTACGATAAACGATTCTTTCCATTCGTTTGGAAGAGCTTCTTTTACCCTAATCATACTATGCTACAATAATTGATGCACAGTGCCATTATATTCCCATTTTTTCTAAAATCTGTCATATACTAAAAATCTGATCTGTTGTAGACCTGTTTCTTCTAAATTCACATTGATGATCTCCTATTATGTTATCAATATTGGGAGTAAGCGTGCTTACTAATATATTTGTTAGGATCTTGTACGAAGTTGAAAGTAATGAGATGCCCCTGTAGTGGTTGCAATCAGTTTTATCTCCTTTCTTATAAATTGGTACGATAAACGATTCTTTCCATTCGTTTGGAAGAGCTTCTTTTACCCTAATCATACTATGCTACAATAATTGATGCACAGTGCCATTATATTCCCATTTTTTCTAAAATCTGTCTTATACTAAAAATCTGATCTGTTGTAGACCTGTTTCTTCTAAATCCACATTGATGATCTCCTATTATGTTATCAATATTGGGAGTAAGCGTGGTCACTAATATATTTGTTAGGATCTTGTACGAAGTTGAAAGTAATGAGATGCCCCTGTAGTGGTTTGCAATCAGTTTTATCTCCTCTCTTATAAATTGGTACGATAAACGAATTTTTTCCATTCGTTTGGAAGAGCTTCTTTTACCCTAATCATACTATGCTACAATAATTGATGCACAGTGCCATTATATTCCCAATTTTTCTAAAATCTGTCATATACTAAAAATCTGATCTGTTGTAGACCTGTTTCTTCTAAATTCACATTGATGATCTCCTATTATGTTATCAATATTGGGAGTAAGCGTGGCTTACTAATATTTGTTAGGATCTTGTACGAAGTTGAAAGTAATGAGATGCCCTGTAGTGGTTGCAATCAGTTTATCTCCTTTCTTATAAATTGGTACGATAAACGATTCTTTCCATTCGTTGGAAGAGCTCTTTTACCCTCTAATCATACTATGCTACAATAATTGATTGACACAGTGCCATTTATCCCATTTTTTCCTAAAATCTGTCTTATAACTAAAAATCTGATCTGTTGTAGACCTGTTTCTTCTAAATCCAATGATGATCTCCTATTATGTTATCAATATTGGAGTAAGCGTGGTCAATAATATATTGGTTAGGATCTTGTACGAAGTTGAAAGTAATGGAGATGCCCCTGTAGTGGTTGCAATCAGTTTATCTCCTCTCTTATAAATTGATACGATAAAGAATTTTTTCCATTCATTTGGAAGAGCTTCTTTTACCCTAATCATACTATGCTACAATAATTGATGCACAGTGCCATTATATTCCCATTTTTTCTAAAATCTGTCTTATACTAAAAATCTGATCTGTTGTAGACCTGTTTCTTCTAAATTCACATTGATGATCTCCTATTATGTTATCAATATTGGGAGTAAGCGTGCTTACTAATATATTTGTTAGGATCTTGTACGAAGTTGAAAGTAATGAGATGCCCCTGTAGTGGTTGCAATCAGTTTTATCTCCTTTCTTATAAATTGGTACGATAAACGATTCTTTCCATTCGTTTGGAAGAGCTTCTTTTACCCTAATCATACTAAGCAACAGATTTCTTCTTCTTCTTAATCATAATTTGTAGGATTATCATCCTTTTTATTTCCAAAATCACTCCTCGGACGTATTGGATGCGCAACAGATGTATCTTATCAGTATTTCTCCCTCTGATTTCCTTATTTCATTAGTTAAGCTGGGATTCCATCTGTAGCTGATGAATTGGTTCGTGATAGGAAAAGAAAAAATGCTGTTTTGAGATGAGCATATCATATATTTTTTACACGATAGTGCGCGTTCTGTCGTACTTACAGCAATGGCGACCATGATTGAAAGTTCAATTTTGTAAATTTCGTGTTGCCAACCTATAAATAACTAAATATTTATACTGCAATATTACAAATTACCTACCTGGCGCGGGAAGTAAAACCACTGTCATTTATGTATAGTATGTACTATATATATATATATATATATATATATATATATATATATATATATATATGTTATAATTAAATGTTTAACATTGAGCAATGCAAGCTTAATATGGTATGATAAGAAAAATAAATGCCTGGACGGGATTCGAACCCGGATCTCTGAGTCTGTACCTCAGCGTGATATCCATTACACTACCAGGCGAATCCAATTCAAACACTTATTTTTCTTATATATGTGTCACTGCTATAAGGTAAAAATATTCTCTTTACTTGTTATAGTCAGCTACTAGATGGCGGTGAAGACCGAGTTCTCGCGACATCTATTAATAATGGAGAATATAATACATATATAAGAAAAATAAGTGTTTGAATTGGATTCGCCTGGTGGTGTAATGGATATCACGCTGAGATACAGACTCAGAGATCCGGGTTCGAATCCCGTCCGGGCATTTATTTTTCTTATCATACCATATATATATATATATATATATATATATCCAAAAGGTAGTGTTAATATACATTATATGAAACAAATCACTTAATTTTAAATAAGCCGATCTTTATTTGAAACAATATAAAACAATAAATTCGTAGTTGCCGCCATTTTATGACTGATTGGTATCACGGCCTTCTGTAGTTACAAGTAAATTATTTTTGACATTTGCCGTATAAACATTGGCCACATTGTTAACGTTAGTCAGTTTTTTATGATGGACGCAAAATATTTCCAGTAAAGATGTTATTTTATTATTTATTATTTTGAAAACATCATCGTGCAAAAAATAATGTACAACTCACGGTTGTGAAGTGTTTTACAGAATATCGAAAATTAAAAACCTGTCTGAAGAAGGTACAGTGAACCGAAACAGCTGTCACTGAATTATATAATAAATATGAAAATCAAATAAAACTACGTTTTATTTTTATTTAATTATATCCTCACTTCTGTAAAAACCACTTCACAACCTCGCATCGAAATATACTGTTACAGGAAACTCTGGAATATTGTATGCCATTGCAAATTATCAAATTAGTTTGGTGGGTTGTGAACCGCGCTTGTGTAGGTAGACAGTGATATGATTTTGGTGGCAACTAACCTTGAACATCTTGTTGCTTTGTTACGTCCGTCCTGATGAACACGGCCGAGGCTGCACCAAACAGTTGTTGCAGTTGTTTAACTTCTGTTTCACCCTTCGTTACATTTACATCACAGATCGAGACCCCCTGCAAACCGAAATGTACATATTTAACATTTCTAAGCTATTGAGGTTGTTCTTATGAAAAAAATATTTCATTTTTTTTTACAAATTTTCGCCGTTCCTATCTAGTATGACACCGAAAATGACAATGACCAATATATATTTATTAAAAAAATTTGCTTACCTGTTATGGTGGCCACTAGATGTCAGTTGGAACGACTTCCCGCTACCTCTTGTGTGAATTAAGAATAATACATATATAAGAAAAATGTATGTTTGTGTTGGAATACTTGAGTAGCTCAGATGGTTAGAGCACTAAACGTACAGAGTTTTGAGTCTCGGGTTCAAATCCCGACTCAAGCATTCATTTTTATTTTCATATAATATATCTACATATCGAGGGTTCAAGTCCCGTCGGTGTCAGGATTTTTAAACTGACCTAAACCCTCTGGCGGCACTATGGCCCTGGAGTCGACTCAGCCTCTAACGGAAATGAGTACCAGACGCTTGTTCTGGGGGTAAAAGCGGCCGTCACGCAGGGTTGACAATCCGGCTGACAAAAAGTGCCGATTGTCTAGAAAAAGTGGGAGCCTTAACCTCCTACTACCCCAAGGGCCTCCGGGCCTGTTGTGGGATCACTTTACTTTATATATATATATATATATATATATGTGTGTGACATGAAAATAAAAATGAATGCCTGAGTTGGAATTTGAACCGGAGTTTCTACACTTTGTACTTAGGAATCCTAACGCAAACATTTATTTTTCTTATATATTTCTCCTGGCGCGACAGGTCTTGAAGGCCCTTAGCCTACCATCCGGCTGCTGGCCTCACATCCACACGTGTTAATCACAGATCATGGAGCCAGTGTAGGGGTGACATGTGGTCAGCATGTCGGGTCCACCAGCCGATATAGCTGGTTATTTTTTCAACTTGGATCCGCTACTTATTGTAGCTACCCAAATGCCTCACGATGCTGGGTGGGCACCGGTTCCATATTGGCCGAAATTCCATAAGAAAATTTGTTCCCCCATGGAGACTCGAACCAGCGCAAATCCCATAGCTCTGCGCCAAGGCTTCCTACCTTAACCACTCGTATTGTCAATTTACACGGGATATCGTTCCAACTGCCATCTAGTGGCCACTGTAACAAGTAAGCATATTTAACACAATATTTACTTTATAGCAGTAACGCTTGCATATTTAGATGTTATAACTATATTTTTGACATTTGGCAATGAAGGCAAATATGTAATGAAAAGAAAAATAAATGCCTGAATCGGAAGATACACACACACACACACACACACACACACATATATATAATATATATAATATATCCTTGGCTCACAGTCGCTAAAAGGCCCTTGGCCTATTAGCTGGCTGCCGGCCTCAGATCCACATGTGTTATTCACAGAGGTAGAGGATCATTCTTCCAGTATAGTGTGACATGTGGTCAGCATGTCGGGTCCCCCAGCCGTTATAGCTGGTTTTCGCAACCTGCAGCTGCTACTTATTGTAGCTACCCAAATTCCTCACGATGCTGGATGGTTATTTAGAATACTATCATCAGTTACACTCCAACATAAATATATACCCTGTATTTTTATGATTATGGTCTAATGCAATTTAAAACTAATATGTCGAAAATAATATAAATTGATGTGTTATTTATGGTCAAATTTTGAGCACTTGGTGAATACTACTCGTAGTATCAACAATTCTTGAGAGCAATAGTGAGCCAAGCATTGTTTTGTTATTTTCGCTGTAAAAAAGTTTATATAATTGTTCATCTGCAATTAAATACATTTATTTAACTTAATATCAGTTTTCTCAAAAGAGTAAGATATGGACTTGGTCCAGTTTTGCTCTGAACTCTGATATACATTACAGGGATGAGTGACATCAAACATATCAAGACATTTATATATTGTTACGTGTCGCGCACCGACGTTTGAATTGCACAGGCTGGGCGGGAAGAGGACCCGCACAAGGCGCCCGAAGTGTCTGGAGAGTGTTGCCAGACGTTTGCATCACCATCTCCTTTCAGGAAAGATCGGTGGCCAGAGGCTTCTAGGTTTCGAAATATCTCAAAGCTATGTCTAGAAGTTTCCTCGCGGTTGTAAAAGGGCGCCGCCAGTCAGTCAGTGTTTCCCGCATTGAACAGTGTTAAGTGAACGAGAAATTGTGGCGAACTTATTCAGTAGTGACTATAAAACAGTTGTGACTGTGATAACAATTAAAAGAGGGTTAATTGCGAGTTGTAATTGTGAACAAAAGTTTACTGATAATTGTGGAAACAAACTGTTAATTGGAATTTTAAACAAATTCAGTGTGTTTATTTAGGCCGTAATATCGTAAAGGAAAATACTGCCACCTAGTGACAATATCTAGGATCAATTTTAGAACAAGAAGGTTCATCACAATTAGAAATAGAAAAAAAAAACAGATGAACGAAGGGCAATGGCAGGTGAACTCTGCATTATGGATTAAAACATCCTTTACAGAACAAATAAATTAGTTTATAAATCATTGTACAAGTAAAGAATGGAGACACGCCGTAGCGTAGTGGTTAAGGTGGATTGTTCTGATGGCACCATGACACTGGGGTCGACTCAATCTCTAACGGAAATGAGTACCAGACACTTGTTCTGGGGTAAAGGCGGCCGTACGACTTATCTCACCTTATAGCGATAGTGACGGGCGATGTGTACACATCTTAGAGCCTAAATCAAATTAATAATCTATATTCACGCTGGGCTGACAACCCGGCTGACATCAAGTGTCGATTGTCTAGAAAAAGTGGGAGCCTTAACCTCCTACTGCCCCAAGGGTCTCCCGAGGCCTGTAGTGGGATCACTTTACCTTTATAATTAGAGAGTTTTACATGGATCATGGAGAAGTAAAAAGTTACAAACTAAGAAGTTAAAATGGATAACTGATGAAGATCATCGCGGAAGTCCAGATTAGAAGAATTATTGATACTTTGAACCCAAATACACATTAAACAAGGATTTTAGATTTTTGGACTTGGTCCACTTTTGCTCTGAACCTCTCACATATATTCTACATGTATTATTTCTATAATTGAACTGCATCCGAATACTTGGTCATTCGATGCGAGGTTGGGAAGTGGTTTTTACAGAAGTCAGGAAATGTTTAATTTCCGAGATTCTGTAAAACACTTCACAAACGTGCGTTGTACATTATTTTTTGCACGATGGTGTTTTCAAAATGATAAATAATAGTAAAATAATAACATCTTTGTTGGAAATATTTGCGTTCATTATAAACAACTGACTAACGTTAACAGTGTGGGCAATGTTATTAGTCGTAACGACAGCAGGCTGTGACACCAGCCAGTCATAAAATGGCGGGAAGTAAGTGTTTATTGTTTTATATTGTTTAAAATAAAGTTCAGTTCATTTAAAATGCAGTGATTTGTTTCGTATAATGTATATTAACACTACCTTTTGGATATATTTTTGTATATACATTGTACGTAGTGTACATAGAGGGCAGTGTTTTTACTTCCCACACGTGGTTTGTAATATGTAATATTACAGTATAGTTATTTAGGTTGGCAACCCCGAAATGTAGGAAGTTGAACTTTCAATCATGGTCGCCATTGCAGTAAGTACGACAAAACGCGCTATCGCGCAAAAAAACATTTTTTTAAAAATGTTCTAACATTTCGTGTGGTATGGGATTGCACTTGCAGGTAGTAGACTATAGACTGTGACATGGAATGATGTGACGTATTAAGACAAATATTCTGATGTGATCGTGTGTTTGAAATGAGTTGCTAAACGAAATCGACATCCGCCATTACATGTGCTAACACCACATATTAGAAAGATACACAAATGTGCACAAACATGGTCCAAAGTGAGAAAAACTACAAACAAATAGCCTTGGTTCTAAATTAATTTGCAAACACAAGATCACAACCTACGTCCTCTAGTGGTTAATGTGCTCTGCTCTGGTTCCGAGGTTCGCTGGTTCAAACCGGCTTCCTATTTAACATTTAAACATTCTGCTCAGATCTCTGAGCTTTTTATTGTTAACGGCGTCGCCCATTGTTGAGCCGCACTCTCTCCTTTGTTAGGAGTTACTGAACCAAGTTTAGTTTTTAGTTATCTTATTTGCACATAGATGTCGTGAATGGTATGTAGTCAACACACCGACTCATTGAGACATCTAACAGGCAACTAAGGTATTACTAGGATGTTAAGATCCGTACATTTTGCTTAGAGGCCTTTTTACTCAGGCTTAAGGATGTCTTACGAGCCTGAAAATCTTTGTCTCGCGACCCACGGCTTGAAGCCTCCCGGTGGACTTGCTCCTTGCATTTTTCTATCCTAAAAAAACACTGAATAACAAAACACTCTTTTTCTTAAAATAAAAATAAATACAGCCAATGTAGTCCTTCAATTATTAAATTTCTTAATAATTTATATGCACTAGCTAACACCCGGCGTGCGTTGCTGCGCCTAAACAAATGAAATATTAAAGGTTAATTAAATTGTATGGTATACGTCGAGACGAACCAAACATGGCGGTTGCTTGTCAGTTTTTAATTTCGGATTTCATGTAAACCTCTACTTTCAATTGTCGGATTTCACTCATTTTTTGATAATGCCTTCTTCGGTTTATTTTAATGGGATATACTGAGTTTTGTTGTGAAACATCGAAAATTGTGATCGCTAGAGCAATTTTTGAAGTTTCACTTCAGGTGAACTCCTACACTTAATGATTTTAGACGGTCCAATTGTTAATCTAAACCATTGAGAGACCCAATCAAACACACAAAAAATTTCATAAGTAATGCCACGAGTGGTTTCCAAATTATCGATAAATTCATGACTCACGAAGTGAGGAGTGAATTTATCTAGAGAATTTGGAAATCAAGAGTGGCATTTGTTAGGACTATTTAACGAATAAAATTAAGCTGTTTACTCAGAAATCATTATTTAACTATAGTTATTTTAAAATATTTATATATTTAATGTAAACGGCGAGGTTTGAAAACAAATGAGAAGCGATAGGTACGCTTCATCTGCTTCTTTTGTTTTTCACTGCAACCAAATCATGCTATTTATTGCCAAAGAAACGCAATATTGTAAGAATGCTCTCTAGTGGAGAAAAAATGAAACACATCAAACTGTATATTAATTCATTTCTGATGTCGTATGATGTAAATATGACAATTATATTTTTCTGGATTGTTACCTGGGAAAAAATACATTTAAGAAAGTGCAAACAATGGTTTCTTTTTTTTGGTGGTATAATACATTGCTACAAATGTTTTTATATTAACTCCTGCAAGCGCTATGTGTTGACATCTATGCACTATATATACAATCTGGTGGCCGTATTTCTCAGAGGCTCAGTCACTGCAAAATAATGGTGAGACCTGTTAAGAATATTAAAAAGGAGGAGCCGTCTTTAATATGGTAATTATAACACTGATAAATATTTCGTGAAACACAACTCTGATTGGTTGTAAAACAGAAATCATTGAAACGTGATTGGCCATTGACTCTCACTTGGGGCATGAGTTAAATAATCATCAAAATCGGTCCAGTCGTTTACGCAGTTTTTGATTTTGGATTTCAAGTAAACGTCCACTTCTAATTGTTGGATTTAGCTCATTTTTGGATAATACTTACCTCGGTTTATTTTAATAAGATATACCGTGTTTCGTTGTGAAACATAGAAAATTGTGACCTCTAAAGCGATTTTTAAATATTCACTTCAGGTGAACTCCTACACCTAATGGTTATAGAGGGCCCAATTGTGAACCTAAACAATCGAGGTACCCAATCAGACACACGCACACAAAATCATCAAAATGGGTTCAGTCGTTTAGGAGGAATAGAGTGACAAACACACGTACACAAGAATTATCTTCTTCCTCACTTCACGGGCTAGGCAAATTGCCTTATCCGCCTCACAGTTGTTCTGTCCATCTTTTCACTGGCCTTCCTACGTTCCTTGACCCTCTTGGCTTATAGTTAAATGCTGCTTTTGGTATAATCTTGTTACGTTCATTCTTTCTGCATGTATAAAGCATTTTTCTCCATATCAGAAGAATTATATAGGCCTATATTCGTATACAAACATTTGTAGTGAGTACTAAAAAAATTAATGAGAAACACCTCGTAGCCGAAATTCCCTAAAATTACTTGAAAATGAAGCGATGAGGTAATATGGGTAAGATCTGTTGACATGTAATGTTTCATCATCATCATCCAGGGATTAAGCCTGTTGGCTCGTTCCGGTTTCATGAAAGCTAGAATTGTTAAAATTGTTCAGACCATCTTCTGTGTGGGCGACCAACATTTCTCCTTCCGTGCGGTTTATAATTTAGCAATAATTTTGGAAATCTTCCTTCTGGCATTCTATCAATATGTTCTTTCCACTCGTTCCTATATTTAATTATTCCGTCTGTAAGTTTGAAAATATTTAGTTCCTTTCTTATATCTTCATTTCTTTTCTTATCCACCAGAGTATATCCTGCTATATTTCTTAAAAACCGCATCTCAGCTGCTTCCAATCTTTGTTCTTGTATTTTAGTGATCGTCCAACATTCTGATCCATACATCAGTACAGGAACAGCCATTACTTTATAAAATTTAATTATTGTTTCTTTTCTTGTGTTTTTAAGGGATCTTTTTATAGTATCACATATTACATTAAATTTATTTATTTTGTCATTAATATCTTCAATTTTAACGTATGATAAATTGAAACCTAGATATTTAAAACTGTTCACTTGCTCTAAAATTTTATTATCAATTACTATTTTTGCTCTTAAGGTATCACGTCCTTTAAATGCTAAAATTTTAGTTTTATTCTTTGGAATTTTTAAATTGTAAATGGCACTTAGTGTTTCCAAATTAAAAATAGCTCTTTGTAGATCATCTTCTGAACTGGAAATCATTACTTGATCATCAGCAAATAATATTGTATCCAACAGTTTATTATTTATTTTAAAATGTTTATTTAAATTAATGTTTCAATTACACGTATTTTTTCCTTTGATCAAATAATAGATTAACATGTCTGATTATTGATTCCCAGAACATTAAGTTTACAATAGCGACATTTACCACCCTGTACAGCGAGTACAAAATGTGATTTTAATTAATATGACGTGTTTACCTTTGCTCCTTGCTGAAGCAGTTGTTTAGCGACTTCCAGTCCTATCCCACAGGCGCCACCTGTCACGAGCACCACCCTTCCTCTGATAGGCTCCATCTCTCCTGTTAACATCAATTCCACATCAAACTAAATTACATTCCTTTAACTTGATTTAACCTCTCGCCTTATATGTACACATGGGCTAGTGGTCAGCGTTCATGAGGTCCCCGGTTCGATTCCCCCTCAGGGCATAGCGTTTTTTTCTTAACCCATTAGCTTCAGGTTTAACCCTTAAATTCGTAATATATCTTTTTGAATATATCAGTTGGTTCAATTAATTTACTATTTTAAATAAATCAGAAGAAAACGAACAAAAATAAACCACTTAAATGTGTGTTTAATTATACAATATACATCATAATAAAAACAGTTACACAAGATTCTGTTTTCACTGCAGTCCGCCACATTCAAATAACTAACAGAAGAAATTTGTGTTTTGTCGAATGTGAGGCCTGGAGCATCCTCGCAAAACAGCATAAACGAAGAATACAAATTATACAGAATAAGTGTTTGAAAATAATTTTTCAAGCACCGCGTTTCACAAGGATGACAGACCTACACAACGTAGCGCAACTTCCCCATATTGATGCCATGATAACTGAAAATGTAAGCAAGATGCACAAATTTACATCTTTGCATACAAATTTTATGGTACGCAGTATTGGACGCTTGCCCCAGTGGCGTGCTGTACATAGAAACATATTCATCCGATTTACTCCTCATTAAATCCAGCCAGAGATTTGGCGATGTGCTCTCACCTGGAGTAGCGTGGCTCATTCCACAATGCTGGATTTCCGACTCTCGGCTTGAAAGCAATGTGGTTTCTGATGTCCTGCTTCAGGTCATCAAATCCCTATCTCTGTCCAAATTTCATCACCATTTGCACACAATCGCTAGCGCCGCCAAATAGGCTCGGGTTAAGTGAACTACAACCCCGTAATGATAGCCACTATTAACTTAGCTGCCAAAGAGCCCTAGTGGGTTCTAACGTACGCAGCACACTGGGTGAAGCTAGACTTCGCCTTATCCAGTCCAGTCCAGTGTTTTGTCGATTTAAGGGTTAAATGCTCAATGCATTTCTCAAGAAACCGGATTTAAGTTACCGTAAATGATATTGTCTATTTTTAGACATTCAAAACAAACAAAAGATCACGGTACGTGAGATCACAATAAGGGTGAAGGCAAAAAACACATTCCTCTACTATTCAGAAATGTTAACAAAATATTACCCCTGTCAAGGGATGTACAAAATATTTCAAAATATATAAGAGCAGAGTTAAGCGAGTTTACCTCGTCTTTTGAGGCGAATAAGTTAAAGAGAATTATTCCTGTGGTTGTCCAGGGTCTGGAATTTAGGTTAAAAACTCTCCTGGCGCTTCATTATCATTTATCACACATCATATCATCATGGTAACGTAACTCCACCTTCCAGGTGCACCAACTTATCAAATTTATTACAATTCCGCCAATGTCAGGGGAGAAAACCAGAAATGTCATAAAAGACAACCTGGTGGCATTAGACAAAAAAAAGTTTTTAGTGCCACCTGAGCCTTACAGTGTCACGACCTGTCGGGAGAGGGATTTTAACTATGTATCACACACATACTTTTTTGACCTCACAAGGTCATGGAGGGTCTCCTTGAATGAGTGATCAGCCTAATGTCAGGGCCACTACCAAGACAACACAACATTAAGACGAAACACACCCTTCACATTGAATATGGTGAATGTGATAATGATGGTGGCCAGATGATGTTCAGGGGCATTTTGGGCCTTAAAGTTTCCTGACATTTCTGTTACAAGCGAAGAAAACCCAACCGGGACCATACATTCGTCTTGCTGAGAAATTATATAATTTTATCAAAATAGCCATAAAATATAACATGAAAACAATACCAGAGAAAGCAAAAGTAATGACTTTTCATAAGTAATGCCACGAGTGATTTCCAAATTATCGATAAATTCACGACTCACGAAGTGAGGAGTGAATTTATCTAGAGAATTTGGAAATCAAGAGTGGCATTTGTTAGGACTATTTAACGAATAAAATTAAGCTGTTTACTCACAAATCATTATTTAACTATAGTTATTTTAAAATATTTATATATTTAATGTAAACGGCGATGTTTGAAAACAAATGAGAAACGATAGGTACGCTTCTACTGCTTCTTTTGTTTATCACTGCAACCAGATCATACTATTTATTGCCAAAGGAACGCAATATTGTAAGAATGCTCTCTAGTGGAGAAAAAATGAAACACATCAATCTGTATATTAATTCATTTTTGATGTCGTATGATGTAAATATGACAATTATATTTTTCTCGATTATTACCTGGGAAAAAATACATTTAAGAAAGTGCAAACAGTGGTTTCTTTTTTTGGTGGTATAATCAATTGCTACAAATGTTTTTATATTAACTCCCGCATGCGGCATGTGTTGACATTCATGCACTATATATACAATCTGGTAGCCGTATTTGTTATAGGCTCAGTCACTGCAAAATAACGGTCAGACCTGTTCAGAATATTAAAAAGGAGGAGCTTTGTTTAATATATGATAATCCTAACACTGATAAATATTTCGTGAAACACGACTCTGATTGGTTGTAAAACAGAAATCATTGAAACGTGATTGGTCATTGACTCCCATTTGGGGCATGAGTTAAATAGTCAAGGAAAATACCCTGTACATAGCAAAATTTGTATAGAATCAAAAATACTGGAAAGAGTAAATGCATTTAATGTATAACATATATATATATATATATATATATATATATATATATATATATATATATCCATAATTGAGCCTATTTTTAATGTATACACCTCATTGTTCGAAGTAATTATTCTTCCTAGGTATATGATTTCAGACACTTCTTCAAAATATCCCTCTATTATATAAAGTTTCCTCAGATTTGTGTTACGAGCGAAGAAACCCCCCAAAAATATATTATAACTAACAAACAAACAAACTAAGTAACTCACTGGTACTATCGAACCCCATAGGTTGAGGGCCAAACGGTCATACGCTCTCCATACATCCCTATCCTGAGCTATTATTTTTCCATCATCCCCTGTATAATCTACTTCCCTTAAATCATGGTTAATGTTATCGTCCCACCCCATTCTTGGTCTACCAACTGGGCGTTTTCCCTCTGATTTTCCTACAGGAAGCTTCCCTTCCATTCTTTAATTCCCCATTCGTGCCACATGTCCTGCCCAACGCAGTCTACAAGATTTAATTGCTTTTATTATATCTGGCTTCCTATAAAGATCATTTAGTTCACTGTTATGTAGTCTTCTCCATTCACCTGTCTGTTCATCTCTCTTTGGTCAACATTTTTTCCTAAGAATTTTATTCTCAAATACTCGTAATGTTCGCTGCTGTGGTCTCGAGGTAGCGTGCTGCCATTTTACACAGCGGGACCGGGTTCGACTCCCTGTCGAGACAGGCTCTTGGATGAGGTTTTTCGGGATTTTTTCCTCACGTGTAAGTGAAATGTCAGGAAGCTTAGGGCCCAACGGTCCACGAAAATCATCCATCCATCATCAACATCCTTATCATTATCATCATCAGCCTTCACCGGCATGGAAAGCAACGGCAAGCTACCACACCTATAATTCCCTAGTAAAACTGCAAAGCATAGCATCAAAATGCTATGATTGCACTGAAAGACCTGCCTTCGGGCAGAATTACTATGGATGGATATATATAATATTTTCTCCTTCCTTAAAGTAAGAGTCCATGTTTCACATCCATATAATATAACTGATAGAGTAGCAGTTTTATATATTTTCACTTGAACGTTTTTTTAGAGAAGTTGGGACGACAAGAGTCTCTGTAATGTCCATATAAATATCGAGTCGATATAATATTGAAAAAAAAAAAAAAAAAACGTTCACCCAAGAAAATTACCCTGACTCTGGATGGAACCCGAGCCCACTACATAAGATGCACCGACGTTTCCTCGAGACCACATGGTGATCAATTAAACAAAACAAAAATAGAGATATACGTTACCAGTGTTGTAGCGCTGAACTGATCGCTGGTCAGTCTTTGAGGCACATATCAAGGTCTCAACGCGTTATGCAACCGCTGATCTGGTATTTGAAGAAACAAAGGTCACCCGCTAATGATCCGTGCTTATATTTCCGCAGCTAATGAGGCATAGACCTGTTTTATCTGCAAGTCATCATTACTTGCTTTTACCCAACCCTTACAAACTATTGAAGCTGTTTTCTTGAAAATATTTTTGAAACATTCTTTAAGATCTGCACCGATCCCATCTAGTAGTGTCATATAAGCAATGTCACGAGTGATTTCCAAATTATCGATAAAATTCACGAAGTGAGGAGTGAATTTATCTAGAGAATTTGGAAATCAAGAGTGGCATTTGTTAGGACTATTTAAGGAATAAAATTAAACTGTTTACTCACAAAACATTATTTAAATATATTTATTTTAAAATATTTATTGTTAACAGCGATGTTTGAAAACAAATGAACGTTATGTTTCACTTGTTCATCACTGCAACCAGATCATATTATTTATTGCCAAAGGATCGCAATATTGTAAGAATGCACCCTAGTGGAGAAAAAATTAAACAGATCAAACTGTATATTAAATAATTTCTGATGTCCTATGATGTAAATATGTCAATTATATTTTTCTGCAACGTTATTTCCTGGGAAATACTATTTTTAAGAAAGTGCATACAGTGTTTTTTGTGGTATAATAAATTACTACAAATGTTTTTATATTATATCCCGCAAGAACTATTTGGTTACATACTTACTCACTGGCACTATCGAACCCGAAGGTTCATGGCCGCGCGGACATAAGCTCTCCATACATCCCTATCCTGAGCCAATCCTTTCCAATCATTCCCTGTATAATCTGCTTCCCTCAAATCATAGTTAATGTTCTCCCACCTCATTCTTGGCCTACCAACTGGTTACATTCGTGCACTATATATACATTCAGGTAGCCACATGCATTCTAGAATTCTTACATCTTAATATATAAATTGTTATATTCAACAAATTTCTTAGAGAGTCAGTCACTGCAAAATAATGCTCTGACCTATTCAGAATGTTAAAAAGGAGGAGCTTGATTTTAAAGTGATAAAATTAAATTGATAAAATCGAGGCGAAAAACGACTGTGATTGGTTTTAAATGAAAATTCATTGAAATGTGATTGACCATTGACTCCCATTAGGGTATGGGATACGGACTTTTCTAGTCGAGACTAACCTAGTGAGTGGCGCCGAAAAAGCGTGTGAGGTCATTTTGCGTTTAGCAAAAAATCGATACGTTTCCGGACACGGGTTCCTATGCTATACTTAATTGACTTGGTCCCTAGTACAAGACTTCGAACTCTGTAAGTGAAATTTAGACTCACCCTGTATAGCCATATGAGAGAGCCAAACAAACAGTAATATAAACATATTTTTGTTAGTTATCCAGGACAATATAGTTGGCGCTAAATGAACTGGGGCACAGCTGGAACATGTCTTATTCTGCGGTCATCAATATTGCTGGACTCAATCTGGCTGTGGAAAACAGCACAATTCACCGCGGGGGCTATGGACCTGCTGGCTTTGGAACCCTCCATCCTCGCTAATTGTTACCACTCGTCCCTAGGGTCATTGGCTGTGATTCGCATTCGTCAAATTTACGTATGGAAACCCTTTCTATATTTCCTGTTTTATGTAGACCTATAGTCCAGTTGTGGTAACTGTAGCTATCTTGGTGAATCCTATGGCGTGTGGCAGGAGGGAACATTGCCGAGTGGGGGAGGGAAGTAGTAGCCATGCAAAAAAACATTTCAATAATAATAATACTTACTTACTTACTTACTTACTGGCACTATCGAACCCGTAGGTTCATGGCCGCGCGGACATAAGCTTTCCATACATCCCTATCCTGAGATAATGCTTTCCAATCATTCCCTGTATAATCTACTTCCCTGAAATCATAGTTAATGTTGTTCTCCCACCTCATTCTTGGTCTACCAACTGGGCGTTTTCCCTCTGGCTTTCCTACAAGAAGCTTCCATGCACGTCTTTCATTCCCCATTTTCAATAAATAATAATAATAATAATAATAATAATAATAATAATCATCTATCTATCTATCTGTCTATCTATCTTCGGGTTTTTACAGCTGCTGCCGTCTTCCCGTACCAAACCTCCAAAGCCTACGGTCTTGGGCATCTTCAATGCTTAGCCCTCTTGCATGTATTAATGTCTTCATGTTTTCCTTCCATGTTAACCTTGGTCTCCCTCTTTTCTTCTTTCTGTTCGGATGCCAATAATAATAATAATATTCTTCTTCTTGTAAGCCCATGTTTCACTTAACAGAGATTTAGGCCCTCTCCCCCCTACAGGGAAGAATTTGAACCATACTGATTTAGTTACACTTGTTTTCGTATAGATGTCATTATAAAAACAACACTATTCTACAATGAACACTCCAAACATTAGTATTCACTAACACAGAACTAGCGGGAAGTTTATTAACCAAATTATTTAGTTATGCTTATTTTCCTGCAGATGTCAGAGAGTGGTTAGCACATGTGGAATGTAATATAATATATTTATTTAGCCTGGTGGAGTTAAGACCGTGTGGCCTTCTCTTCCACTCACCAAGACAAAGATATGTTACATATAAATACAAAAAATTGCAATAATAGTCAAACTAAACAATTAATTATCTGTCAAATTGAATAATAATGAAAATAATGTCTAATAATACAATGAAATTAAATACAATTAAAATTAAACTAATGGAAGAATGTACACTCAAAGGAATAACAGCTCGAATCTACTATACATAAAAAGAAATGAAAAAAATACAAAGAAAGTAATAAACTATAATGAATTAACCTATCGCGTATTATACAAGGCATTAAGTAAATATATTGACAAATCTAAAACTATTTTTTATTAAATAATAAAAAAAAAAACAAATTATTAATTTTTAAAAAGTAATATTAGTGGCTTGTTTCTGTTAATAATTTTGTTTTCAATTTGTTTATGAAAGATGGTAAAGTTTGACAGTCTCTGACATAGGGTGGAAGGGAATTCCATGTTTTAGCAAGAGAAATTGTAAAAGACTTTGAATAATAGGTAGTGTGATGAGGAGGGATATAAAGGGCACTGTGTTCAAGGGATCAGGTGTGCATCAGAGAGTTTAGTGAAGCGGTGTGATAAATAATAAGGTAATGATGTGTGTAATATGTTATAGAGAAGGCATAGGGAATGGATGGTTCTACAATCTTGTAGACGAAGCCATGACAATTGTTCCAGGGATGGTAACGTGATCAAATCTACGTATACCAAAAATAAAACGTATGCAAGAATTATGAACACGTTGAAGTCTTTGGGTAAGAACAGTATTTAGGTCAGTAAAAAGAGTATCACAATAATCAAAATGGGGCATTGCAAGTGTTTCTACTAACATTTTCCTTAGAGCAAACGGTAAACAATTTCTTACACGATTTAATGAGTGTATTATTGAGAAGATAGTTTTACAAATGTTGTTTTTGCGCGATAGTGGGTTTTGTAGTACTTACAGCAACGGCGAGCATGATTGAAAGTCCAACTTCCTACATTTCGGGGTTACCAACCTAAATAACTATACTGTAATATTACATATTACAAACCACGTGTGGGAAGCAAAACCACTGCCCTCTATGTATACTACATACAATGTATATGCAAAAAAATGTCCAAAAGGTTGTGTTAATATACATTACACGAAACAAATCACTACATTTTAAATGAACTGAACTTTATTTGAAACAATATAAAACAATTAATACGTACTTGCCGCCATTTTATCACTAATATTGGTCTCACGGCCTGCTGTAGTTTCAACTAATAAACATTGCCCTCACTGTTTACGTTAGTCTGTTGTTTATCATGATCATCATAGTACATTCACGAATTTAGGTCATTTGTTGACCTGTTTCGGTCTCAAGAGAAACACCATCCAGAACTCTTTCGAGTGGACGTCCTGGTCTTCTTCTTCCTGCAGGTTGATATCTTAACATTTGTTTGGGTATTCTGTGATCTTCCATTCGATGAACATGTTGCATCCATCTTGACTTATAATCAGAAATTTTGTTTTCTAAAGGTTCCATGTGTAATTCTTCTAAGATGTCTTCATTTTTTTTGTGATCTAGTAGTGTGTATCCTGCAGTCCTCCGAAGGTATCTCATTTCAGCAGATCTAAGTCTCTGTATATCCTTCTGTTTCAACGTCCATACTTCGCTACCATACAAAAGAGTTAGAAGAGCCAGTGTTTTTACACTTTTAGTCTTGAATGTTTTTGGACTAACTGTGGCTTGAAGATAGAATTTATTAACCCTAAAATTCTTAAAAAAAATAGATTTTTTTGCATTTACATCATGTTCTTCGTCATATGAGATATTGCATCCTAGATATGTAAAATTATCACACCTGAGCTCCAAAAGGTTTTATTGTCCAGTAATTAATTTTACTTGTGACAGGATATACACCTTGAAATGCCATAATTTTTGTTTTCTCTGTAGATATCTTCAATACATATGTATTCTGGAATTTTGTTGTTTATAATGAACGCAAGGTCGACCGCTTGTACTGTGGGCTCGGAGGTAGCGTGCTGCCTGTTATGATCACGCAGCGGACCGAGGTTCCGGACTCCCGGTCGGGGCCAGGGCAGTTTTTTTGGGTGAGTTGGTTTTTATCGGGGTTTTTCCTCGCCTGTAAGACAAATGTCAGGAAAACATTAAGGCCCAAACGGTCCCCGAAATCATATGGCCATCATCATCATCCCTCGCCGGTGTGGAAAGCAACGGGAAGCTACCACACCTACAATTCCCTAGTAAAGCTGCAAGCATAACATGAAAATGCTATGATTGCAGTGAAGGACCTGCCTTCGGGCAGAATTACTATGGATGCATAATGAACGCAAATATTTCCAACAAATATGTTATTATTTTACTATTATTTATTATTTTGAAAACATCATCGCGCAAAAAATAATGTACAACGCACGTTTGTAAAGTGTTTTACAGAATCTCGGAAATTAAAAAAAACCTTGCTATCGCTCGGTTTTTAAACATTTTCCTGATTCTGTAAAAACCACTTCCCAATCTCGCATCATAATACTTACTTACTTACTCACTGACACTATCGAACTCGTAGGGTCATGGCCGCGCGGACATAAGCTCTCCGTACATCCCTATCCTGAGCTAATGCTTTCCAATCATTCCCTGTATAATCTACTTCCCTCAAATCATAGTTAATGTTATTCTCCCATCTCATTCTTGGTCTACCAACTGGGCGTATTCCCTCTGGCTTTCCTACAAGAAGCTTCCATGCAAGTCTTTCATTCCCCATACGCGCAACATGTCCTGCCCATCGCAGTCTACGAGACTTAACTGTTCTTATTATATCTGGCTCAATATAGAAACTCATATCGCCTTGGTTGACTTCATAAAGGCTTTTGACAAAGTAGACAGAAATATATTACTACAAATTTTAGGTGATGATAACGTTCCACAACAATATATTACTAATATCTTCAACATCTATAAAGATAATGAAATCTCTGTTAAACAAGATGGCAAATTATCTTCTTGGGAAAAGATCAACACTGGAGTAAGACAGGGATGTGGACTTTCACCGGTGCTTTTCATTATATACATGAATAAGTTAATAAATGAATGGAGGAAAACACAACGAGGATATATACCCATCAATAGGAACCTCAAACTCGATGCTATTCTTTTTTCAGACGATTTAGCTCTTCTGGCACTTTCCGAAAATGATTTGCAACGATCAATTTATAATTTACAAAAAATAGCTGCCAAATTTAATATCGAGATATCAATTAACAAAACTAAAATTATGGCATTTCATGGGAAGGACCCCATACAAAGTAAAATCTGTCTCCAGAATAAAATTTAGAGAGATCTAATCAATTTAAATATCTTGGATATTATCTCTCTATCTGGGATGAAAAGGATATCCCTGAAAAAGTTACTAGTTATAATAAAAGTTTATGAATTATTAATCAAGTTATGAAACCATCCCTTGTACAAAAAAACACCAGATTACGTTTATATAACACTTTGGCTAGACCAGTGTTGACCTATGGTAGTGAAGCATGGACACTAAAAAACAACATGAAAGCAGAATAACGGCTTGTGAAATGAGATTCATGCGCAGAACAGCGGATTACACCAGATGGGATCGGAAAAGGAACACCGATATCTTAAAAGAATTGAAGACTACACCAATTTTGGAATATATTAAACAGTACCAACTAAATTGGAAACACCATCTTGAAAGAATGAGTTCAAATCGGATCCCCAAAGCTGTTTATAATTATATACCAAGAGGACGAAGATCACTGGGCCGTCCTATGAAACGCTGGAGGGAAAATTTTCTATAGGATCGTAACAGGCCTTGGCCTAATACTTGGAAGGAAGAAGAAGAAATATATCTGGCTTTCTACTCATCATAATATGCTATTATTTTATTCCAATTAAATGTTTTATCCATATATACCCTTGGTTCGATGTAAGGTGGATGCACATTTTTTGGGGTGAGAAAAATTGAAGAATGGGGCTTAGATATGTGTAACAAAGGCAGAGATTGTAATTTTATTAACGACCTCGTTGTGCTAATGAATGTTATCAGAGGGAGCCTCAGTCGATATCGGAAATTAACTGCTCCAGCTTTACTGCAAATATTATTTCTGACAGTCCATTTCCTTACGAACAATAAAAAGTTTTATCTGCAGAATTATCGAGCAGAACGATGTGCTCCAATTTACATAAATCTACCCTCCACCCCCCCCCCACCCCATCCACACAAATACTCTATAAAGTGATTTTTAAGCTAAGTCCTGGAAAACACGCTCTCTAAACGTTTAATTGCTTTTAAAATAGTTTTGTTGTTTTGTATCTAGGATCAGGTAAATGTGTTTTATTACATAGACGATTAAACATTACATTATATTTACTGTTTTTGTCATCAGAAATACTTAATGATAAACAGGGTTGAAAAAAGTAGCGGTATCAGGATAGTAACTAATTTCTATACACATTGTTTACAAAATGCATGTCTTTGTCGAGCGTCTCCACTGCCTGCCCGGAGCGGAGAGTGTGTATGTTAGACTCTCCTCAGTAATAGACCTGTTTACGTGACGTGCCAGAAAGCCGAAACAAAAATTGTGCAAAGATGAGTCCATTCCTACACAAAGCGGACTGTACTAGAAGTGTGTTCCGAGTAGCGCGTGTCAACGTGCAGTTTGTAAACAGAGCGGTCTAAGTACGATGCAACCTAGCCTATAACCAATACTTTTTTCAGCCCTGATGATAAATGAGGAAAAATATATTTATTGTTACAAGAAACAGCTAATGACTAGAGCCAGGATTTTTATGTAATAAAAGGTAAGAGCGCAACATAGTGTAATGAAAAGTTAGACTTCTGACTGTCTTTTGTTTTAGTTCCACATACAAACAGTTGAATAGTATAATGAGTAGTTAGACTTCTGACTGTCTTTTGTTTTAGTTCCACATACAAACAGTTGAATAGTATAATGAGTAGTTAGACTTCTGACTGTCTTTTGTTTTAGTTCCACATACAAACAGTTGAATAATATAATGAAAAGTTAGACTTCTGACTGTCTTTTGTTTTAGTTCCACATACAAACAGTTGAATAGTATAATGAGTAGTTAGACTTCTGACTGTCTTTTGTTTTAGTTCCACACACAAACAGTTGAATACTATATACTATCTGTATTGCAGTATTATATTTTATTACATACAAATCGTAGCGCAACTAATGACAAATGAGGAACATTTGAAGAAGTACCTAGGAACAATAATTACAATACAGGAAGTGGTCTCACTTTTTTAAAAATATTTACAAGTAAAGTGAATTAAATATAATCAAATTTCAGGGTAAAATATAATTAGTATACCATTTTATGGATATTTGTTGCATTTAGCGTAAGTTTTGTTTATGTTGGTAAATAAATAGATTGTTACTTACCACCTCCTCAAATTAAACATGACTGCATTCTAGAAATTAACCTTGTTACGCATTACAGCGACTCTTGTCATCCCAACTTGTCTAAAAAAAACGTTAAACTGAAAATATATAAAACTGTTATTCTCCCAGTTATATTATATGGATGCGAAACATGGACTCTTACTTTAATAATAATAATAATAGCTTTATTTTACCTGGCAGAGTTAAGGCCTTAAGGCCTTGTCTACCACTCAAATGAGAAAAAAATTACAAGTATTTGAGAATAAAGTTCTTAGGAAAATGTTTGGACCAAAGACAGATGAATAGACAGGCGAATGGAGAAGACAGCATAACAGTGAACTAATGGTCTTTATAGAAGCCAGATATAATAAGAAGAGTTAAGTCTCATATACTGCTATGGGCAGGACACGTGGCACGAATGGGGAATGAAAGAGGTGCATGGAAGCTTCTTGTAGGAAAACCAGAGGAAAAGCGCTCAGTTTTTAGACCAAGAATGAGGTAGGAGAATAACATTAACTATGATTTGAGGAAAGTAGATTATACAGGGAATGATTGGAAAACATTAGCTCAGGATAGGGATGTATGGGGAGCTTATGTTAGTGCGGAGATGAACCTACGGGTTCGATAGTGCCAGTGAGTTACTTATATATGAGACTGTTATTCTTCCATTTACATTACCGGTATATGGATGTGAAACATTGCCTCTTACTTCAATGTGCGAGAAAATGTTATGAGTATATTTGGGAATAAAGTTCTTAGGAAAGTTTTGGACCAAAGAGAGATGAGCAGACAGGAGAATGGAGAAGAATACATAAAAGTAATGAGCTACATGATATATATGGTATGATAAGAAAAATAAATGCCTGGACGGGATTCGAACCCGGAACTCTGAGTCTGTACCTCAGCGTGTTTCCCTTTACACCACCAGGCGAATCCAGTTCAAACACTTATTTTTCTTATATATGAATTATATTCTCCATTATTACTAGATGTCGCGAGAACTCGGTCTTATATATATATATATATATATATATATATATATATATATATATATATATATTCTCTTTAATTTGCTTACTTGTTATAGTCAGCTAGTAGATGGCAGTGAAGACCGAGTTCTCGCGACATCTAGTAATAATGGAGAATATAATTCATATATAAGAAAAACAAGTGTTTGAATTGGATTCGCCTGGTGGTGTAACGGATAGTACGCTGAAGTACACACTCAGAGTTCCGGGTTCGAATCCCGTCCAATCATTTATTTTTCTTATCATACCATATTAAGCTTGCATTGCTCAATGTTAAACATTTAATTATAACATATATATATATATATATATAGGTAAAAGTAAAAAAGTAAAGTGTTCCCACAACAGGCCCGGAGGCCCTTGGGGTAGTAGGAGGTTAAGGCTCCTACTTTTTCTAGACAATCGGCCCTTGATGTCAGCCCTGCGTGACGGCCGCCTTTACTCCCAGAACAAGAGTCTGGTACTCATTTCCGTTAGAGGCTGAGTCGACCCCAGGGCCATAGTGCCGCCAGAGGGTTTGGGTCAGTTTAAAAATCCTGACCCCAACGGGACTTGAACCCTCGACTCTCCGGCTTGTAGCTCAGTGCCTTAGTCACTGCGCCCCATATATATAGGTAACCAGATGTAATAACAGCCTCGTAGGCTGCGATGGACAGGACATGTGGCACGAATGGGGAATAAAAGCAGAGCATGGAAACTTATTGAAGGAAAATCAGAGAATGGCGTCTACTAGATAAGCCAAGAATGAGGTGAGAGAATGACATCCATGATATGAGGGAAGTATATTATACAGGGTATGATTGAATAACATTAGCAGAGAATGGGGATGTATGGAGAGCTTATATCCACCCGGCCACGAACCTAAGAATTCGATAGTACAAGTTAGTTAGTTAAGCCAATTTCCATTATTTCACTTCCTAGTTTCTGGATTTTAAGCGCCTGTTTTGCTGCCTCTTTTAGCCAAAACGAATACTACAAGTTGTGAACTATAATAATAGCTGTGATGATAAAAGTGGGTGGAAAGTTGTGGTGCACCTGCAAATAGAGAGGTCGGAAGGAATTTGTGTTTAGATGGAACGAAACGAGAAGTTGCAGCTACTAATTTACGTCAAGTGTGTAACTTGATAGTGCCAGGGTTGTACAAATTCATGCTTACATTTATCGATACAATGCATGATATTTGTTCAACACATTGTCAAAAAATAATCCACTGAAAATTACATCAAGAACATGTCATCACGGCTGTAGCTACATAATGTGTTCCAGCGTTGCCAACCTTAGAATAAATCTTTTGAAAATGGACCACTTTCCCACCGTGATACAAATCAGAACTGATTGTTTTATTAAATTTAATAATTATTTTGTTTTGAGTAAACATCAATAAACAACTTTTATAAGATCCATGATGTGTCCCGTTGAGGTATTCTTCTTCTTCTTCGCTTCCTGGTTTAGGCAAGAGTTGCCTGTTCCGTCTTCACTAATAGATCTAAGACCATCTCTTCCGAGGACGTCCGACATCTCTTCTTCCTCTTGGAAAATAATGGAAGATTTTATTTGGTAATCTACTGCTTTATACCAAATCGTTTGTCCTTAATTCTACGCTGAGGTCGTCTTTGGTTAAGTCCGTCCGAGTTTCCATTGTGAAGAATACGAGTAATATGTTTTCCTCTGATCAACGCTATGCAGAGTAGACCATTGGTGGGGCTGCCACCTCCAGCTCCTGGATGTACTAACCCCATCTGGAGGGTTGCCAGATCCGCCGTGATGAAGGACTCTGCCGTTGAGGTCTTCACCGTAACCCTG
Organism: Diploptera punctata; assembly: GCA_030220185.1. Lineage (NCBI taxonomy): Eukaryota > Metazoa > Arthropoda > Insecta > Blattodea > Blaberidae > Diploptera > Diploptera punctata. The sequence goes on from JASPKZ010003835.1 coordinate 3,466,680, forward strand.
GCTTACAGAGCACTATCAGTCGGAGCCAACTGAACCCTGGTTTTTTTACGAGGTTGTTACTCCTCCCCCTCCTCCTTTCTCATCCGGACTTGGGACCGGCCATGGTTAAAATATAAAATTATGGAATATTCACCTGAAAGGTCCGTCTCCTCAACTTAATTGGTTATTTAACCGTAGCGCTTTCGGGACTTGTCCCACCATCGGCAGGAGTTAATTAAGTTGAGGAGACGGACCTGTCAGGTGAATATTCCATAATTTTATATTTTAATTTTAAACATTAATAAAACTAAATCTAGTAGTAAGTGCTAATGAAATTTATTGCCTTTTTTTTCAAAAGAAAGGAAACACTATTGCATTTACATTGCGAACGGGCCTGCTTGGCCGCATCTGCATTATTTTACCATGAATAAATAAATACATTTTTTTTCCAAATGCCACAGGTTGTTCATTTCAACATTTCTGGTGTTCTCTCCTGACATGCTGTACTTGTAACCCACTTGTGAGGTTGGGGCGCCTGGAAGGCAGGGTTACGTTACCTCGATGATATGACAGTTGTTGATGAAGGTAATGATGAGCCAGGAGAGACCTTAAACTAAACTCAATCTAATGAGGTGAATATGATATTGATGACCAGATGATATTCAGGGACCGTTTGGACCTTAAAGTTTCCTGACATTTGTCTTACTGGTGAGAAAAAACACCGAAAACAAGCCTCGCCCAGGAAACTTGTCCCGACCGGGGATCGAACCCGGGCCCGCTGCTTGACAAGGCAGCACGCTACCTTGAGACCACAGCGGTGGGCATATGTATACCCTATATATATATATAGTCTATGTCTTACACTACATACCCTTGAAAAGACCATATGGTCACACATAAAAATACATTATAGGACGAAAATTGACAGTTGACAAATGAGAGGAGATTTCGAAGAAGCGGCTGAATTCAAATACCCAGGAACAACAATTACAATCAGGAATAAAGTGCAGGAAAAATTAAACATAGGCTCAATTCTGGAAATGCGTGCTATTATGCATTGCAGAGACTCTTGATGTCCCAACTCCTTTAAAAAAACGTTAAACTGAAAATATATAAAACTGTTATTCTACCAGTAATATTATATGGATGTGAAACATGGACTCTTATTTTAAGGGAGGACAGGAGATTTCAAGTATTTGAGAATAAAGTTCTTAGGAAAAATTTTTAATCAAAGAGAGGTCAACAGACAGGTGAATGGAGAAGACTACATAACAGTGAACTACATGATCTTTATTGGAACTAACTATCTCACTGTCTGAATCGAAGCCGTAGGTTCATGGCGGCACGGATATAAGCTGTCCATATATCCCTATTCTGAACTAATGTTTTCCAATCATCCCCTGTATAATCTACTTCCCTCAAATTGTGGATAATGTTATTCCCGCATCTCATTCTTGGTCTACCGGCTGAGCGTTTTCCCTCTGGCTTTCCTACAAGAAGCTTCCATGCACCTCTTTCATCCCCAATACGTGCAACATGTCCTGCCCATCGCAGTCTACGAGACTTAACTGTTCTCATTATATCCGGCTTCTTATAGATATCATGTAGCTCACTATTATCCAGTTTTCTCCATTCACCTGCCTGGAGAAAACTTTATGGGAAACCAGATATAGAATGGAATTTATTGCCCTTTTTTTTCAGAATAAAGAAAATACATATGCATTTACATTGCGCACGGGCCTGCTTGGCCGTACGTGCATTATTTTTCCATGAATAAAAAATAAAACTAATAATATAAACAAATACCTACAAATACACCTGTATCAAGAACAATAACAGGCTATATATAAGTAAAATCTATGTCTACACTACATCACAATAATACATATCTACATTCATCCACATTCCGTACATTAATATTAAAAAAAAATGCTAGAAAACAAATTAGAAAAAAAACACACACACATACACCCACACACATATACACACCGCACGCTCATACCCCCCTCCCCCCGTCACTGCAGACATTAAATGCACTATCAGACTATTCAACTTATCAGATCTACTTATTATATAACATGATTAAAGATCGAAAACAAAGACCATATTGAGATTCTTCTTATTGTTAATACATATATCCTTAATCTACAATTTTGTTATATCTCAATTTTCTTACTGTACCCAAAAATTTGCATGTTTTTGATTCACTCTCGATCCGTCCTAAAAGATCCCAACACGACACTCTCCCTCGATCCGACCTGAGAAATCTCTCCGGCAGCATCTGTAATCTAAGTTGTTCTGTCTCTCTACAGAATGCTATAATATGCTGCCAGTTTTCATGGTCATCGCATAGTGGGCATAGTTTAATGCCTTCATCATTTGTTAAATTATGGGCCATCCATCCCCCCAAATGAAACCATGCAATAGCACTTCTATCATCCCCATCCAAAGAGTCAATATATTTCTCCCTTCCCCACGAAAGTTTCAGTTCCGTCTGCAGGGTAACCAGATATAAGTAGTTAAGTCTCGTAGTGTGCGATGTCCAGGACATGTCGAATGAATGGAGAATGAAAAAGATACATGGAAACTCGTTGCAAAACCTTAAGATTTTATTACAGGATTTACATTATTCTCTAAATTATGGATAGCATGATTGGAAAACATTAGCTCAGGATATAAATATATGGAGAGGTTACGCCCTCGCGGCCATGAACCTACGGGTTACATAGGTCAGTGAGTTAATTATTTACTCAGTAAACGTCTCTTGTCTTGTACACTTTCTTCTAAAACCTAAAGATTTTGTGTGATGCATGCAATAAGCTTGGCACATTGCTGTGTTGTGCAGCCCTGTTGCTGAGAGTAAACCCCAATTTTCGTTATTCAGAGGAGAAACGCAAAAGGGTTTTTACCCTCACGGGCTTGTGAAGTTGGCGCGAGGCAAGATAAACACATTTACATCAAGTTAGACATAAGTTTTCCCTTGTGACGTAATCGTTCTCTATTGATTGCTTCCACATGACTCGCAAAATAAAGAAATCATCTCGAGTAGTTCTTAGACCCGGAGATTAACAAGTCATGTATTACAGCCTCAAAAACCATTCTCAAAAAATCTTAATATATAAAATTTCAGCCTGCGTAGTCCATGGATTGACTTGAAATTTTGCACACGTATATATTTATATTATACTAGAAGTCCCGGCCACGCGTTGCTGTGGCTAAGGTATACGTTAAAAATTTAAATTAAGTTGCTGTCTTTCAGCCAGATTACTTAAAACTAATACTTACACACGAAATTAATAATATTGAAAATAAAATAAACACTGAACACACTTAAATTATGAAATAATCAATATTTGTAATTCAATTTAAATTCGCGGTTGCAACAAAAAGCACAGCCATCTGGATCTCTCTTTGTTAAATAATAAACCAATTACCTTACCAAATTACCTTACACCGCCATCTGTTACAATCGTATGGAACTCACAGATAATAATAACTCTTTGATAAATAATAAACAAATAATTTGCAATAAAAAAATAATGCGACTATAAATTTAGTTATAAACTACCCAAAGTCTCAAGTTGGATCAAACTGCACACAGTGTGCAAAATTTTATTAAAATCGGTTCAGTAGTTTAGGATTCCATCGCGGACAAACAACGTGACACGAAATTTTTATATATTAAGATTATATTATATTATAGTCCACCGCTGTGGTCTCGAGGTAGCGTGCTGCCTTGTCACGCAGCGGGCCCGGGTTCGATCCCCGGTCGGGACAGTTTTTCGGGTGAGGCTTTTATTTGGGTTTTTCCTCACCTGTAAGACAAATGTCAGGAAAACTTTAAGGCCCAAAAGGTCCCCGAAATCATATGGCCATCATCATCATCCTTATCATTATGATATCACCATCATCATCCTTCACCGGTGCGGAAAGCAACGGGAAGCTACCACACCTACAATTCCCTAGTAAAGCTGCAAAGCATAGAATGAAAATGCTATGATTGCACTGAAAGACCTGCCCTCGGGCAGAAATACTATGGATGGATGGATTATATTATATTATATTCGGTGGACTAGTGGTTATGCCCCTTGCCTCTGGTCCCGAGGGTCGCGGGTTCAAACCCGGATGGGGTCGATGGATTTTTTTAGGATGGAAAAATCCAAGGAGCAAGTCTTCCAGGAGGGACTTTAAACCGTGGGTCCCGAGTCTCAAGATTTTCAGGCTCGTAAAAAATCCTTAAGCCTGAATGAAAAGGCCTCTAAGCAAAATTTACCGAATTTTCCCGTCCTAGTACTACCTTGGTTTCCTAGATGTCTGTAGGAGGCGGAACGCTGACCACGGGCCACTCAAATGACATCTAGACGAAAACAAGTGTAACTAAATTAGTATGGTTCAAATTCTTCCCTGTAGGGGAAGAGCGCCTAAATCTCTATTAAAGGAAACATGGGCTTACAAGAAGAAGATATATTTTTTCAAAGATATTTTATGCTCTCTATTATGTTCTAAAATCATTTGGTGGAGGAGTTAACCATGCCGTTGGTATCTTTACCTTGTCGTGTTGAAGTGGCTTGCGTGCTTAAATGATCCCGAGAGCTATGCTGGCGGTAGCATTGCTGCCGATAGGGTTACCCATGCCGGACTGGTCGAAGGTGATAAGCCAGACGAAAAAAGTACCTTGGTCGAAAGAGTGACGATCTTTCACAGTAAAAATACAACCGTCAAGAAATGCGGACATGGGTTCAACTGGGGTAAAATTTTCCGGAGGTCAAATAGTCCCCCATTCGGTAATCAGGGCGGGGACTACTACACGGAACCCATGCCAAAGGCCCAAACACACGCACATGTCCCAAGTCCTTTCAAAAAACGTTAAGCTGAAAATATATAAAACTATTGTTCTAGCAGTTATATTATATGGATGTGAAACATGGACTCTTACTTTAAGGGAGGAAAGGAGATTACGAGTATTTGAGAATAAAGTTCTTAGGAACATTTTGGACCAAAGAGAGATGAATGGAGAAGACTACACAATAGTGAACTACATGGTCTTTATAGGAAGCCAGATATAATAAGAACAGTTAAGTCTCGTAGACTGCGATGGGCAGGACATGTTGCACGTATGGGGAATGTAAGACTTGCATGGAAGCTTCTTGTAGGAAAACCAGAAGGAAGACGCCCAGTTGGTAGACCAAGAATGAGGTGGAAGAATAACATTAACTATGATTTGAGGGAAGTACGTAGTGGTTAAGGCACTGAGCTACAAGCCGGAGGGTCGAGGGTTCAAGTCCCGTTGGGGTCAGGATTTTTAAACTGACCCAAACCCTCTGGCGGCGCTATGGCCCTGGGGTCGACTCAGCCTCTAACGGAAATGAGTACCAGACGCTTGTTCTGGGGGTAAAAGCGGCCGTCACGCAGGGCTGACAACACGGCTGACATAAAGTGCCGATTGTCTAGAAAAAGTGGGAGCCTTAACCTCCTACTACCCCAAGGGCCTCCGGGCCTGTTGTGGGATCACTTTACTTTAGATTATACTGGGAATGATTGGAAAACATCAGCTCAGGATAGGGATATATGGAAAGCTTATATCCGCGCTGCCATGAACCTACGGGTTCGATAATGCCAGTGAGTAAGTAAGTATTATTGTATTTTTTTGTATTTAAATGTAACATATGTTAGTCCTGGTGAGTGGAAGAGAAGGCCACGCGGCCATAACTCCACCGGGCTAAATAAATCTATTCTAAATCTATTCCATTCTAAATACTATTGCATACTAACGCAAAAAACTTAATTTCATAAATAATGGAGTGATACCCATGTTGCATGAAGCTGTGCAAACAATAAGCCAGTGAATTAACTGCAATTCTTTAAAAGTTAGAACTGTGCATAAACACGATGCTGGTTTTAAGTCTCTCACAGTGAAATGACAGCTGAAAACTGTTGATTGTTGTGTTGCACATTATCCACACGCGGGGCTTATTAAACATCGTACAACCTACCTGTGTACTGTAATTACTGAAAACATCTGCTCAACTTCCTAATTACTTTTTGCGATAATTGCAGTGTACACAACTACAAGCCTAGCAAATTAATAATAGTAATAATAATAATAATAATAATAATAATAATAATAATAATAATAATAATAATAATGATTATAATAGTAACAGGAATTGTAAATAATATTTTCAAGCCAAACACAGTACAACAACACACACGAACTAGAATTTATAAAACACTGGCCAGACCGATATGTTACGGCAGTGAGGCCTGGACAATTCCCAGTGTAGATGAACGAAGACTAACTGCGGCAGAAATGAAATTTATGAGACGTACTGCGGGCTACTCAAGAACAGACCATAAAAGGAATTCTGAGATTCTCAAAGAATTACACACAGAATCAGTCATGGAATATGTACAAAAATACAGAAACAACTGGAAATCTCACGTAGGAAGATTGAGCAGAACAAGAATAAATTACCAGCCACCAGGCAAGAGATCTCTGGGCAGACCCTTCAAACGTTGGATTGAGACCCGAACAGACCACTAGGTCTATCACATGAAAGGAAGAAGAAGAAGATAATAATGCAATAATAATATTTTATTTATATACACATTTTCAATGTTTACATATATTTATGTGCCTAAAGTTTTATTTTCCTTCTCCACTCGTCTCTATCCATCCAATCCATGTCCTCCAGTCCTCTTGTTCTCATTCCAGTTCTTATTTCTTGCATCCACTAGTTTCGAGGTCTTCCTTTCTCCTTCTTCCAGGTGGACACCATTCCAATGTTTTCCTGGGTAATCTTTCTTCTTGCATTCGTCGTACGTGCCCATACCAATTTAATTGCTTATACTGTATATAATCTACGATTCAATAACCAATATTCATTTTTTCTTGTATGACAGTATTTCTTATTTTGTCTAATTTTGAACATCTTGCTGCTCTCCTCAAGAAATCCATTTCCATCGACATAAGTTTTTGTTGAATTTCCAAACTTCAGCTCCATATGTGACAGTACTTCTCACTATTGAATTATATATTTGTAACTTATTTTTTCTGGTTATATGTCTGTTCCATAAGACTCCATTCATCATTCCTGTTATTGCTCTACCTTTATTTATTCTGTTCTTAATATCACTTCTTTGTTTATCCTCTTTATCTAATTTTACTCCCAGATACTTTCATCACATCCTCTCATATACCCCTTTTCATCTTCTAATATTAAATCTTCGGTTTCTGCTCCACATCCCATATAAAAGATTTTTTCTAAATTTATTTCAAGTAAAGTGATCCCACAACAGGTCCGGAGGCCCTTGCGGTAGTAGGAGGTTAAGGCTCCCACTTTTTCTAGACAATCGGCACTTTGTCAGCCAGGTTGTCAGCCCTGCGTGACGGCCGCCTTTACCCCAGAACAAGCGTCTGGTACTCATTTCCGTTAGAGGCTGAGTCGACCCCAGGGACATAGTGCCGCCAGAGGGTTTGGGTCAGTTTAAAAATCCTGACCCCAACGGGACTTGAACCCTCAACCCTCCGGCTTGTAGCTCAGTGCCTTAACCACTACGCTACGACGTGCCCCTAAATTTATTTCAATATTATAATACTAATAATAATAATAATAATAATAACAAAAAATAAATATCCTCAACTCGTGTTCAACTCGGGGTTGGGTCGACGGATGAGATGAGATGAATCGCCATATATAGAGATCTGTGAATGACAAGGGTGCTGACCGACCACGCCTGACGAACAGCCCATTTTGTTTCGATTTTCAAACTTATTTTACATCGAAATTGTACGTTTCCGGACATGGGTCCTTATCAAAACTTTATTTACTAAGTCCCCTCTTCAACCCCTGGAAGTCTGTAATACTTATTCTGAAACACCCTGTACATTTGGTTTTATTGATATTTACTTCCCGTTCTATTTTCTTAGAGTTGTTTAGTACCGGTAGTTTGCGTGTTGCTTTTAATACAATATTAATGAAATAAAATGTTTTACGTTACAAGAAATAAACGTTTTACGGTAAACATGTAAACTCATGCGTAAAGCCTTACTTTTGAACCTTGTAATGTAAATAAGTTGGAAAGTGGTGTGTTTGAGAGGTGGGTTATCTGCATTCAGGCGACAGAAGCTATCACATTAAGTCGCACTCACAAAATAATTATTGCAGCTGCAGCAAAGCGCTCTTTGTCGCTTCAACTCCGTGCCCTGCACAGCTTAGCCTCTAGGAAATTAGATTGGGTTCCAAACAACAAACTGTTTCAATGTCCGGCAAGCATTAAGTATCGCACCTTTATCCCCACCACTAGTTATTCAATCTTATATCCGCCTTTACACAGGGTCCGGGATCCTGACTCTATCAGGGATACAAAATAATAAATAATAGTTTTAAAAAACTAAAAGAACACGCTTTATTACAAAACTAAAAAAATGAAAAATAATTTTAATTTCCAGTACGCTTGGGATAAAATAAAGTGGTCAACAAAAAAATCATCTCCAACACATATAGAATAAAATTAGAGTTATCAACAAAAAGAAAATAATTTTACCATCAAAAGCGTGGGGTGCGCTATATCAATTAATATATTTGATAATAAACAGATATTGGTAAAAGTAAAGTCTCTAAGAAGAAAATGTAAAAATCATAAAAAGCACCCCACGCTTTTGATGGTACAATTATTTTCTTTTTGTTGATAACTCTAATTTTATTCTATATGTGTTGGAGATGATTTTTTTGTTGACCACTTTATTTTATCCCAAGCGTACTGGAAATTAAAATTATTTTTCATTTTTTTAGTTTTCTAATAAACCGTGTTGTTTTAGTTTTTTAAAACTATTATTTATCTTTTATTTTTTAGTTTTAATATTTTACAGAATAAGATAAAAATGTAACTATCTTTAAATTCGATACTATTGTAGTATGAGCTAAAAGTAATACTCTTCTATAAAGAAACCCTCCCAGCCGGATTTGAACCAGCGACCTATGGATTACTGAAATTATATACCACTAAGACTTCACTGCTCTACCAACTGAGCTCTTACAACGATTGACTAAAAACTCGACAAGTCCGCAACCTATTATACCAGTTTTCATTTTTTTTTTTATTTTCGGATGATTCTGGCCAGGATTTTTGAAACAAATATGAAATTATTGTATTGTCACGGGTTCTCTACACGTATACAAAGTTTCAAGTTGATCCAATGTTTCTAAGTGGGTGAAAATCGCGTTGAAAGATTCCGTTACATTGATACAAAAACACGTTTTTTTGATTTTCTGATGATTATGGCCAGGATTTTAGAAAATAAATATGAAATTATTGTATTGTCACGGGTCCTCTACAAAGATTCCGTTACATTGATACAAAAACACTTTTTTTGATTTTCTGATGATTATGGCCAGGATTTTAGAAAATAAATATGAAATTATTGTATTGTCACGGGTCCTCTACAAGTATACAAAGTTTCAAGTCGATCCGATGTTTTTAAGTGGGTGAAAATCGCGTTGAAAGATTCCGTTACATAGATAGATAGATACAGGTCAAGCTAATATAAAGCGTGTAAAAATAAGACAATTTAGGCCAAACTTTTCAATCTGTGACGCGACTTTTTAAATACCTTCATGAACTTAGTTACTTACTCACCCGTAGGTTCATGGCCGCGCAGACATAAGCTCCCCATACATCCCTATCCTGAGCCAATGTTTTACAAGCATCCCCTGTATAATTCACTTACCTTCAAATCATGATTAATCTTATATTCTCCCACCTCATTTTTTGACGAATCTTATCACTCTCATGGTCTACTAAACGGCTGCTGGCCTCACATCCACATGTGTTAATAACAGAGGTAGACGATCGACCAGCCAGTGTAATGGTGACATGTGGTCAGCATATCGGATCCCCCAGCTTTATAGCTTGTTTTCTCAATCTGGAACCACTACGTATTGTAGTTACCCAAATTCCTCTCGATGCTGGGTATTCACAGGTTCCATACTGGTTGAAATCCCACGAGAAAAATCTTACTTCATGAAGAATCGAATCATCGCAAGTCCCGTGGCTCTGCGCCAAGGCGTATTGCTAGGCCGTGGGACAAGTTTTTTTAGTAGCTTCAAAATATCCAGGTTTGAGACGCACGGCTTAAAGTCCCTCCCGCAGGACTTGCTCCTTGGATTTTTCCGTCCTAAAAAATCCATCGACCCCGTCCGGGTTTGAACCCGCGACCCTCGGGACCAGAGGCAAGGAGCATAACCACTAGTCCACCGCGGCCGATGAAAAAAGTAGTTCCCTTCATTAAATTGAAAATATGTCCTCTGAATATACTTGTTATTCTTTGTGAATGAAAAAAAAATTAAAACACAGAAAATATTCTAAAATATACCTAATCAATAATAACTTAAAATAATTTATTACATATGGCTGAAGCATTTGAGTCATGCTTCAGTGGATTCTGTTGCAACAAAATGGCTGAAAGTGTTGAGTCTTCTGTTACTGTGTCGCCATCTAAATTTTTAAAACTAAAGTCTGGCAAATATTTGACTAGGGGTGAACAAACGGTTATTTTAAATGTATTTCACAAGTTTAGTGAAAAATCTGACCAGCTTTCTTGGATCTCCCCCCTTCTTTCAACGCTACACATGTAGGATATACTTCACACGTGCATCCTGTCAATGTGACAGTAACTTGTGTGGAGCGCAATGGCGGAAGGATACAACTGGCGTTTGTTTTATGTTAGGATAATGTAGAGACCACCGGAATAATTGAGTTTGGGAAGTCTTGTTGCGCCGCGCTGTGTGTTGCAACTGTGGCCAACTTGTGCGGACACTGATGCTGTGCATGTATAGTCTAATTGAAGTAATCTAGGCGTTATTGTTGAATACTTTATCCTCCGTTGGGTTCATGTGGATGGCGGTTTTAAAACACAACACACACCACGTTACAAACCAGGTTCTTCTTGTTTGTTCCGCTCATCGTTCCTAGTGATAATCTGTGGTTATATTAGTCTCCGACATCCTTCTTGGTCTACCTTTACTTCGCAACTTTCTCTCTAGATTATTTACAAGAATTTTCATTAGCTTTTTCCAATCCCTATTCAATTAAGATGCTCTTGCCAATCGCAGTTGTGTAGTCTTCTCCTAATTACTCTGTCTTGATCCTTGATTATATTGTGCGCCTACAATCTGTCCTGACGAACTTTTTTCTCAAATACTCGTATTATTTCTCTCTTCCACTGAAAAGCAGGAGCGTCAATGTTTCGCATCCATATTTAGCGAGACAGTGAAATATACAGTTATCCGGTATATATGAATTTTTGTTAGTTAAATGTTTTTTTTAGAGAAGTTGGGGTGGGAAAGACCCTGTAATTGTAAATAACATGCGTTTCTAGAGTTGAGCCTATGTTTAATTTCTTTCTGGACCTCATTCGTTCTGTAATACCATTCCTACATATTTGAGTTTAACCAATTTTTCAAACCTTTGATTTCTTGTTAACTGTCCATTTCAATAATAATAATAATAATAATAATAATAATAATAATAATAATAATAATAATAATAATAATAATAATAATAATAATGATATGATGATGATGACGATGACGATGATGATAATCCATCCATAGTAATTCTGCTCGAGGGCAGGTCCTTCGCTGCAATCATAGTATTTCCATGCTATGCTTGCAGCTTTACTAGGGAATTGTAGGTGTGGTAGCTTCCCGTTGCTTTCCACACTGGTGAAGGACGATGATGATGATGATGGCCATATGATTTCGAGGACCGTTTGGGCCTTAAAGGTTTCTTGACATTTGTCTTACAGGTGAGGAAAAACCCCGATGAAAACCTCACCCAGAAAAACTGCCCCGACCGGGGATCGAACCCGGGCCTACTGTGTGACAAGGCAGCACGCTACTTCGAGACCACAGCGGTGGAGTATAATAATAATAATAATAATAATAATAATAATAATAATGATAATAATGATAATAATAATAATAATAATGATAATTGGGAATCTTAGGAACATTTTTGGACCAGAGAGAGAGAGAGAGAGAGAGAGAGAGAGAGATATGAACAGACAGGTGAATGGAGAAGACTACATAACAATGAACTACATGGTCTATATAGGAAACCAGATATAATAAGAACAGTTACGTCTCGTAGACTGCGATGGGCAGAACATTTGGCACGAATGGGGAATGAAACACATTCATGGAAGCTTCTTGTAGGAAAAGCAGAGGAAAAACCCCCAGTTGGTAGACCAAGAATGAGGTGGGAGAATAAAACATTATCCATGATTTAAGAGAAATAGATGTTTCAGTGAATTATTGCAAAACGTTAGCTCAGGATAGGCATGCATAGAGAGCTTATGTCCGCGCGGCCTTGAACCTACGGGTCCGACAGTGCCAGCGAGTTAATTATTTTAATAATAATAATAATAACAATAATAATAATAATAATAATAATAATAATAATAGCTTTATTTTACCTGGCAGAGGTAAGGCCTTAAGGCCTTGTCTACTACTCAACCAGGTCAGAAAAAATAGTCTTATATCTAAATTACTATAAAAATGAATGATTACTAGGTATATATAGAATACAATATATGTTGATTTACAGTGGATTTAACGAATTCAATGTAAAGTTTGCAAGATAGAAATATGGAAGAAAGCTGCTAATACAGAACAAATTTAATTCAGGAGAAAAATCTATAATACTTTGACAATAGGTAATTGCATAAGTGTGGCTTAAAAGTGTGAAGTGTGCGGCAACCCCTGATATCTTGAGGGAGGGAATTCCAGGAGCGGGCAGAGGCTACTGTGAAGGAAGTAGAATAAGAGGAAGTGCTATGAAGAGGGATTGTTAGCAGACTGTTATCTTGTGACCTAGTGTCAATTTTGTGGTAAGAAGATAACTTCTCAAATCTGGACGCCAGGTAACTAAGAGCGTAGGAATTCATAAGCTTGAAAAGAAGTGAAAGAGAGTGCAATTTACTTCTGTCGGTAAAAGGAGCCAAGAGAGATTAATCTATTTTAAAATAATTATAATAAATGATTTTATATTTTAAATTATATAATTAATACGTGTCCACCGCTGTGGTCTCGAGGTAGCGTGCTGCCTTATCATGCAGTGGGTCCGGGTTCGATTCCCAGTCGGGACAGACTCCTGAGTGAGGTTTTTTCGGGGGTTTTCCCACCTGTAAGACAAATTTTAGGAAGCTTAGGGCCCAACGGTCTCCGAAAATCATCCAGCCATCTTCACCATTATCATCCTTATCATTATCATCATCATCATCTTTCACCGGTGTGGAAAGCAACAGGAAGCTACCACACCTATAATTCCCTAGTAAAGGTGCAAAGCATAGCATGAAAGTGCTATAATTGCAGTGAAAGACCTGTCCTGGGGCAGAATTACTATGGATGGATATAAGTTTTGCTACAAAGACCTAGTAAAGCGAAGGGGTGGATGTGCTTCGAGATTGAGGGGTTGTTTCTGAAGGAATAATTCTTTTAGAGAAGTGACAATGCTAGTCGCACATGCGCACTCGGGGAAGGAAGAGATGCAGGAAATGAGAGGGTGGTGTGTATAGCAGGGGCAGAATGTATAAAAAAGTTTTGTGAAGAAAGAGATGGCCTGGAATGATGTATTAGAGAAGGAAGAATTCACACAGCTGTCACTTCTCCCAGGGGATGAATTACATTGCACGAGAGCTTCATAACAATTGAGTACCAGCATTTCCAAATCTGACATAATCACATCCTATTGTATAAAAATTGTAACCTAAAATGTCTCTGAAAGACTTTAAAATTGTTAGCTACGCTTGCGCAGTTCGTGTCTTGTCCTGCCTCATGACTAACGCGTCCGTTTTCGGTTCCCCGAGAGATTGAAAATGTAATTGTATTGTATTGTATTGTATTGTAAGCCTATGTTTTCCCTTTACAGAGATTCAGGCGCTCTCCCCCTACAAGGAAGAATTTGAACCATACTAATTTAGTTACACTTGTTTTCGTATAGATGTCATTTTGAGTGGTACGTGGTCAGCGTTCCGCCTCATACTGACATCTAGGAAACCAAGATAGTACTAGGACGGGAAAATTCGGTAAATTTTGTTTAGAGGCCTTTTCATTCAGGCTTAAGGAATTTTTACGAGCCTGAAAATCTTGAGACTCGGGACCCACGGCTTAAAGTCCCTCCCGGAGGACTTGCTCATTGGATTTTTCCGTCCTAAAAAATCCATCGACCCGGCTGGGTTTGAACCCGCGACCCTCGGGACCAGAGGCAAGGAGCATAACCACTAGTCCACCGCGGCCGACAAAAAAATGTATTTGTACATTTTTCAATTTCGAGGCTAGGTTAAATGATGTAATGGAAATGGACAGCTAAAGACAAATGAGGGAAATTTTGAGGAAGTGGCTGAATTCAAATACCTGGGAACAATAATCACAAACAGGAATGAGATGCACAAAGAAATTAAACATAGGCTCAATTCTGGAAATGCATGTTATTATTGATAATGGAATTTATTGCATTTTTTCAATAGAAAGAAAGTACACGTGCATTTACATCGCGCACGGGCCTGTTTGGCCGTATGTGCATTATTTTTCTATGAATTAAAAACAAAATAAAAATAATCACAATATGAACAAATAGCTACACCTGTATCCAAACAATGAATATGTATAAATAAAATCTATTTTTACACTACTTACACAATAATGCGTGCTATTATGCGTTACAGGGGCTCTTGTCGTCCCAACTCCTTTCAAAAAACGTTAAACTGAAAATATATAAAACTATTAGTCTACCAGTTATATTATATGGGTGCGAAACATGGACTCTTGCTTTAAGGGAGGAAAAGAGATTACGAGTATTTGAGAATAAAGTTCTTAGGAAAATGATATGAACAGACAGGTGAATAGAGAAAACTACATAATAGTGAGCTACATGATATGTATAGGAAGCCATATATAAAAAGAACAGTTAAGTCTCATAGACTGCGATTGTCGCACATATGGGGGATGAAGCTTCTTGTAGAAAAACCAGAGGGAAAACGTCCAGTTGGTAGACCAAGAATGAAGTGGGAAAATAACATCCATGATTTAAAGGAAGTAGATTATATAGGGGATGATTGGAAAATATTAGCTCAGGATAGGGATGTATGGAGGGCTTATGTCTGCGCGGTCATGTACCTACGGGTTTGATAGTGCCAGTAAGTTAGTTGTTAGGATGATTGTGCCCCAGATGCCTGGATTAGACCCCTCGGCAGTAGCCTGTATTTGTTGACAAGGCACATATTAGGCTCTCACTTAAGCAATATCTATTTTTCAAGTAATGTTGTGTGTCTGGTGGAATTTTGAAGGTGCGATTCACTGGGAGATTTGTTTTCCAAACGTTGGTGCACCGATGCCGGTTTTTTATTCTTAAAGTGAAGGAGTTCATGAAACGGATGACATGAACGCTGTCACAACTAATTTACAACTCTCAAATTGCAAAACACAAAACACTTTCTGTTCAGGATTTGCCTTCTTTGTTATTATTGTTGCCATAGAAACAAAACAAAAGAATGCTATCCGCTCACTCACACAACTAAAACTACCTTCTTTCCTGTTTCATTTCAGTCTACACACAACTTTCTACGCCCCATCTGAGTGATGGTACAGTAAAACTTGTTGAAAGCGGAATCGCATGGGAACAGTTATTTTTTCCACATTAGACAATTTTCCGCATTATAAAACAAATATTAAGCAATATTAGATTATAGAGCACCGTATATGTCTTTTTATGTACCTTGGATTAATTGTAGTTCCGCTGCCGTTGGAAAGTGAAGTATAGTATGTACGAGCGACTTCGACGGTAACGCACGAAAAAAACAGTCCCGTTTCGTCAGCGTTAAAAATGTCTCTTACGCTCGTATCTTGAAATTAAAGTATGAAATTAGGTCCGTTTCCTCTCACTAACTATGGTCCGGAAATTTTGAGATTTTTTTTGATCGCGGGCTTGTAAAACACTCCCACAGCTCGTTGGTTGAAGTTCTCTCTTTCTCTCTCTCTCTCTCTCTCTCTCTCTCTCTCTCTCTCTCTCTCTCTCTCTCTTTTCTTTCCTCCATATTTGAACTATTCATTCATTTTTTGTTTGTGTTTTAAAACCTCATAAATTATTTAAATTTACAAATTATTTCGCGTACTGAGAGTTTTTCTTTATTTTCAATCACTTTCACTTTTTCGTTTAATGACAATGATACATACGATTTAGCCATCTTAATCCGTAAATTCAGAACGCTACCTGAGAAACATACGTACACAATCGGTGTCAGATTTTAAAATAATTTAAGGTCTTACATAACACTGGTTATTTGTAAGACAGATGTACACGCCAAATATTTGTTAAATTAACTGGTATTTCGCAAAACCTGTGTGCAGTGAGGCCGGAAGAAAATTCCAGACACCGTTAGAAACTCTACTTCTCCCGGAGGGAGGAGTCATCACTCATCACTTACTGTTAATTCGCCTAACGGGAATTCAATGAAGTGGAAACTAATTTATTTCTATCTCTATCCTTGCGCCTTATAAACATTTTTTCATGATTTCCGCGTTATTTTGCCGGGACCAATAAATTTGTTCGCATTGGACAGATTTCCGCATTATTCACTTTCCGATAAGCAAGTTTTCCTGTATCATTACTTGAAATATACACAGTTCAAAACAATTAGTGGAACACCTTTTCGATGTCTGGTACGAGATCCCTATTTTGGTACGAGCGGTTATGTTATTGTATAACACGATATCTTAGCTACCCAGTCTATGTAATAGATAAGGCAAGCTCCATCTGTAGGCTTATCCATGCATTAAACTGTCAGCTGACCCCCTCAAAACAAAGTGAATATTGTTATGTCAGTGTGTCGGCAAGAGGGACAAGACCGAAGTTGAACAGAGCACGTGCAATGCGACATCTTACGATGTACTTTTCGTCGTGTTACCGAGAATCTCAATGCGTCTCCGTCTGTCATTCATCGGTTGTGGAATCGCTACGGTGAGACAGGGAAGTTCACAAGAAAGGTTGGACAAGGTCGTCCATGCATTACAATCCCAAGTGATGACCGATATCTGGTCACCTGTGCGTTGTGCAGACAACTGCAATAAGATCTCAGGAGGGTACTGGAACCAGGTGTCCGATCAAACGGCAAGGAACAGGTTATGAGAACAGTTTTTACGACGCAGACGTCCTATTCGAGCGCCTCGCTTAACGCCACGACATCATCTGTTTGCACGGACCCACATCAACTGGCAACTTCGTGACACGAGTGCAGATTTCTCTTGACGCAATGTTATGGACGCGTACGTGTTTGGACACGCTGTGGTGAGCAGTGCCACAGAGTACCAGAGAAGAAAGTGGACAAGTTTCGCGTACATGCCACAAGCGGCGCTAGTGTGGAACAACTAACGACATCTAAATTTTTTCGATTTTTTTTGGTACTAATATGAAATTCAGCACCGTCTGGTGGTAAAATAATGAATTATAATTATATAACGTCATCTGGTGAATAATCATGGAAATGAACTTTTATAGGAACAAATAACGTATTAATTAATCTTAAATTATGGAATTATTTGTACCCAGCCTCACAGACCTAAAGATTTTCTTTAATTTTAACAGAAGGGAAGAATGGAAACAAATAAAACATGTTAATTTATTATAGTTTATTAAAATTAAAAAAACGTGCATTATGAGCTCTTTTAATAAATATGTACAATTGACCTACCCCCTTATTCTCACATACATATTTTATACAATATTTATTAAAGAACCTTAGCCATGTCGTACATCTGAAATCCATTATAAAGTCACATTTTTAAAATGTTTATTAGAAATGGCTGCGCACTAACATCACTCTTCCTAACCTAACAAATTTTAGAATTTTATCACTTCTAGTAGGTTTATCTTTGAAAATAGATTCACATTAAAAACGTAAACAAGCTTGAATTTACTTACAAATTAGAGTAAAATAAAATCTAAGTAATGATTTTAACTTTCGATAATATATAATTTTTACAGTACCGTCTACATAGAACAAAGGGATAGCAGTTAAAAATTTAAATTTACAAAATGGCTAATTTCCCATAATCCCGAGTGAACACGCCATGTGCCTTGCATTTGTTTTATTTAGTTACATATTCTGTTACTACGAAACAGCGCTACCATTGTAGTTTGCTCATTGTAGTTCATCGTAAACGACCGACATTTTTTAGATGTCACTGCACTCAGTTTTCCCTCCATTCGAAGTTTCTGTATGAGCAGTAGATGCCACATGTTATTCAGGAAATCGACAGATTCTGATATGGTTCTGTGATGATA